>JADLZN010002512.1:0-162500 GCA_018155175.1 Sinocyclocheilus anophthalmus | reverse complement strand
TATAAAATGTTATATACTAATTATATTCTAAATAAATAAATATATAATAATCTATGCATAGTGGAATTTTTTTCTGATTTCAGTAACATATTATATTTTTTAAATATATAAAAAAATAGCTATAAAATTATTTTATATAAAGACAAATACAAATAAAATGTATTATATATTTTTAGTATAATACTGTTATCATAGCGGTGTTTTGTATAGGTAAAACCCCCAATACCTTTTTTGTTGTTTCCTCTTTCATAAAATGTACTGTGTTGAAAATTGTATGGAAAAAAAGCATTGGAAAACTCACTTCTCAGTGTATTGTCTTCAAGTAGCCTTGATGTTATTTAGCAGAATCTTACATATTCAGTTATATTCATTATTGATTAATATGGACAGCAGAAATTCTAGCCCATAATATAATGTATAATGTAGATTTGAACGCAGGCATATAAACTGCCTGACAGTTTAAAGCATGTTGGACCGCAGCCAGATGGTTGGGTTATCTGAACACGGCTCTGCTTCAGATCATCTGGGTGATTGACAGGGATCTAATGGGATCGTAGTGCGTGGAGACAATTGAAAAGTCATCCATTTTCTGCTGACCGGTGTCCAACCCTGAGTGGGTGGGCTGCCAGCACAGAAAACTCCAGAAACAACTTCACTCAGCAGCAACCTCCGGGCAAAACTTTATGAGGCACAGCCTATCTGCACCAGTCAGGCCCTGTGCTACCTCCGTTACAGAATTTTTATTTTTTTCCCCCCACTAAACAAATAATGCATTTTAAAAACGCATTCCTGTTGAATATTTAAACACAATTTTCATAGTTGTTTTTTTTTATTAAAACTTGATTTAAAAATCCCTTAGACACTGAAAAACAGTTTGGTAATTTCACCATTGTGCCAGATCTTTCCATTTCTTTATTAATTTAAAATTATAATGTATTTTTTCAAAGGTGAATCTGCCTTCATAAAGAGCATGCTTGAGAACAATCTTAAGAAAACTAAAATTAAGGTAAATATCACCTTTATTCTCTCTATTGTCTATTTTCAGTCGAGCTGTAATTTTGTCAAATTACACAAAACTGTGAAAGTTATTAGTGTAGCTTACAAAATATGTAAACAACAAAATACTGTAAGCACTAATTTGAAATCCACTTTATTTTGCAACGCGAAAATAAGCATTTTTCTCATTATTAGCATCTATAGGTAAATAACTATAAGAATAAAGTGCAGTAAACAGTAAAACTATTCGCACTACAAACCAGTGTGTTCATAATAAAGATAATACATTAAAATAATATGCTACGAAATACCCATTTCCATTATCAAGCAGCATTTTAGAGGTCTTTAAAATCACACGGAAAGAAAGTATATCCCGCTCCAAAAAGGCTCTAAAAGCAGCCAGGGCCGAGTATTTCTGCAAAGTCATAGAAAATAACCAAAACAATCCAAGGTATTTATTTAATAGTCCTCCCTGACTAAATAAACAGATGTCACCTGAACATAACTGGACAATAAGAACTAAATCTAAACTAATCATTACATCTAAATCAACAACATGTTTATTAGATCCCATTCCCACTAAATTTTTGATAGAGTTGTTACCTGTGGCAGAGGAGCCTCTTCTCTATATGATTAATTCATCACTATCGCTTGGTCATGTTCCAAAACTGTTTAAGCTGGCAGTTATTAAGCCGTCTCGTTAAGAAACCTCAACTTGATCCAAATGATTTGGCAAATTACAGACCCATTTCAAATCTTCCGTTTATGTCTAAAATATTAGAAAAAGTTGTAACCATTCAACTGTGCTCCTTCCTGGAAAAAAAATTATATCTATGAAGAATTTCAGTCTGGATTCAGGCCTCATCATAGCACAGAAACTGCTCTCGTTAAAATGACAAATGACTTACTTCTAGCTTCTGACCAAGGATGTGTCTCAATACTAGTTTTACTTGATCTTAGTGCTGCGTTCGACACTATAGACCATGACATACTCATACTCGATTACAAAACTATACGGTTCAGGACAGGCATTACGGTGGTTTAGATCGTACCTAGCAGACCGTTACCATTTTATCTATTTAAATGGTAAAAAATCCATGTTAAAATTTGTAAATTATGGTGTGCCGCAAGGATCCGTGTTAGGCCCTCTGTTATTTTCAATATACATGATGCCACTTGGTAACATTATTAGAAAACATGGAATTAGTTTTCACTGCTATGTCGATGATACTCGGTTATATATTTCATCACGGCCAGATGAAATCTCTAAATTATCCAAGTTGACAGAATGTGCTAAAGATACAAAATATTGGATGACCAGTAATTTTCTCCTATTAAATTCAGACAAGACTGAGGTTTTACTTATTGTTCAGACCCAAAAACTGCGCACAGAATCTCTTCGAATACAATTTGCAACTAGAAGGATGTTTAGTTTAAATCTACTCCCCCCAAAAAATTTTGTTTAAATCTAGATTAAAGACACATCTCTTCAGCCAAGCATTCACACAATGAATCTCATTCCCTTGTTCCCACTTATATCAGATAAAATTCACATAAACATATTTTTGCTTGAAATGTTATGAACAGCAGCTATGCTAACTATTTTCCATTTGCCTTTTTGTTTCCATCTCGGCATAGATGCACGGCCATATTGGAGATACTCGGATGTAAACAACAGCATGGCTAATGTACTACTGAAGATGTTGTACTAATTTGTGATGTCTAAACCACGGGAAAAAAACATGTGGAAGCTGCTAAATCATATAGAGAAGGACTTAGTAAGAAGGAAAGGGCGTGATATTTTGACAAACTTAAGTTAATCGGTGGTAAAGATCCGTACGAGCAAATACAGGGAACAATTCTTCCATTTCTTATCCCGACATAAGCTGTGTTTCCATTACCCTTCCAACTGCGCAAATTGAAATTGCAAATACACCCAATGGAAACATGTCAACTTCGTAAACACTCCCATATATCGCAAAAAAGATTGTACGCTTGCATGAGGTCGTTTTTCAAGCAATTCGAAAAAGGAATATTTCACATAACTGCAATGGAAACAGTTTTGTCGCATTTACAGGTCACCTGGCGTACGTAAAAGTTCCATGATCATTCTTTAATGTACTATAACCTCCAAGAAACACTTCATATGTGGCTGCTTTTAAGTATAATGGGTTTTCCTTGCCGTTAATGTTTGGATAACTCCTTATTTACACTGCACACGTCTGCAGCGCATTACGGCTCAACACGGCCACCGGAGCTGATTGCGTCCACTTTAGTCAATGCTTGTGTTTATAGCAGCCGTGCTGCGGGACGTTTGAAGCGTCCCAGGAGTGGCTCTTCATGCTGCTTCACTACAGATACACATCTATGTCTCCTTTGATTAAAAATAATGGCTAGTGCGATATAGTAAACCTACCAACATTCGTCACCATGACTTATCGCAAACTTATCGGTTAATGGAAACGCCGTCATTTCGCAATTGTTTTTTATCAACATTTATAAAATCTCGCAAAAGTTTTGTGCAAATCTGTAATGGAAACGCAGCTATAAGTGAACTACTTCGTTTTTTCACCAAGCCCACACACGAGTTCCGTTCGGTTCAGTGGCATTGTTTACGTTCAGTGCCACCAATATGGCCGACTTTCGGATTGATGACGTGTGTTGAAAACACCCTATAACAGGAGCTGGATGAAACCGCGAATCTTGCACATTCAAGTTTTAAAATGGCCGTGCCGCCCTTGCGTTAAAAATAAGGTGGATATACGCTGTTGGATATTGTTAGCAAACAAATTCAATTACTGAATGTGAATTTTTTTTATTATAGTGTATTTATTATGACTTTTAAGTCAAGTTCTAGAACAGAATGTCATATAGACACTGGTGGGCTATTTTGACGTCAGTCAGTAAGCAACCACTCATAACACCCTAGCAACCGCATATCAAACACTTTACTATACCACGTGGGTGAAAGCATAAAAATAATCAGCTAAACTTTTTAAAATTAAATTATTACATTTGCAGAAAGCACTTTGTGCTCAAAATGAGCCTAAAATGCTAAATAATAAGCAGTTAAACTAGTTCAAATATTTGTTAATTACATGTTAAGGCGCAAACATAAAATAACATTTGAGAAGTTCAAAAAAGATGATTACTGTATACAGTATAGTTAGTTTGTAAAAATGAAAATGTTAAATGCAGTTAAATGTTAAAATATTTGTTATACAGTTTTACTTATACGTTTTCATGTTTGTAAGTCATAATTTCGTTAATACTGTTTTTGATCTGTTTGCTATTTACAGTGCTTGCTCCTTATTATTTTTCATAGTTTGATTTTTAGTAAATTGTATTTAAACCACTTAGGGTTTGATAACTACAAAACAAGCATAACGAACCAAGAGCAAAAACTTACACAAATGTATCGCCCCCTTTTTAAATGCACAGATAATAAGTGAGATTTAAATGACAGTTTTACCACTAAATTAGAAAATGTCCCCGGTTTCCATTTCAGAAATCTGGTCACCTTAGCATATCAACAGGCTGAAAACACTTTAAATACCTTAGCAGCCGCATTGCAGCACCCTGGCAACCACTTTGTCGAGTTTTGCATGGGAAGCACCACTCTGAAAAAATAAAAGTCCCGTTAAATATTTTTGTTACCCAACAAGAGAGAACAATCAAACTAATTTACCAGTTAGACTTTTCGCACAGTGCATGTATTTGAGAAATCAAATCAAATTCAGGAAACATGAATTCATTTGGGTTTATTGATTGTGTTATTGATAGTTCTGCTGGTAGCGGTGGTTTGATAGCACGTGCTCATGACTGGTGTGTTGGTGGGATCAGGACACAGGTGTCCTCGTCTTGTGCTTCTGCAAATATCTCTCTCCTCCTCCAGTCATGGCTGGGCTGATGTGAGTGGATGGCTGATAGCACGGCCGTGGAGACGGTTGAGTGGGTTCGATATCTGCCACATTACTCTTACTCATGCCTAAATTTCAGATCAGTGAGCAGGCAGTACGGGGGTGAATCTAAAGGTTTTATGTCTATTGCACTGGCTTACACAAACCAAACTCTCTGGAGAATTTATGACGGGTGGCCACTCATTTCTCTCAAAGCATAAATAAATGTGTACAGGGTCTTTTTCTATTTAAAATGAGAGCAATCTTTTGCTTACATCGTTTCTTACAGGGTTATTATAGTTAAGTAAAACTAAAAATGAGACAAACCATTAATTTTTTTTTCTTTACTTGAAATAAAATAAACACTCAATAACAAACTCAAATTAATTTGACCATTTCAACTTCATTTTTTAAGTTATACAAGATTCGGATCATTATTTAAGGCAGTTTAATATCATTAAAGTTGAAATGACTTGTACAGCTAATGAGATTATATTTAAATTTATTGCACCAACTGAACTTGTGTTTTTTTGAAGTAGGTGGGATTTTTTTTTACAGTGTAGAAAACTAATAAAAAACTAACAAAAAAAACTTCTAAAAATGACAAATGCACAACAACAATTATTAAAACTTTAAAGTGAAAACGGAAAATATAAAAATAAAAACATTCAAAATACTACTTAATAAAAACTAGAATATTATCTCATTTACACTAAAATAACACTGATTTCTTACACTTTCATGCCTTCATATATAATGCCTTTTATCTGTGGAATTTGTTTTACTCTTGTCTCAGACCTGGATTTTAAATCTTACAATAATGATCTAAATAAAGTGACACACATGAATCATTTTAATATCTTTTGTTATTTATATAATTTTTTTAAACAAATAGTGACTGTCCCTCAGTCGCTTGTTTCTGTCACAGCCAAAACATTTCTCCCAATAATTGTTTTTTTCCAGAAGTTGGTGAATCTGTTCATTAGTGTTCACACATCTGTGCCCACAAGGAGCATATCTTCAGATGAAATGATCTGTGAAGGATACAAAGAAAAATCAAGGTAAATAACACTTTTTTTTCTCTCCATCATTTCTAGTAAAGCTGTAATTTTGTCAGATGTAAAAAAAAAAAAAAGACAAAATTCTAACATATTGTCACTGTTGGAAATTATTGGTAGACAAATTAAACTAGAGCATATGAAAGTGTTTTTAATATTGCTTATTTTCCAAAAGTCGTGGCCATATGTGATGAAACACCTGTGTTTTTCAAGACATCTGGGTTTATCTCTCTGATTATTAATGTGTTGCTTACAACAGGTAAATCTAAAATTGTTTCCAGAAAATTTGCACAATAAGAACCTCAGTAATTTTGCTTGCGTCTCCTCCAGAATTGCAGAAAATGAGCTTAGAAGTTTGCAATCAAAAGTCAAAGATCTCAATGCGACTTCAGATAATTCCTACCAAGATCTTCCATGACCAAATACTCTGAGCTCTGCTAGCCACATACAGCTAATAGCTCTTTACTCTTACTGTGTCAACTATTGTCTGATTTGTATTTCTCCTGGGGATTTTTCTCCTGAGCTACGAGAGAGCAACCTATAAGCAATAAAAAGTGTCCTTTGTGTAATTTCCAACAATATGATGTGCTGTGACATAACAGAGAGTGAAGCTGAGCTGAAGAACTCTTTGTTGTATGGGAAGGTGTTCACACTAAATTAAACTGCTTTTGCTGCAGTAGATTTGGATGCAGAAATCAATGCTAAATTTGGCTCCTCGCAGCTCATCACAGATATAATAGCCCTCTGTATGCCAGTATCTAACTCTTAAATGCATACTTCATTCGAAAATGAAAAATGTCATATTTACTCACCAAAATGTTGTTCTAAACCTGTACGATTTGCTTTCTTCTGTGGAACATAAAAAGAGATGTTAGGCATGAATGTTTGAGCTGTTGAATTGCACAAAACAGAAGTAAATGAGAACTTTCAAGCTCCAAAAATATTAAGTTCTCAAATCTCACACGTAGGTAATTCTAACTTACAAAAAAAAAAAAAAAAAAAAAAAATCACAATAGATCTCATATAGGGAATATTTTCAGAATGTATTTTTTTTATATATACACTTGCATATAACTATATAATATAAATATTGTAAATTTATATAACCCCAAATAATCAGATTTAAATTATTAACTACAATAAATCTACAAGTAAAATGTTAGAAAATATTCAGTCTATTGTAAATAATATAAGTGACTGAAATATATGAAATAATAAATATTTTAGAAATAATAGATAATGAACTATAAATTATATCTAATCAAATAGTAGTAACAAATAATAAAATATGAATGTTTAAAGTGTTATGAATATATGACAGTTGTATAGAAATTTCAGTTAGTTAAATAAATATAATGGACTAAATACATAGAACATACAATATATAAAAATAAAAAAGATAATATTTCAAACTATATCAAAAAAAATAATTATTTATATAATCAATCTGAAATGTTTAGTAGTAGCATATATAACATTGTGTAGAAAAATCTTATTCCTATTTAACAAATAAATTAAATACATTACATTAAATATACATTCATTAAATTCTATAAAAAGAAATATATATTTCAAACTACAAATGATATCACAACAAAAAATAGAATACTCTATTAACTAAATATGAATGTTTAAATATTGAATACAAAAATTTTTGTATAAAATAATGAATGAAAAAAAAAATAATATAAATTAATAATGAAGTAAATAACTAAATATAAGTGTTTAAATATTATAAATCATTTATACAAAATTTGTATAGAAAAATGTGACCGGACCACAAACCAGTCATAAGGGTAATTTTTTTTTCTGAAAGCTGAATAAATAAGCTTTCCATTGATGTATGGTTTGTTAGGATCGGATAATATTTGGCCGAGATACAACTATGTGAAAATCTGGAATCTGAGGGTGCAAAAAAAATCAAAATATTGAGAAAATCGTCTTTAAAGTTGTCCAAATGAAGTTAGCAATGCATATTACTAATCAAAAATTAAGTTTTAATATATTTACGGTAGTAAATTTACTAAATATCTTCATGGAACATGATCTTTACTTAATATCCTAATGATTTTTGGCATAAAAGAAGAATCAATAATTGTGACCCATACAATGTATTTTTTGGCTATTGCTACAAATATCCCCCAGCAACTTAAGACTGCTTTTGTGCTCCAGGGTCACAACTATCCATTATATTGACACATGACACATCTTAATTTCCCTAATGCCAGAGTTTACCCCCAAACTCCTCATAATGGAGCCAAATGAAACTGCTTACAAGATGGAAACTTATACAAAATGCATTAGTTACATCTGTTCTTGTGCATGTTTGAGTTTCATTGAATTGCACTTCATTAAAATCCCCTTTCCAAATTCCAGTTCCACATCCTGTGACACGTGGCCACTTCAAATTCCCACTGAGAACTGAAAAAGAGGAAATTCAGGGTCTGTTCCTCAAAGCTATCGAATGACTTCATAACATTCAAAATATAATGCACTAGTCTCACAAACTTCTTTCAGGCTTTTGTATTCAAACTGTGATTTAACGTGCACATTCATTCAGCAAATCACATTGCTTCAATAAATCATGCACAGAATGACAGTGAGCCCATCACTGACAAGAATGACATGACCTCTGATTCCTCTCCATCACACACACGCACACACACTCCAGTGGAAGTGAACTTTTGTTTGTGCACACACACACTCAGGACCACTCTAAGCAGATCATGGTTGACAAGTAGACGTCCCACAGCTCTGTTATGACAAAATCCCTCTATCTCATTCCCATTCTCATCTGCGTCAGTGTCTGCCTGTGCGTCGCAGATAAAGACTGCAGGGCTGTAATCAAACCGCTCCTTCCTGTCGGCTCTACACAGTGCTTTATGTTATTTACCAACAACTGCGTGCTGCTCAGACTGCAAGAACACATCAGGACGCCAGACACAATGTATGTGGACATGAGAAATGAGCTACACGTAACACAAAGACGGCTGATAGGCTAGATATTTGTTTTTCGTGTGTGCATAAGCCAAATAGCTGTTCAGTTCTACAGAAAAAGGAAACTAAATTACATAAAAAGCAAAAAAGGAAGCAGAAGAGTGATGTTTTATATAGACAAGGCCTCAGGAAATGTTTCCACACTTGCATTACACTGTAAAATGTTAAATGGTTAACGGTAAATTCCCCTACTATAGACGATGAAAAACTGTTATTGGACATTACATGTAATTTTATGGTAGTATACCATTTTTGGAAGTGGAAAAAAAACCCCAATAGAATTTACAGTGAATAACCGTAAATTGACATTCCCGGAATTCCCTGCTTTACATGATTAAAAATGATAAAAACAAAATTTGTTGAAATAACTATGTTTCTTCTTAGTTTTTTCTTATCAGTTTTGTATATTAGGGTTGTATGTTACACCTAATGTTGATTGCATTATTTCAGTTTCACGTGTGTTACCATGATAGTGTTTAGCGTTTGTGTGAATGACACACTGTGCACCTTCTATACATGTTATTAGTGTAGCGTCTGGAACGAAAAAAAATTCAAACACAACTATATTTTTTTTTTATATTTAACAAATACTCTGTAACCTCAGTTAACAAGCCATATGAGGACCCATGAACCCTTCTCCCCGAAATGCGTAACACCTCAGGAGGGCATAACAGGCCTCTGGTTCCATGGCAACCAGTGTTGATATCACTGGTTTTATTGGCCAAAAGTATGTAAAGCAGGAAAAATCCCTGCATGTCCCAAGGAAAGGCAGAGTAGAAATGGACTGTGTTCTAATTAATTCATAGGAAAATCTTTCTTTGAATGAACATACATGATCCTTCAGGTCATTGGGTATTTTATTGTCATCGTGTGTTTTGTCTTTGATATTTTTAGACTATTTTAGTATGCTTGTGAGGGAACCCATTCCTGATCATCCCTTTTCACTATATGTAATCTTACCTTGTTTAGTATCTATGAATTTGCCTTCTTATGATCGAAACAAGCGTGTATATTATATGGTGGTATATAGGCAAAATATATTAGGGCCCTGAGAATCGTTAGTAATTTCGATTCAAGTTCCATTTGCAAATTACCATGCCCTCAAACAAAGTGTCGTAAAACCCTCCAGCAATTGCCAACTCCTGCTTGGAATTTCCATCTTTCTTATTGGACAAGCCCATCTTGAAAGGCGGGGTTCTTCTCCGACCTTAAAGGCCACACTTCATGTGACCCGCCCCGGTCGGTGGTTCGGTCAGATGCAGATGAAGATGTGAAAAAAACGCTTCAGGATATCAAAGCTGGTGCCAGGCCTTTCGGCCTTGACTTTTCCATTCACCAAAGATTCTCTGACTCAACCTGGTTCTTTTCATCAACTAATTTCAGCAAGATCTTGGGCCTTAGGATTGCATCAGGAATCTCTTTCAGACCGCCGAGACTCGCTAAGTATCAAACTTAGTCGATTTAATTGATATATTAAGTATCAGTTACTCCTTTTTACAAGGTTTGTTTGAACTAAGAATCTGACGTTTTCCCTCAGGTTTTAGATCTGCTGAATATGCAAAGTGTTCCATAAAATTCATTCTTTATGCCTCTTTCTGTACTGAGTTAAACTTTAACCCTTTCCTATACCAACTGTATGTGTGTGTGTGTGTGTGTGTGTAGTGTATATAGAGTGTGTGTGTGTGTGTGTGTATGTTAGACTAGTTTAAGTGTTTTTGTAGTTAATAAAACCTTACTTGTATCGCACTTGACGTGTTCATTGTTTGCTCATCACCGGAGTCACTAATCATGCAGATTTACTTTACAAGCTTTTGTAGAATTGTACAGTTAGAAAGTTATTTCCCTTAACCAGGAATTAACGTTCTTAGAATTGACAGACGGTTGACCCTGAGAGGTCAAGTAAATAATTACAGCGGATCTAAAATATCAATAGTTAATTATAACTAGTTATGGTTAATTATTCATATTTCCTGTTGTGAGCTAAATTCGCTACATTATTTAAAGCTTTGGTTCATCATGTGACTTTCTCATCATCACCTGCATTTGGTGGTTATCAGTGTATTACAAAGGTACAAAACAGATTTCAGTACTTCAATAGGTTGGTATATTCACGGTTTTTTTACGGTAAAATTCAGGCAACCACTGCTGCCGTTTTTTTACCGTAAATTTTACAGTGTAGGCTTATCTCTAAATAATTTCAATAGATTTTTTTTCATCACACAAATGATGCCTCATTCTGACTCTGTGAGCTATTTTTGAATATTGATTTAATTTTTTTTATTTATATATAGCTTTTGGCTCGCTTTCTGAATAGTCTTTCAGTTTGTGAAAATCCTCCAGTTTTTCCTCCTTGAGCTTTGTCAGAAATTATGGATGTGGATCTGTAAATGCAATCTCCGTTGCAATTCTACGCCAGTCTTTGGTTAGTTAAACGTATTTACTGTAGAAACGCGTCTCCAGAGCCGCTCCGGCATTGTCTCGGCTGTTTACTTTGACTTGATGTGATGCTCTAAGTCTATTTTTGAAGCTTTCCCGAGGCTGTGTGCACTCTAAGCTTTATTTCCTTCAAATACCTGTCTGTATTAGCTCCATTTGACTTGCTCTCAATGCTCAAGTGGCTTTTGTATATATCTACCCTACCATACAGAGCTGATGGATGGAGTCCCGCAGAGATGGTTGCCCTTTTGACAGGTTCGTCCATCTCTTTATTGTTAGAATTCACTCGTAAAAATAGTTTCCTGTTAAAACTTTTATAATCTGATGCAATACAGTAGAACTCGATGTATCTTTTAAGGAACATTGTCTCAGATATTTCGCTTAGGATAGCAGATCTTGACTGAATTTGATGAGAAATACCGGAGTTCATACTGAGATCTCAGATTTTGATGTTTTTTGAGAAGCACTCTAAAGAAACCCATGTGAGATTATTAGGTTATTTTTCTGAAGAAAAATTGTCTCAGGAAACCAACTTAATTTGATATTTTTTATTTTCATTGCTGTCTATGAGAAATAATTGAGAGGTGAAAGATTTCT
Source organism: Sinocyclocheilus anophthalmus (assembly GCA_018155175.1). Taxonomy (NCBI): domain Eukaryota; kingdom Metazoa; phylum Chordata; class Actinopteri; order Cypriniformes; family Cyprinidae; genus Sinocyclocheilus; species Sinocyclocheilus anophthalmus. The sequence continues at coordinate 150,517 of JADLZN010002512.1, read as the reverse complement.
GTGATTTTCATTTTTATTTTTTTTAATTTAATTTAATAAATTTTTTAAATTTTTTTTTAAAGTCCTGGTAGCACAACATTTTTGTTAATAATATATAATGATATACTATAATATATATATAGATATATATATAATAATATTAATATTATATATATATTACATCCTTTTACGCCAAATCTAGGACAGAGGCATTTCCTGGAATTTATTTCCTGGAAATTCAATGGATTTTAAATATATTTAGAAAATGTATAACAGTGTATAAATACACTGGACAAAAATGGCTTAGAAACAATTTTCAAATTTTAAGAAATTGCTAGTAAACTTAAAAAATAATTACAAAGAAACGGCAAGGGATGCATTGAGTTAAACATGAAATTTTGAAGTATAAATACTGAATTTGTATTTCTTTAGGCCTGCAATATACCTTCAAATTAATTGAGTTTATTTTATATTTACATAATGTATAACAAAGTGAAAACAGAAAGAATTTTCACTCAGAAATTGCTGGTAAATTTCACAAATACTTACAAAGAAACAGCAAGTAATACATTGAATTAAAGTGTAAATGTTTGAAGTAGAAAGACTGAAATTGTACTTTCTTGTAAAATGTTCTTCAATAACCCTTGTTTTATTTACAGCTTCGACAAATCATTTGTCTATAAAAGGAGAGAGAACGGTCCTACTGGAAGCCAAAAACTCAGCTATTCCAGCTATTTTTCTCACTCTATCACCCTTTTAATCCTTTTTTCCAAATGTTGTTTGTATCCCCGAGGCGGAGGTTTTTCTATATATGGAGGGGTGTTGAGAGGATGTGAGCCGATCACAGTGAGCCAGTCATTGTGTGCGTATCTGAGTACATTGTGGCCTGAGAAGAAGGCCACACAATCAACAAACACACACACACGCAGAGCAAACTTGAAAAGATGTTTCTTTGAAAAGATGTGAATGGGCGAATTCATTGAAATGTGTGAAAAGCACATATATGCGACACCTTATTCTATTTTCACCAACAAGGGGGGGGGGGGGCAAGCAAATCCTTTGAAATCTAGAGCTAAATTGAGATATTTATTATTATAGACACGAGATTTCTGTTTGCTTGTCTTGCTATTTTTTCCTTGCTTTCATCTCCCCCCCCCACCCCACCCCCCATAGCCTTAAAACTCATATTTTAACAAAGTGCTTGATATCACAGTAATCAAGAGATGAATAAGCAGAATTGAGATAAATGGAGCGAGAGAGCACTAAAAAGGAACATAATAACTGATGAAAGTAGTCTTAAAGGAATAGTTACCCTAAAATTCTGTAATTTACTTGTCATTCCAAACCCCTATGACTTTCTTTTCCATGCAATCACAGTGAATGGGGCGCTGAAGCTTTCAAGCTTAAAAAAGAAAGCAAAAAGCAATAAAGGCATATTAAAAGTGGCCCAGATGATTTGTGTGCTCTTCCACTTTATTCGGCGTCTTTGAGAAATGGATGGAAATTTATGCAGAGACTGGATCAGCGAGTCAACTCCAGAACCGAATCAGTGCAATTTGCGATTGAATCAATCAGATTGATAGGGTTTTATGAGCTGAATCAACTTTATCAAACAGTTTTGACTCAAATTAACGTTTCATTTGAAAATCATACATCTGTTTTACTCTCATGAAGAGTTTCAAAGAGAATTTCATTGAGTAACAATTTTGTAATATAACAATATAATATATAAGATTTGCAGAAATATGGCATTGTATCACTTGCTCACCAATGGATCCTCTGCAGTGAATGGGTGCCGTCAGAATGAGTTCAAACAGCTGATAAAAAAATGTTGCTTTCTCCAGTGAAAAGTTTGTCGTCTCTGAATAAGGAGAGAAATCTGCACAGATCAAGCACAGTTTGGAAGTGAAAACCATTCAAAAGGGTTCTAAACAAATACGTTGCATGGACTTTTTCGCTGGACGAAGCTTTATTACGGATTATGGACTCATATTGTGGCAAGATGTGACGATTAAAATGTCTTTGCTTTTTACAAACACACCATTTCACTTCACAAAATTTGCTAATTGATGGACTGGAGTGGTGTGGATTATTGTGATGTTTTTATCAGCTGTTTGGACTCTCATTCTGACGGCACCCATTCACTGCAGAGGATCCATTGCTGAACAAGTGATGCTACATTTCTCCAAATCTGTTCTGACGAAGAAACAAACTCATCTACATCTCAGATGGCCTGAGGATGAGTACATTTTCAGCAATTTTTTGGGAGAACCATTCCTTTAAAAGCTTCTTATTCATTGAAAGTAAAAGAGAAACAAGCACACTGAAGAAAGATAAGTCATACAGGTTTGGAACATAAGGATGAGCAAACAGTAGCACAATTTTCATTTTTGGGACAACTATCCCTTTAAGAAAAACCTGAGAAATGAGACATTGAGGCAAATCAACCGAGACATTTATAGCCTGTGTGTGTGTATGCAGAATGTACAAGAACCCTGCTGTGGGGTGGTAGCCTGCTCGGTCCTTTAATGTGTTTAATCATAGCGTATTATCAGCAGCCCCTCGGAGCTCCATTAGCAGAGCAACACTTAGCAGGGCCGGTTTAATGGAGTCTTAAGATATACTATAATAATGAAGGGCAGAAGGCAACCGGATCGAGACCTGAGGAGAATAGAAAAATAAGGCAACAGTAAGGAAGGGGGATGGATATTTCAGTGTATTAATCAGTCTGTCAGTGCCGGGGAGTTATGCGGGTAAAAGTGTCGACAGGCAACTGATACATGATCACATTAAAGCAGCCACCGAGCTTAATCAATCTGAGCCCGCCGGCCCGAGCTAAGGGACAATCTCTTAAAAAGCACAGACGGAGGGCTAAGTATGCGAGTGTGAAGGAGGTTTCAGGACGTTTTTTAAAAGGGTTGTCAGATTTGAACATTTTGCCATTCTATTGGACCTCTGGTTAGGACAGTGTGTTGAGACAATGACACTGAAAGCTTGAAAATGTATCATTAGTGCCAAACTGTCAGTGGTCGTTAGAAGCGATTGGCCCGGTGAGCGGCAATTCAAGCTATTTTTTGGCCCAGATGAGATACACATCGTCAAGCGCAATTGAACACCCAGCACTAACTGGGGAAATACAGACAGATTCTAATAGGATTCAATTGCTCTTTCTCCTATGTGCCGTCTGACCGTGACTCAGCTATATTAAGGCTGCGTCTGCGAGAGAGGGGGTGAGTGCTGTTAGGTGACATCATAATCAGGAATCTTAGGGAATGTTCTGTGGGGGTGGTTAAAATAGTGCAAGTGAAGGTCATGCATTTATAGGCTACTCCCACTGACAATACATGTCATTCTTAGTTCACAGGCTTTTAATAACCCAGCAGTTACATTTGACCTAAAGGCACATTCAGTTAACGGACACTCCTAGAAATGCTACTAATGGCATCCCTGAGGATTTTAATAGTAGTGATTTCCAGAAGAAAATGATTATTTGTGTTGAGATGTAGAATATTGAGATATAATTGCATGAGTAGCTCTACCATCTACTTATAAGAATTTTTTATGTTGTTTTCAATGGCCCATTTTAATGCAGTTTTGTGTGGTTCCTCAAAAACCTTTGGATACCCCCGTGACAGACTACACTCTAAAAAATGCTGGGTTAAATACATCCCAGTGCTGAGTAAAATAGGGACAAACCCAGCAATTGGGCTGTTTTGACCCAGCGGTTGGTTTAAATGTTTAACCCAACCTTCTGGGTAGTAGCCCAACCGCTGGGTCAAAACAACCCAATTGCTGGGTTTGTCCCTATATTTTGGGTTGTATATTACATTCAAAATGCCACTTTTTCTGGGATTTTTTTTCCAATCAACTGCTCTCTAAAATGAGAAAGATTCAACAGGAAAAGGGAAAGACTGCTTTTCAAGGATTTCTTGGGGTATTCAAATATTCACAGTGCACACGGCCTAAGCAACCTTCAAACTTTGCAGCTTTTTAAGCTTTATTGAAACTGTCAGGCAAAACTTTGTCAGCCAACAACAAAGCTTTCCTTGTCTAACTAAATTATATAAAACTATAAATGCATAACATAAATGCAGACTTTGAGAATGCCTTTGACTGGACAATGAATATGCACAGAAACAGGATACAATGTCATGCTCTAGGGCTCCTGGAATAAATCACAAATAACACATTTTATTACATTCATAATACCATTTTTTGTTTCAGAAAACTGTATTTCTCCTACCAGCACTTAAAAATAAGCAACATGACGACACTTTAGTCGCCATCTTGGAAACGTTGTCAAATCACACTTCTGCTAAATTTATGTGCACCAGCATAATACATTTATAATCGGATTGATGGCACAATAGGACTGAAAAGCCTTCATGCAAACACCTCAATCCATCTGAATGAAATTTCTATCGGATTGAAAGTGGTGATGCAGACCAGAAATAATCCAATCAACAACAACAACAATCAAAAAGAAAAATAATCATATTCAAAATATTCAAAAACGCTTTGCCATGATGCGTATGTTTATTTACATCTGGAAGGGGGGCGGAGGGGGGGGGGGGGTGGGGGGGGGGTGGGGGGGGGGGGGGGGGGGGGTGGGGGGGAGGGAGGGACATGGCGGAGACTTAATATTTACTAAATATTTGTACTTATGACTTATATATCACCTTTATTTTTAGACTGGGAAAAATGAAATAAACTATTCTTGCGGTGGCTTTCACGGTGCAATTTTTGTCCGATTTGGAGTCGAATTCTGACTCGTGCGACTCTTCTTTTGAGTCAGGCCGAATTTCAGCTTTGTCGTGAAGTGTACGGGGGAACCGAGAGGCGATTAAACTCTCACCGCAGTCGATGAATACTGACATGTCAGAAATTTTGGTTGCCCCTCGTGAGGGTATCGCACAGTTGGTGCAGAGCTACGAACCGACTGCTCTAAACTCTCCCTCACTACGCCAGTGTGAAGACAGAAACGAAACCATGGCAACATGGCTTGTGGCTTGGACGGAAGCGATGGAGGCTACACATTTCCGGCTTTGGGGGGCCCCACATGATTATTTCTCATGTATAGGGTGAGCAGTGAAACTGCAGCTCGACGATTGGACCGTATAGTGTGAGCACATAAGTCCTGAGGTTTGGCTTGGCATTGCATGTGATTAACTCGTACAGTGAGAGTCGGTAGGCTATTTAACAAAAATGTTGCTGAAATCGCACAGTGTGCCCGGCTTAATGAACATGCTGACTGTCCACTGCGCATGTGCTTACATTTTGACAATGTTAATGCAGCGTATATGCATATGTAAACGAATATGTGAATCGGATTGCAACATTTAGGGTTCATATAAACAAATGATGAGATCTTTCTGAATTTAAAATCGCATCGGATGCAGTTCAGACTGAAAAAAAAATTTGCTTCATGTAGCTTAAACATGCCTTGTAACAATGTAACATTAGTCCAGTTCCAGTGGTTATTTTCAAGTATGAGACGGGAGAATTCCAAGTTCTGAGTTGTCTGGAATGGAGCATCAGGTCCAACTCTATTCAAACACCTGCAGCAGCTAATCAAGGTCTTTGGGTTTACTTGAAAATTACAGCAGGTGTGCTGGAACTGAACTCTTTCTCCAGGTGCAGGTAGCATTGAGCACTGCAGATATATTTGTAATGAACTTTTTTATTTAAATTGTTCTTGCTTTTTAGATCTTAAAAGACCATCTTTACTCAAACCGTTGTGGCTTTTAGTCCATGTCTATATGCTAATGAACACTTAGTAAAATTAACATTTAGCAGACAGGCTATATGCATTTCAAATTGCAGTCTCTTCTAGGAAAAGTATTGATGAATCATGTTGCACTACACAGATCTGTGTCCAATCAAATGCTCTCTAAAACGAGGAAGTTTCAACAGAAAATAACATCTGGACAGAAAAGAAAACTCTGCTTTTCATGCATTTCTTGGGGTGAAGCATTCAAAGCGCACACAGCCTGTGCAACCTTCAAACTTAGCAGCTTTTTTGAACTGTCAGGCAATACTTTGTCAGCCAGCTTCAAAGTTTGCCTTGTCGAACTTCTAGTCTAAACTATAAACGTATACGCAAGCAGCCGTTTATGGATAACCGAGGGGACGCTCTACTTCATTTGACAGAGATCTCTCGCGCTCTGCATGCTAATGAACGTCAGCGCGTAATTGCGCATATCAGTCAATAGATGGCAGAGCGAGGTCACTGATTAGTATGCAGGCCATTCCCAGAGGAGAAGAGCACTGAATTCATCAACCCTGTCCTTCATACCTCCTTATTTGAATAAATCGCATTGTTTTGACAGTCGATCAACTGTAGTTACGGGCGTCCCTGTAAGTATGAAGGCAATATGCGTTTAAAATAGATGAACGTACAAGTTCAGATTCAGAAAAAAACGACCAGAACATGCAAAAAGCCAAGTCTTCTGATTTATATTGCCTGACAGTTTTGCCAGTGTGGGAAATTAACTTTTTGTTTATTGTTTAATATAATAGTCGCTCCCCGGCATTGAATTCAGAGGCATTTACCATTCACCATTTATAAGGGCATATTTTTGAACCACATATAACCAGTGTGGCGTCCATTTATGTTAAGATGATGCAATTAATTGAAATCAATTCTCAGCTGGAACAATGATGGCAGGAAACCCCTCTGCTATAATGCACTTTACATAATCGGTCGTTCTGTTAGATTATACAGTTGTTTACTGTCGCAATAGGATATAATATCGAATTAGATTGACTGAAATAGTGATTCTAATTAGATATTAAAGTGTATCGTGTCAGTTTTGATTCAAAATAGTGCTATAGAATGCCATACATTATAGTACAGCCATAAGAGACTATACTTTCTAAATATATGAACTATTTTCATATTGTTTATTTAATACAGAATGTTATATATTACACAGCATCAGACGTTAGGTAGAAACCAGGGGAATTTACCCCGGGGCATTTTGTCTAAATCTCCACACTGATTACAATCTCGCACCAAACGCGTAAAACCAGAATATCTGGACTTTACGCGTAAGTAGTGTATCGCGCCAGCCCAATCCTCAAGTTCTAAACTTCACTGTCGTTCCATTCCCACTTCTGCGTGACGCGACGATGACATCACATCATGCCCAATTCTATCGGTCGCGCTAGAGATCGAACAGAACGAGTGAGCGCGTCGCGTCAGGCAGGAGGACTCAGCGGCGTTCGTCACCATCACGAGCACAATAACATACCTGTACACAGTCACTCCGGGCTTTACCAGCAGTTGGAGCGGAGAGCAGACTGAGATTGCGATCTGACGAACCTGAACACACCGCCTCCGGTTCGCTTCGCAAAGTAAAAGAGATTTTACGCTTAAAGTTTCCAGGATTTGTTTAACCTCCCGCGGACGAGAGCGGACTGAGCGCCGTTACGATGATACACTGTTGCCTGATTCTCAGCGCGTGTCTTCTGTCCAGCCAAGGTAATGTGACACAGTAACTTGTCTGTGGGTTAATCTTTTTACTGCTCGCCCGGTTTTGAATCTGATTTGCTACTAGCTCATTTGTATGATGTTTACCTTCATTGAGCGCGCTTAACATGAAGTCGCCCGTCCCAAGTGTATATTGATACGCAAGTTGCATGCGTGCGTAACGCTGGTGCGCGCTGAGCTTATCTAGGTTATCCAGGTTCACCTAATCGGAGCCACTTACCGCGTTATCCCTGGTCTCGTACGCCATGTTACGCAAGGTGTGGCCTGTCGTTTTGCAAGGGAGCAGGTGTAATTGTATTATCTTTCTTAATCACCTACTTTACAGTTCGAAACTTTTACATGTATTATATCTTTTGTTATATGTATTTTAGTTATATGTACAGTGGTGGCAAGAAATGCAACAGGGTGTAGTTGTTAACACTTTCAAGGTTTATGACAGGTCTGTGCTGCTGACTGTAACTCTTCAAAATGCCATGATGTCTGAATTTTATGCAACTCTTCTGCTATTTTGAGATATCACCGTTATAAAATTGTATTTTAAGTTACTGTTCCCCTTATTTGCCACACTAGTCTTGCATGTGGTGATGGTCCTAGACATTTCTTCCCTGGTGGTTTGAACATCACAGTGATTCGATGGCGTCTCAGAGGGGCTGCTTTCCTCTGATAAGGAGAGACATGCTGTGGTTCTGCGTAATCCGAGGCTACACTGCAGGACTGGAACTCTGCGCGTAGCCTATTTAAAGACTCAGGTTACATGTTTTGGCAACATAGCGCGTAATTTACGCAACTATTTGCATTGTTTTTTATGATTGTATCTAGGATTCCAAAAACATTTTCGTACAAAGTCGTGTCCAGTATCAACAAACAACACGCGGAAGAGTCGGTTATGAACTAATTTGTGCAATAAAATTGAAAAATAAAGCGTAAAGACCTGTTCAAATCAAAAACGATAATAATAAAGATAACTAGGCTATAATAACTATATTACCAACGAAAGACAACGTTCTGATTATGTTAATCGCGCACTGCAATTTTGTCTTCTACCTCTTTAAATTCTCAAACTTTTTAATGGTAGATGGATTCTGATTGGCTGTCAATTGTTTTTATTGTTCATCAGCTGAAATTTTTTTTATCTGAAACTCTGAAAGTGATTCAAACGATATTGTTCCTCTGTTCCTCTTATTATTCACATTATTCATATTAATCAATTATAGTTGTCTTTCTTGGTGTGAACGGCACTTAAATGCCAAAAAATATGAATGAGATATGCAGAGCAATTTTTATACTCTTCCTAATGTATCACTCTTTTGCCCTTTATTTGCTCTCTTTGCACTTGCTGCTCTTCCACTTGTTGGGACACTGTTTTCAACCCTGAAAGACCAGTTTCAAACCAGTGTGCACAGTTTTTTTTTTATTGCATGCTAGTCACACAAAACATCAGCTTTTCAGGTACATGGGCAGGGAAACTCAACGTGATACTGGCACTGGGTGGCTGTAAATGAATCCCGATCTTGAGCGGTCTCTGTGCACATATTTCGCTGGAAATAAGAGGAGCGTCTTGGCCGTTGGATAAATGAGTTTTGGATGGATGAATCGTGGCACCACAATTAGTCATGCCAAGATTCCAGTGCCGCTCAACTCGCGTGGGCACACTCTGGGGTTCGTCTCTATTAATTTCTTCATGGGATAAGGCGTTTTACACCTCAGGACGAGCGGAGGGTTATTACCATGCGCGCAAGACTTTCGGTTGGCCATTAATCTTGTTGGTACATGTCAAAGGTTTGTGCATTAAAGGGATCTTCAGGGGTGAGGTGAAGGTTTCTCGCAGTTGTCATGGAGACCCCTTTTCATTGGGGATCTGATGGCACCCATCTTGTTTTAGAGTCTTTGAGGGGAGTTTAAAACATTATTGCTGAGTGCTTAATTCAGTTTGAGATCAGGGAAGCACGACAAATGGAAGTAGATACTTTCCTTATTGGCTCCCTTTGGCCTTCCATTACTGTCAGAAGCAACAAATGTCAGTGCAGCGGCAAAGAGCAACTCCCGCACAAAGGCGTGATAATGTAGTTTCCTTGTATTCCTTTTTTCTCCCCACTGAACAATGCGCTTCTATGCCAACAGGTTCCCAAGAATAAAAGACCTCAGAGTCTGCATTGTCCAAAAGAGAGCGTCGAATGAAACTCACACCTTCACAAGAAACCTTTCTCTGTCTTCCCCTCTGACACTCACCCACGTTGAGCATGCAGGAGGGACTAAAATTGCTGGCCTTTGAATGAGTGCCCTTTCCTCGCACCCCTCCTCCTATTTTCTCCCGCCGTGCATTCAGAGCTCCGTCTCAAGCCTTTGTTCTGGTGGCTTTAGTGATTGGTCGCCTGTAAGACCCTCTGTCTCTTCCACTTCCATTGTTTATGAGTGTCTGTAGAGTGGAGCACAGGAGAGCGGTTTTCTCTGAGTGTGTTGACAAAAAAGTTCCCCCGCCTGTCCTCGATTTACCTCTCTCACACAGTTTTTACATCATTATGGCCCCCCACTGTCTAGGAGCTGTTTCTGTGGTCTCTTTTGCAAATGCAGATTATGTATTTGAAATGACTTAAGTTCCAGAGTGTACAAAAACTGAAAATTGTTTCATAGTTGCAATCTTGCTCGCTGGACTTGAAAATATGCTGCAGTCGTAAATGGGGAATCAGATAACGGATGGAAAATCTGCTCTGTGTCTCCGTCCGTCTCCCGATTTATCTGTTTCTCTCACGGCGTGTAAGAGATACTCTCTGTCTCCCTGTCTCTTTGACTCTCCCCCTCCCTTTTTTCTCTCTCTCTCTCTATCCTCCTCTGCCGCTTAGTGCTGAGGTGGTCATTGATGCCGTTTGTGAAGGCCGGAGGACTCCTGGAGACCAGCCATGCCGTCTCATCACCCACCACTGTGCCTGATAAAATTAAGGCTAAAGAGAGGGATTTTTTTTTTGTGTGGGCTCTGAGATCAGCCTTTTTCGTGACCCTGGGCTCATTCAAAGGGTTTTTCCACCCTCTTTAAAATTTTCAATGCCTTCATTTCTTTCAGTCTTTTAAGCAAAGAGCGACAAGCCATCTCACCGCTGTGGTGCATTGATATACCTCAAACATTTTGATTAGTGACGTGACATGACATGTGGCCAAGTATGGTGACCCATACTCGGAATTAGTGCTCTGCATTTACCCATCCAAAGTGCACACACACAGCAGTGAACACACACAAACCGTGAACACACACCCGGAGCAGTGGGCAGCCATTTATGCTGCGGCGCCCAGGGAGCAGTCGTGGTATTGAAGGTGGGAGAGAGCACTGTACATTCACTCCCCCCACCTACAATCCCTGCCGGTATGAGACTCGAACCCACAACCTTTGGGTTATGAGTCCGACTCTCTAACCATTAGGCCACGACTTCCCCAAGTATAAAACTTTTATAGGTTTCAGCCTTGTGCTGTATCCTAACCTGATACAATGTGATAAGTTTACAGCTATAAATAGTTGGTTAGGACCAGAGGCGGACAGAGTACTCAGCTCCATTACTTGAGTGAAAGTACAGATACCGCTGGTCAAATATTACTCCATTACAAGTAAAAGTTGTAAAGACAGATTTTTACTTAAGTAAAAGTACAGAAGTACTGGCTTTTTAAAAGTATTAAGTACCAAAAGTAAATTTCCTTTTTTTTTATGTCAATGCACTGTTTTATTATTATACGTAATACTTGCAATACTTCTGAAGCAAGTTACAATACATTACACCTGCTGAATACACTGACTAGCTTGTAGTATATTGGAAATAAAGAGCTTTTAGAATGTTAAAAACCTATGGGGGGAAAAATTAACACCCCTACCAACCCGCAGTATGGTAGTGATCTCACACAGCTCTGACAGTGTGTGCACACATCTATGTGTAGCCATTCATCCACATTTGAACAGAGTGGACAGTGAATCCTGTAAATACAGAGTGGGGGTTTGGGATAAGAAAGAAGGAAAAATCAAACCTGCTTTAAAACCCTGCAACACAACTGTAGATGTTTAACTTTACAACAGCAACACTGCTTTCACAAAAAAGCAAAACAGCAAGACTTATCTGACATCAAAACAAAATTTTTAAAAAATGCTGTCTAATCGCTCTCGCGGTACTTTGATGTCACACACAGAACAGTCTGTGCACTGCTGCTTCAAGTCCAACACCTATTGCGTTTTATTAGGAGATGCACAACAGTTATTCTGTGGCTTATATGTAATATTTTCACTTACACAATTTAGCAAAATCAGACAATCTTGTGTCTAATATATACCACAATATTAAATTCTTATTATTCATCCTGACTTGTTGGACTAAACTATCACATTTGGTAAACTGGTCGGGTCCAAAAAATGCTGGGAAATCAATTCTGGGACCAGAGTGACTTGAAAACCTGTCTGAAAAACCAAGAGAACGAAAGACATCACCACCCGACTTTCAAAGCCCTGCTAACGACTTCGACTTCAGGACCTTCATAGCAAGTCGTGGAGTGACCCAAGCCAGTACCACCAGACCGTCGCGTGTCTTTTCACCGTAGTGACGTTAAGTCATAGTCCCGAAACCCTAATATCACGTACACGCACACCACCAGATACTCTATGACAAACACAGACGCATCTCACGCACACAAATACGCATCCCTAACACTCTGTACAGTCACGTCGCCACACCCTGGTAGGCCCCAGTAAGTAACGGTCTTACCCATGGAACACACAACTACTCTGATTTACTATCTTCCCTCCCTGTTTTCCCGCATGTACGACAATACTTGCTTCAGACGAATTACCATTTGAGTGCCCAACCCCCCAGAGATTTTTTTCGAATTACTTCTCACGTCCCTGCTCTAATAGTACCCTGTTTAATCCTTGAACTCCGGCAATTCACCCCCCCCCCATAATGCATTACGACCATGTGGCGTTATGGGTCGACCCCCCGGTTCTTTTCTCTCCCTTCTCCAACGTAATACGACCCAGTGGATTGTACGCTACCGATAGCTAGGTGGTACCCCCCGGTCACACGCCATACACCCCCACCCCCGCACCCTTAATCACACGATAGTTTTAAATCGTAAACGAAAACTTCAAACGCCGCGCCCACTTTTACTCTTAATTTGAAAAAAAAACGTTTTTTGTTAGCAGTAGTACGTTACCTTTGAACCCCATTTCTATTTTTGCCTACCCATTCGGCACAACCAATACCATTCCCACGAATAGATTACCCCCCGCTCCCCCCTCACCCTTGATTTTCACACTATTAAAAGTTCCACTTTTATATGTTTATAACTGTTAACACCTCCAGCTACCCCTAACCTACCACTCCCCCACATGGTTCATACCTTTTAATCATCTCAGATAGCTGGACAATGTCCAAATTTGCTTGTGAACTAATGACCCCCCCTCCCTATCCCACCACTCCAACCGTGTCTTACTTTTCCCCCTCTCTTTCACCAGTGTTACCCACTCTGTTCCGGTTGTTTTATCAGGTCCCCACCACACATTTTCCACAAAGGACTTTACTGCAAGTTTATCTTAACCCTTAAACGCCCACACCACACCGTTTCATGCTTAACAAGATGGCATCTCTCCTAAATTCACCGCCCTAACCCCCCCATATTGTGTTTCTTTAGCATCTAATCAATTATTTTCATACATATGGTATTGAATGAGGTGTCCTCTCACATTTTATTTGCTTCTATTTTAGAACACTGCATGATTATCTAATCAAAAAAAAAAAAAAATTGCAAGTCACACACTGGACAAAAGCGCAGCGACGCGTTCTCGGAGAAGTCACACACCAGACGCGTCACTTTCAATTCGAGCAGCGGTCTAAAACTGTTTATTAATCACCAAACGGACACAAGTTTAACAAGAATGAACAATTTGGCATGGATGAGTCTGTGTTTAAAAAAACGGAGCAAACGGAAAGAGAAAGTGCGATCTATATTACAGCTATCTATAGAAGCTAAGACTGTATTAGGAGCCACAGAAGACACAATACACAATTTTACAGCCTAGGGTGAAGTCTTTATGTACATTAACAATGATTTGGGACATATATAATGTAATTTAATGGAAAACTATTTGAATGGCACTCTGTTCCGCGGCAGCGGAGCATTTAAATGCACGTTAAGTTTCCACCTCTGTGCAGCGCGCAGGTGTCCGTGTCAAACACACAACACTGCGTTAGTGATTCCGCCTCTAGAGGCCGATCTCTTACTGGGATATGGCAGCGGACCTTCTCAGAACTCCAGCAACGGACGCAACCCGGCAAACATAGGCACGGTGTATTTGTGTCGCGCACCGCCCATGTGCACCCGAGATAGTTCCGACCCAATCACAGCTAACGCCACACGAGTGGCGTATAATCTGCCAAAATTCCAATGACGCGGCTTTCGATGCTCCGAATTGTGGAGTATTAACCCATATTTACAGTCGCATACTTTGAAGTTGTCAAAAGAACCGTTAACTTACACTTTTAAGCAAATTGATCCCGCGTGTGGGACTTCTTCGCGCGTAATTTTTCGAACGGACCGCACAACACTGGCACATTTTTTTTTTTTTTTGTTTTTTTTCTTCCACTTTTCTACATTTTTTTTCTATTATTTCTCTTGTGGTTCATAACATATTAAGAATGTGCTCTTCTTTAACATATTTTCTTTTTTATTTTGTACGACGTCGTCTGTTTGCACGCCCCTATAGCAGGACAATCCCTCCAGCGGCAATCGACGCCTCTACGTACATTATACACACTTATTATAAATTATAAAAAATGACACACCCACCATGCTATGGCTCATCACGAAGAGGAACTCTATGTTTTACTTTACGGAACATTGGATCTTTTTGTTGGTTTTTTTCGCACTCTTTGGCGACTGTCGTTTCTTGCACGTTGCGCCCCGCCTACGTCCCCCCCCCCCCTGCCCCCCCGCCATTGCAACCAGCGCACTACTTGTGTACCTCTCCATTAAATCCAGCCTTCCATCTCCGGCGCTTTTTTTATTTTTCAGACAGAGATTCCTGTTCCAATTTTAAGTTTAACCCACCCCTTGGCTATTACTCCTCCAAACCCCTCTCCTCAGTAATACTATTGTGATCTGAGATCTTCCAGGATTATTATGCTACGGTTTTCATACTTTCGCTTCCTGCTGTCCATGACCACGTTGTCGTACGACAGCAGCCAACTTCCACCGTGTGCTCGCACTACCCGACACGACACTTTTACGTACCCCCCTCCGCATCTTTAACACCTTTATGTCACCACCACCCCCCACCCCCCCTCTCCTGATCCAGTACACATCTACATGCCGCCTCACCACTCAGACACAACTGCTGGCTCCAACGTTTGTCAAAGTTCGGTATCCGCCCGGCATTTATGATGGGGTCTTATGTGATCTTGGTATGTCTCCATAAGTGCCGCACATTCGACATCCGGTGATGAAAATCCCCAATATGTATGGGTTTTCCCGTCTGCTACTATTATATGCATTTGAGTGTGTTTTCTTTCCCTATCTAATCCCCACGTCCCGCCGCGCCCGGCTCACCGATACACGTTCCCACCCATTAAAAATTTATATGGCGTGGCTCCAGTTAGAGGGTTTTGTGGAGTGTATATGTATGTGCTCGACACACAGTTTTAAAAGTTGTTTTTAACTTATTTACAACAGGATCTGTACTTTCATGAGTTTAAATAAGAGATTTTTGTTACAGTAGAGAATATAAACAATTTTGTGCATAAAAAAAACACTAGTTTCGTGGTAAAAAATAAATTAACTTGTTTTCAGGAAGTAAAGCAAATTTGGAAACAGTTGAATTAACATTTTTGTATACTAAATAAGTAGTATTTACAAGAAGCAGAGGCCCAGGTATTTCATGGAAAACCCACACTATTTTTGACTGTCATCGTTTTCTGAGAAAAATGGTGGATAGCAGCTTCAACATGCTGTCTGTCAGAAGCTGTAACATACATAATACAAAAACTGACAGATGATTTTTGTAAAACGTAGCTCATTCTCTTCTCAGTTGTTTAAAAAATTAAGGCGGTTATCACTTTTCCCCCAAAAAAAGATGCTATATTTTATTTACATTTTAGCAGATTTTGACTCGTATACTTGACAAAAACAAACAAACATGGACTCTGTTGTGGCATTGTATATGCACACAACCTAAGCTTAAAACCTAGACTTACTTAAAACATTCTTTCGATTGTTGCTGTGCAAGTAAGTGCTATTTTTTTGCCTTAGGGAAAAAATGCAAATCTAGTTGTTCTTTGCGGCTTAACTTGTCTTAAAATTCAGGTTAGCTGTCTACTTCATGGTGAGCTGGATTGGGACGAGAGATTACGTAACGTGAAAGAACCTAAGGCGGCTCTTTAATTGAATCAGATGACGTCCCCCCCCCCCCATGGAGTTCTCATTTATGTTGCATGTAAGTAGAACTCATTTCTGTTTGTTTTTATTGCTCATAGGAATTCTTGGAGAAACATCTGAATAATTGAGTGTAGAGCTATAAAAGTAATGTGAATTGCATAGACTACCCAAGGTAATTTGATTAAGGTTTGATGAGTGCATATTGAAATCTGACTTTTATTAGTTTAACATGTCCATGCATGCAGGTGAGCATCCGTCAGAAGCATTGGTGGGGGGATGGATGGTAACAGATTTGCCTGAGCTAGCGCAAAATATGCTGATTCATTGTCCAAGATCCTCTGACCCAAGAGTCTTAGTCTAGGGAGGAGCTGAAATTGCCTTAATTACCGTATGATCTTCTTCAGAAGCTCGCTACATGATTGACTTTCGTAGCCCCACACCGTTAATGCGCTGCTTTTAATTATGCAGGCACACATTCCAACGTGTGTGCATGTCTTTATGTGCTTAATCTACCTTTTTATTAGAAACCACGCTTCCACCTCAGCAGACCTCTGTAATTTACAGCGGTGTTAACCTCTTTACCGACAATACATTTGTGTCATCTAAAAAAGGTGGCTTACAGGATCTAATTTTCTCGTCTTCTGCTTTTTATCTGAGAGATGAATTTGAAGACCATGTCATTTGTCATTAAACCTTTGCGTTATGCTTGCGGAACAGTGATTTGGGGTTTCGTTATCGTTTGCAAGGAATTGAGGAACAGTACTGAAATGTTTCTGATTAAAAGCTCTTTTTTTATTTTGAAGTCAACAAGTGTGTTTGCAACCCCATTTATGTCCATAATGTGACACCGTTCTAAATGAAACCATATTTAATGAGGAAAAAATGTGGGAATTGATTGGATTGTGCAAGTTGTCACCGTTTGATGAAAGATTGTGAAGACAACAGTAAATGTTGTCAGTTTTGTTTTCATATTTTGCTTAAATGCCCATAAAAGCAGTAGAAGAACTTTTTTTTTCTTTTGCTCTGTTTTTGATATTTTTAATATTTGTGGAATGATGATTTGGGCGTTTGAGATCTGTTTGCAAGGAATTGAATAATAGCATTGGAATGTTTTTGATTAAAAGCTCATTTTTTAAAGTCAACGTGTATTTCCAAGCCGTTTTTCTTCCGTAATGTGACATGTATCAGCATGAAACAATATTTTACAAGAAAAAAAGGTGGGAATTGATTGGATTGTGCAAGTTGTCACAGTTTGGTGAAAGATTATGAAAATGAGCAAATGAGATCATGAGTGTGTATGAAAGTAAATAGTGTTATTTCTTTCATATTGTCTTAATCAACTTAAAAAAAGACCATATAAGCTATTTAAAGGCAGTAGAACAGTTTTTTCCCCCCCGAACTTTAAAAAAAATATTTTTTGCTCTTTTTAATATTTTGAGTCCCTTGCTTTGAGCAAAGGAATTGAATAATAGCACGTTTTTGATTAAAAGCTTTTTTAAAAATGTTTTCTCTTTTTAAAAGTTAACAAGTGCATTCTCAACTCATTTTACTTCCATAATGTGACGTTTCTGAATGAAACAATATTTAACAAGAAAAAAAGGTGGGAATTGATTGGATTGTGCAAGTTGTCACAATCTGATGAAAGACAAACATGTCTTTTTCTTTAGAATGACATTCACCAATGAATTGTTGACAACAAGACTTTAAGCGTGTAATAAAGTAACTCATGTCAGTTTTGACTTCATGTTGACTTGAATAGAGGTAGAGAAGGAACATGATTTTTGCTCTGTTATTTTGAGTCGCTTTTTTGATAAGCAGTTAATGAAGAATGACTTCCAACCAGAGCTGTTATTCTAAGACCTTGGGAGTAAACAAAGCGAAATAGATAAATTAAAGTTTTATCTCCTGTATGGTTTTTAAGTTCTGTTCGGTGAATTGAGATGACAGGCATGTCTCAAGCTGCAGACTTAAACCCTGGAGAGAATTTTCGGAGTTGCTGGCATCCAAAGCTCTGAGTTGAAGGGTGAAAGGCTAATGCTTCTAGAGGATTCCACAGAGCTCCAGTCATGGTGTTAGGGAAAATTACTTTCGTGGGGAAATTTCATAAATGTTTATATGAGCGGCTGACTGTGATGCCCTAGTCCTTTTGTGCGTGTGTGTGTGTTTCTGCTTTTTACTTCCAGCTGACTTGGCAGTTATATACCGCTGTAAGTTTGTTCAGCTCTTTGTAGCGATGGAAATGGCTAAAAAAGGTTTTAGTAACTGAGTGGGAACAGATGGGGGTCTGCAGACTGTAGAATTGCAGAATCACACTTGTTTGGATACTGAGACTAAAATGGCAATATATCCCGGCATGGCAACACACTCTCCACAAGCACACAGGAACATTTTTCTTTGTCCACTTCCAGGCACACCTACGTGCTTGCAAATATAATAAATACATAGGATTATGTGCAAAGACCCAGACGCGCTGAAGAAAATATCGTTGCCCAGAGGTTTTGCTCTTTTAAAGTTCATTTTAAGTTGCAGATGCAGAGTAGTAAATTGAATTTCTTTGACAGATAATGGAGTACAAGGCTATACAAATCTGCATAAAATCCTCGTAAAACAGATAATTTGGTCTTGGAAGAATGTGCTAACATGTTTTCAATTCGTTCAAATTAAAATTTTTGATTGCAGACAAATCTGATCACATATGCACTTATCGTAGGAGATTAGTTTTCCAAATGATGTTGGAGTTATAATTATTAACAGCTGATGTCTGTGATTTCATGAACTGATTCAGAAGGGATTGGGATGTCTGTCATTTTTACTAAGATGGGACTGTTTATTTTCTGGATATAGGCATTGTGGATGGTCATGGATGTGTGCATCATGAAGCCCATTGAAATAAATGCTTATATATGTAATATGTTGCATATATAATTAAGATAATTTATTTATTCATATATTTAATATGCTAAGTATAAAGTTAAGAGAAATTCCTATGATTTATAAGATATTTGAAATGTTATGTAAAATAATTTTTATATAAAATGATGTATAATTATATATTAAAAAGATGTATTAAAAAAAACTATGTATAATAAAATAATAATATTTAGGTTTAATTATTTAAGAATATATATTTTCACACATACTTTTTTTTTTTTTAGCTGGAGAATGTCTGCATACATGGCAAAACATAACCTCTTCTGTGTGATCCAGTTAGGTCATATTGCTTACGTCTTTTCCAAGGATCCTGTTCAAGGATCTTGAACCACCAGCTGTTATTTTACCCAGAAAGTTCATTAAAAGGTCTGAATCCATGATGAAGGTGCACTGGGCAGCAAAACAAGAAATGTAGCTTCGGTCACTGTATCCAACAAAGGTTAAAATAAATTAGAAATATTGTGAAAAAAATAATGCACCACAATCACAGACATTCCTATCTGGATGAGAATGGATTCCTCAGAGGACGCCTGCCTGAGTTAGCTGAAATACAGCAGGTAAATACACAGGTTGTGTAAGAAACAGATGGAATACAAACCACAAAGTATGTCTGCAAAACACGACTACAGGAAGTCTCCGGTGTCTCTCCTGAGGACAAAGTCTCCGTTTGCTCTCCTTTTAATCTCATTTCTCATTCTCGGTCCCGTGTGAGGGGTCTCGCAAAGATTGGCACACTCATTTTCCCCGTTTCTTCCGTCCAATAGCTATCTGTCTGTCACATGAAAGCTCACGGTGGGTTGAGTGTCAGGCACAATGACACTGTACAGGTGACTGCTCTCGGATCTAGAGACCGTGCCTGTGTTTCCAAAGCCCAGAAGTTTCCAAAGTTTGGCCGTACTGTCATAACCAAGGCTATTCTCAGGCACTCTTATTCCCATTTCTCTCTCTCTCTCTGTCTCACGTTCTCACATTGGTGAGTGTCAAATCCTGCACCATTTCTCAGAACGGTGATAAATGGAAAGAAAGAGAGAAGAGCCAAAGGAAATTGACTAAGTCAGATGACAGAGGTTAATTCCTGCTTCATTAGGAAGCGTGGTCCGAATCCTAAGGAGGATGTTGAACGTGTAAGCCCTCCTCAGGCTGGAGAAATACTCATTTCTTGGAATGTCGCTATTGAATTGTGCTGAAAATAAAAGGCGAGCCTGGATTTCAACATGTTTTCAAAGCAAAAATGTCACTTTTCCAATTCATGTCATTGATAATAATTTAGTATATTGTCGGGCCTATACAGTTCATGGAAATATTAATACATAAAAATTTTGTATTTTGGTGCAATTGCATTTAATTTTGTTTGTAATGCAGAAGATAATGACCATTTGATAGTACATGATTTCAAAAACAATAAAATTATGAAATGACAAAGATGTTAAAGGGGGTCATATGATGCGATTTCAATTTTTCCTTTCTCTTTGGAGTGTTACAAAGAAGCAACAGGAGAGACAATCTGGTGAATAAAGAGATCTGTAAAGTGGCAAAGACTACAGTCTCAAATCCAAAAAAATCAAAAGAGATATTCTTTATTAAAGTTAAGAGTCAACCACTCCTACCTTAAAACGGCTCGTTCTAACACGCCCCCACATACCTACGTCACGATGTGGGACGATTTGCATAACGCCGCCCAAACGTTCATGCAAAGAAAGAAGGCATAACTTTTATTCTCGCTGTAGTATTGTTGTTGCCGGCGCCGCCATGTCCGTGTTGAAGACGCCGTTAAGAGAGAAGATGAGAGTAGTTGTGGTTTCGTTGTGAAAGATAAATACTTTGGTGTGCTTCCAAAAGAGGCCGATGTCCGCTTCGTCATTAAGCGGAGTCCAGCACGGTGTCGTCACATGTGGTTGCCGCAAACCCGCCCGCCGCCGCTCACTCAAGCCGGCCTCCGCATACTATAGGCCTCTGGCCTCCGCTCACTCAAGCCCGGTGCAAACTTGTCTGGGTTGTCATTTCTCCGATCACAAATGCAGACATGGTTTTGTTAGACGCGCAGGACCCCGCACGGATAAATCAGGAAGAAGAGTTTTGGGCCACCACAATAGAAGATTATAGGGGGGGTGAGATGAGTCACATCTTTCGGAGCAAAGAGCTTGAGGAATTCGGCCAATCACAACGCTCTGGCTAGCTGGCCAATCAGAGCACACCTCGCTTTACAGACCGATGAGCTTTGTAAAAATCGAAGCGTTTCAGAAAGACAGGGCATAGAGAAGCAACAATAATGTACATTATATGGAAAATAATGTTTTTTAACCTTAAACCGCATAAAAACACATTTCATTACACCAAATACACAAAATAAGGGTCTTTTTAGCAACATCATATGACCCCTTTAAAAAAAGAACTCTAAAGTTCAGCTGATTGCATTTACTGTAAATTTAAACTAATAATCATTTAAGTATTCCAAAAATATATTTAGTATGTTCTTTTATTATATAGTATATTAATATATTGTATAGTTTAGTATTGTTTCCATCAGTATTAAGTACACTTTTTACAAGTATGCTATAGTGTACTTCTTTTTCACAAGTGTAGTCAAATGCCAACATCATTACTAGAATTTCTCATAAACTGGTTCTGCTTCAGGGCTCAATATAAAATCTGGTGAAGCAAAAATCCCATACCCATCCTGGCATTAGACCAGGATTTTCTCAGATTTCACGTGATGTTATGTAAAGTACCATGCCATTATCATTTCATCAGCTGTTAGTCTTCTGGTTAATCACATGATTAGATTAAGGTGCGTATGGAAGTGACCGTTCGTAAATATGCAGGCTCGCTTTCACAATCGCATTTCTTCTGAATGTCAACGTCCAAACATCCGTGTCCTGCTGAATCCTGCTTTGAACTCTCAAGTATTAACCTGACTCCCATCAAATATTACTCAACACAAAAACAAGTTTGTTATAACATAACATCGCAACCCGTCAGATGTTTGATTTGAAGTGTTGTTATTTGAGTGACGGCTCTCAAACTTGCGTTGAGCTGTAGATGGACAGAGCTATACCTGAAATAAGGTAAATGTGTTAGGAACAATCAGTCTCTCTGATGAGTCACAATGCCGCATTGCATTAATGCATGAAACTAAACTTGAAGGTGTCATTTCTAATACTTTTCTTTGCCAAAATACAGCTCTTTTTTGTCACACATTATCAAACGCACTTCCTGACAGCTCTACTTGAGGAGAGGATAATGAAGGGAGGTGGGATTCAGTGCTCTTGCGCTTTGGCGTTCTTCACTAGTTGTTTAGCATAAGCACCGCCGTAGGCCTCGTCTCAATCATGACATATTTAGACCTATTTTTGAACACATGATTACACAGATGAAGCGTGTCCTGATTAGGCTGTGTTTATTGTTTTATTTAAAGTTTTAAAGAGCTTTTTTATGTAATAAATAAATAAATTGAGGCGTCCGCTTTGTGCATCCAGTCGAAGACAAGGGCCTGTTAGTAGCTAAAAACCTTTTATTTTGCAATTCAGTTTAGTCACCTTAATGCTGTTTAAATTACACACTTTAACTTTAAGGGATCTTAAAGACCTTCTTCTTTCTTAACATTCTTGGTGTTATTGTGATCGATTCATCTGTCTACGTTGTTCCAAGTAATAAATGCCTTTGCAGTCACTTGTCATATAGAGAACACTTTTATTGATCCTGTGCATTATTGATGCATAGTAAGTGCTTCTTTATTTTTGATGTTCTTGTTGAGTATGCTGTTTTGCTGTGAAATAAATAGCAAAACACAAGCACAATGGGCTTCAAATGCAGTTTTATATGAAATTTGGCTGTTTATTGCTTCCAGTATTCTGTACAAAGATACGTAAAGGCAATTGTAACAACGTTCGTAGCTCGGGAAGGAGGAGACGGGAACCGGCGAACATTTAAACAATACGTTAATAAAATAAACAAACACAAAACGAAAGTAAAGCGGCAGCCCCTCGCGGACGACTGCCGCACACAACGACGACTGGTCCTCTCTCCCAACACTGTCGTCACTCCTCCCTTTTATCCTCACGGCTCCTCCGTGAGACTCGAGACCGGTGAGTGGTGCAGGTGTCGCTCATTATCAATTACTCCACCGGCCTCGCTCCGTTCCCACGGCTCTCGACGCCGCCCCTATCGTCACATCGCCCCTCGCAGGCCAGGGGGTACTCACGAGACTGCGCTCTATCCCTATCAACCCCCCCCCCCTCACTCCAGTGGAGCCGATTCACGGAGGCCGCGGCTACCTGGGGATAAGGGAAAGGACAGAAGAGGCGAAGGGGGACGAGAAATGGATGAGAAAGGGAGGACCGAAGGATTGAGGGAGAGACCGAGACGCGAGAGGGGAGAGAGAGAAAAGAAAAAAAATGTAAAATCTTGTTCCTGTCCCAGACACACTGCCAAACGGCCTCAATAGCGGGTAAAATCTCCGCACGCCTTGCGGCGGCACGGTACCACCGGCGTGGACGGTGCCCAAACTCTCCGCCGCCCGTGTGGCGGCCGACGGGCTCCTCCGGGTTCGGGCAACGGCCGGAGTTCCCCCGTTCTCCGCTCTCCCCATCATAGCGGGATGGCAGCAGGGGTCCGGGCCTCAGGCAAACGGCGGCGACCCCTCCTCGCTCCCTTACGGACGGCCAGCGTTCCCTCCACAGCCCAGGCGGCGGCACGGGGTTGCTCCGACCCCCCCCCCCCCGGCAACTCACTCAGCCCACGCCTCGACGGCCGCGAGCACTGCGGAATTCACCACAGCGGCGGAGGGACTCTCTGCAGAGCAGGTCCTCCTTCTACCGGGGTTCTCGGCACCAATTGTAAAACGAGTAGTTCGGGAAGGAAAGGAGGCTGGAGGGAAAACCGCAGCACATTAAACAAAAACGTAATAAATAACACAAAACGAAAGTACAGCGACAGCCCCTCGCGGACGACTGTCACAAACAAAACCAAAACACAAAATAAAGTCCAGGCTTGGTCCTCTCTCATCCAACACTGTCGACACTCCTCCTTTTATCCTTCCGGAGCACCTCCATGGGACTCGAGACCGGTGAGTTGTGCAGGTGTCGCTCATTATCAATTACTCCACCGGCCTCGCTCCGTTCCCACGGCTCTCGGCCCCGCCCCTCTCGTCACAGCAATGTTGCATGTTAACATGAGCAAATGAAATGCCACTGCAGAGTGGACGGTATGACCTTTGGCTTTGGTATAAACTTTGGCTTTGTCATGACAATCAGCTGATTTTTTTTTTTTTTAGGTATGACCATTCCTCCCACATGAGTGTTTTTTTCTTAATTTCTTCTGCCTGATAGTGTTTCTCCCATGAGAGTGATTTCTTAATTTCTTCTGCTTTTGGTTGTTCTGAAAGTCTTGGTCATCATAAAACAGCATTTGCAGTAGTGCTGGGCGGTATACCAGTTAATACCGAATACCGGTGTTTATTTTTGATTATGATAAGAATTTTTAAAATACCGCAATACCAGTATATGCCGCTTAACCAACGTTCGGAACGCCACACTGTTTGAAAGGGGTCCCTTTTCAATGTTGCACTGTGGTGAGGGAACAGCTATATGCGTTACTAAGCGTGAAAGTTCTGAAACTGAAGCTGTAGAACTAATAGAACGTGATGACACAGAAAAACTCATCCACAATATCCACATTGACCGCCACAAATATCCACCGCCCCCTGCCATCAGCTCCCGCGTCTCACACACACTAGCATGACTTTAGCATGATTTAGCAACTTTCAGACCCTTTTAGCGGCTTTTTTCCATAGAATATTCATACTGACAAACCTAGTGACTGTTTTGGATAAACCTTAGCTATGGTTCAGTTGGAAGATTTCTCCAGTGCTGTCCCGCGAGCACACGGTCTGTCTTTCCCGGAGAAGTGTCCCCTCTCTCAGCGTCTGTTCTGTGCAGCGAGCGGCAGAGAAGCAGCGAATTCAGTTGGCCGCACCGCAGCCGACTCGTCAATAAATGAGTACAAAACAGCGTTTCCTAGCACCTGTCGCTTACTGATTGTTTGGAATTATAAATATGAGTGTAGTTCGTCTGTTAATATCACACGCACTTTTTAGTTAGTTGTTGTTTTTAGTTTGTTACTCAGACACAGACAGTGCTGCATGAGACAAAAAAGTAATACAACCAAAACAACAGCATAGCTGCTCTTTAGTGTAGATGCAAGTTGATTTTATCAGACGATGCCGCGATTATAAATGAGAGTGACTCATGGTTAACATGTATAAAAGGGGTAGTGTTTAGTCACTATTTGTGTGGTATTTTTTGACAATATTCACACATCATGACAGTAAAACAGGGCATTCCAAGTCAATATACTGCATTATTTCCTCTCAATCAGTAGAAAATAGGGTGAAAACCGGCATGAATGAAAAAAAAAGAAGGAAGGGACGGGAAAAGGATAATGGTTGGAAAAAGACGGTGAAGACAGGGAAGGGGGGGGCGACCGGGGCCAGCACCTATTGCACAGCCTGGTGATCTGTAAACTGGATTCAGTAATGGAGGGGCAGGAAAAAGAATAATAAAAATGACCTAACTTATAAAAAAAAAATCAGACATTAAAAAAGAAGGATTAAAAAAACACAATGCATGTTCAATAGATAACACATATCTAATTCGTACAGCCACACCCCGCCACCAGAATGTTACCCAATGATGTGTAGCCGTACACACAACACATCCTCCAAACCAACCCCCAGCACAAAAGTGAGGTATGGTCATGACACACCAACAAGCACCCACCGCCCAAACCCTGTATGTAACTATTTGTCTCTCCACTATTCTCAATTTCCCCAGGCCTGGCGTGAGTGGTTACCCGAAAATCGGCTCGTTTTAGATCTTGCACAGCGTCTACCCAATGTCTTAATCAAGGTGGGTTTCAAATTGTGTCACGAACGCGTCTTCATTTCGGAGTGTTTACGCCCTGTTTTTTTTTATGTTAGGTTGTTTTTGATTTTCTTGTCGTTCTATTTTTATGTGACCCCCCCCCCCCCTTTCCCGCCCCCATTTTTTTGTGTTGGCTTATTTTTTTCCCTTTATTGCACCTACTTTTTCGTCCGGCTTTCTACCCGTTGTCTCGTGTTTCTCCGCCTTTTTTTTTTTTTTTTGTTGTGGTTGTATACACACACATCTACCCAAAACCTCAATCCGTTACAATCTCGATATCCCCCCTCACCCCTTCTGTAAGGTGCTTGATGGTTTTTACTGTCCGCCATTCAAGCTAATACAAACCACGACCTAGTTGTTTCCGACTTGCCGAGTAAGACTTGAAATGCCCGTGTGATCCCTGCGCTAAAAACTTTTATGCATGTCCACACCCGCCTCAACATCACCACCCACACGATACCCCCACCTAAGCACACAACAAGTTCACCTCTGACTGAACCCCCCCCCAACAACGAACAGAACTCACCAAACGCACACTGTATTGTTTTCTATGAGTCCACCTTGAAAGTACGTACGCTGGAGAGAGCCGCATGTCACCTTTTACTCACTACAAAGATACACACATTACGTGCTCTTCTGTCTGCACGACTATAGATTTTTTTGCATCCGTATATATAACCCATTGCGCAGGAATGTCACTGTTTTCACACCAAAAAGTTTCGACCCTTCTTGTATGTGTTTTAAAACCGAGAAAACAGTATCGTTTTCAAACACCCTCGCCACCTTTTGCAATTCATGTGACTGTGTGCTCAACTTAACTAAGTTTGCGATTTCAGGCCCCCAAAACTACTCTGTCGTGTAAATGAACAGCCAAACGGCATAAAGTTTTCAGCTTTTAGTTGAAAATGGTGTCGTATAAACACCCCCTAAATCTCACACCAGTTGTTTTTTCAGTGTATGACAATTGTTTGGAGGGGGAGGGGTTAAAACGGGTACTTGGTGACATCATCCAAAAAGAAAAGTCGTTTCAGAGGCGGAGCTAGTTTTTGCTTTTTAGTTAAACTTGTTTATTTGCAATAACATGCACTGGTGAATCATTCACAATAAGACTAGCAATGTATATTCAGTTAATTAATATGGACTAGGGATGTAACGATTAACTGCGAGCCGGTTGAAAATCGATTCAAATATGTGACGATTCAAATCGGTTGCTAAACAAATCGCAATTCAATTAGTGGTAGGAGTTTACATGAGTGTATGTCTGAGGGGAATTTACTGTCTTTAGAAAAGTTAGATTTCGTCCTTTTCATCTTGCCATAAGTGCAGCGCTGCTTTGTTTACAGCGGAAACCAAGAAAACGCTTTAAGCGCCACCTGCTGGCTGAGAGTGAATCTGCACGGTTCAGCTCGTCTTGCCTGTTTTTGTTTCATGCTGTTTTTTTTTTTATGTATAGTTCCCAAAAACTGAAGTAAATCATTCTGTTTTTGCTTCAATTTCGAATTATAAATTCTAAATTTAGATTAAAAAAATCGCTCATGTGCACTGTATGCAGCATCTTGTTTGGATCGAGATTTAAATGCAGTGGTTGCTCATTTTATGGAAAAGAGCACAGACAAAGCTTATTTTGTTTGTATGAGAGATTAATTTTATTGGTGTTATTTATTTGATTTGGGGCTTGTTTTAAAATTTCAAGTTAGTTTTGTTATTTACATTTACATTATATTAAAAGTTTGTTATTTAGCAGACGCTTTTATCCAAAGCAACTTAACCATGAGGACAATAGAAGCAATCAAAACCAACAAAAGAACAATAATATGCAAGTGCTATATTAGTATATTATTATTATAGTGTTATATTTCAATTTCGCAAAGAAACGTGCATCATTTTGTCCAAGCAATAATAAAAGGACACATTTAATTCATAATTGGTCTTGAATCTCATTTTGTTAAAGAAAAAATCGTGAGAAAATCATATTGTGAAATTAGTATTGTGAATCATTACATCCCTAATATGTACAGTCTGAAGTATATTGTACATTTTGTGCTATATATTCAGCGTTGTGCTGCCTTTGCAGTGTACGACTTTACATTTTGCTTGAAGACCAGCATCAAGAAGCCATTTTTCAAATTCACTTGTACTTGTCAACATTCTGCATTTTCCCTTAGCGAGAGGTTCTGCGGCGAGTCCTTCACAGATGAGCCCAACAGAATCCTGTCAAATCTTGCTGAGTCTATGCAGGGGTCCTGTGCTGGCACTCGAGCCGGGCCGGTCATGTGGGCGTCCTTGGCGTGCCAGGGAGCTGAGGTAGCCTGGTGCCCTTCCAGATGCCCAGCACTTGCAGGAGCGGAGGAGATAGCCAAGACTCACTATGCTGGCGTCCTCCGCCTCATGTCTGATGGGATGAGTCATGCTCGTACAGCACACAGGGGCTGTAACTAGGTGTTTGTTTGTGTGTTAGTGAGTTTTTGTGGGAAGTAGTTTGTTTCACAATCTCTGCTTTTAAAATACCTGCGTTAATGAGGATGCATGCTGTCAGCTAACGCAATGTAAGCAGAGTGCAGTTTTATACTGGTTGATATTAAAGTAGTGGCTGACCAATATGGGTTTTTAGTGGCCTGTGCTGATGTCGGAAAAGGTACATTAATCCATTGGTCTAAAAAAAAAAAAAGTGAAGTGACATGTGGCCAAGTATGGTGACCCATACTCGGAATTAGTGCCATGCATGGATCCCATCCAATAGGCACACACAAGGGCATGGTGAACAACACAACACCCGAGCAGGGGCGCCATTTTTTTTGCTGCGGCGCCCGGGGAGCAGATGGGGGTTCGGTGCCTTGCTCAAGGGCACTTTAGTCGTGGTATTGAAGGTGGGAGAGAGCGCTGTACATTCACTCCCCCCACCTACAAACCTTTGGGTTACGAGTCTGACTCTCTAACCATTAGGCCACGACTTCACAAAGAGAACATTACATTAAAATTCACACTGTTGACTTTTCTAGCCACTTTCAGACTTGTTTTATTGAAGTTACATTTCTGGATTACATTGTGCGGTAAACATGCGTCTGTAATTGATACGCATTGGTTGGTAACTAAGTAATTTCAAAACATGTAACATATTCTTTGAGAAACATGAAATATATTATTTTTTTTTTTATTTAAAATTTATTTTTTTTAAATATATATAAAATATTATGTATGACATTCATCACAATATGTGTGTATATATCTCATCCTCATTTCTAAATTTATAATTTTTGTTTTAATTTAGTAATTTTTTTTCATATTTGTTTTTTAAAGATCTATCTATCACTCTATCTATCTATCATTATTTTTTAATACAATTTATTATTAATATTATATTTATATTATAATCATTTAACATTTAAATTTATATTATTATTAGTATTTATTATTATTTTATATATTTGAATATTGGTTTTAGCTAATGGTGCAAAATTAGATGCCATTCAGAGTAAAAATGAATTTGATGAGATGAAATACTGACTTTATTTTTTTTTGCAAAAGGTAAACGGTATAAAAATGAATGTCGATCAGAACAGATCATAACCTCATATAAACTCGAAAGTGTTACTCTTATAGCTTTTTTTTCACACATGGCATCTAAATTCAGCAAATTTGCTGCTTTGTAACTTCTGCATTTTGACATCAGATTACAAACGCTGTTATGTGTGAAATAGCCTATTAAATACCTTTATGCATAATCAATTCTAAAAAATTTTAAGAAAAAAAATCAATGTTTAAGAAAAACGTTATAATTTTTTCATCCCTTCCTTTCATCATCCTGACTGTTGACATGTTTTGGTATCAGACACTTGTCGCAAATCCACTTGATTCCCAATACATGTTGTCTTCTTGAATATCCTGTTGCACTCAGATTACAGAAGTAAAATGGGCTGCGAAGGTCATTTCGTGTGATGATGGCAGTTATGTGTGAACTTAATTTGACAGAGTTTCTCTTGTCTCTTCCTGTGTGTCAGGAGCTCTTATAAGGTTTTTCCTGTTGAGTGTCTGTCATCTCATTTCTGACTGTTAGTGCGTTTTGTAATCAGTGTGTCTGATTGCAGCGTGTGTGTGTGTGTGTGTGTGTGTGGGAACGTGGTGATGCTCTGGGCTCATACAGGTTACCCACTTTCAGTCACACATTCCATTACCATATATGGGCAGCAGAGCAAGACGAAGCAATTACTGTCGACCACAGTGTTCTCTCATCGGATCCTCCTCTTCTCGCTCGTCCCTCTCCCTTTTATCTCCCTCGCTCTCTTTTTTCCTTTTTTCTCTGTCTCCATTGTTTCTCCTTTCTTTTTTTGCATGTTCTTTCTGTCTTTCGTCTTTCTCCTTCACTGTCTACACCCACATCAGCCCCTTCACTTTGTTCCTTCCTTCTTAATTTCCCTCTTCCAGTCGTTTACTGCATTCCGATTTGCATGCCTACAATACACACTCAAAGGGATAGTTCACCCGAAAATGGAAATTGCCACTTGCTGTATGACTTTCTTTAGTCAGTGGGATACAAAAGATATTCTGAGAAAGTTGAGGGTTTGCATACAATGAAAGTCAATGGGGTCCAGTGTTGTTTGGACTCCAGGCATCTTCAACATATGTTCTCAGAAGACAAGAAAATCATGTAGTGACATGAAGGTGAGTAAATGATGACAGAATGTTTTTTTGTTTTTTTTGGATGAACATCTTTTAAGTACTAGGAATGCGCACAACCGACTAGCCAGTGGGTTGTCTGTACAGCAAGCACAGTTTATTAATCACAGCAAGCTAATTAAAGCTTCACAGCTAAAAAACAAACAAAGCTATCACAGTGCTAAACTACTGCATGGATAAAAATAAATCTCAAGTATTGATGCAATCTTATGAAGAAAAAATTACAGTGAAGATGTTTTTTAATGTTACAAAAAATCTGTTTTAAATAAATATTGTTCTTTTGAACTTTCTATTCATTAAGGTATGAAAAAGTGAAAAAAAAGAATCACAGTTTCCCCAAAAATATTCAGCATTACAGCTGTTTACAACACTTATAATAAGAATAAATCAAAATGATAAAAAGAATGGCTTCTTAGGGATCATGTATCACTAAAGGCTGGAGTAATGATGCTGAAAATTCAGCTTTGCATCACAGGAATAAATTACATTTAAAATATATTCACATAGAAAACAACTATTCTAAATTGTAATAATATTTCAATTTATAATATTGTATTCTAATCTAAAAAGATATATATATTATATCTCTATAAAACCATTTTACGTATTTTTGATAAAATAAATCTAGCTTTGGTGAGCAAGAAATTTAAAAAAAAAAACATAACATTTTACCAACTTCACACTTTTGAACTTGAAAGTCCTTAAAATGTGCTACGCAACTTGTACTGTAGGTTCATGCTTTCATTCTTGCATTTTTCACCTTTTTCTACAAGTTAAATTGCCCTCACAAGCTCTTCATCCTCTGAAGCAAGGGATTGTGGGTAATATTAGCCATAAAATTGTGCACAAACTTCTGAAATTCGCTGAAAATTGTTTGCCGGAATTGGGCAAATAACATATTATTTCCAAATTATGTATCTGTGTATGCTATAGGCTCGTATTACCTTCTATGATTTGAATAAATGAATCCATACGTTGCATACTATATAGTACGGATAGTATGGGATTTAAAATGCATCTCGTTCAGTTTCTGTCCAAACACCCCATGCTAAAAAACATGGCATTGGGTCCCAGTCTCCTGGTTCAAGGTATTCTGTGTCTCTTGTTATAGAAACAGCGCTCAGCCCTTTAACAACTGCTCCATTGACACTCTTCTTATCTAATGCTTTCCCTTGCCTTGATGGCATTTCCTTGGCGCTTTCGCTCACGAATTGGTTTCGATTTAAAGTGTTTTCTCTGCTGAGATTCAGAACAATGCATTTTAATGCATCAGCCTGGAGGAAAAAAAACATAAATGGCCATGTCAGGCAAGAAAAAAAAACATATCTCTGTTCTTGCGCTGTAAAAGGGCTTAGATTTCTTTCATACATCGTAACACAAAAAGCAAGAAATGAAGCCCCCCTCTCTCTCCCTCTCTCTGTTTCTTGTTTGGCTCTCTTGTGTAAGTATATTGAGAAGGTCAAGACTGTGTGTCTATTTTAGTTCTTATCTTTGTCAATGACCTCCTTCCACCCAAGCAGAGATTCAGTCCCCTGATGTCTGACAGACTGACTCAATCTCCCTCCCTCTCGTCTGTCTTTCTTCCTCCCTTGTCACCTCAATCTCTTTTATTCCCTTTATCCATTTCCCCACTCCTCCTCTCACTCATAGGCGATGTAAAAGTTCAGGATTACAGGAATTGTAATCTAAGGACATGATATTCTGTGTAATGCGTTGTTAATGGAGTTAATTGCAATAAATATTTGTCAAGGAAATAATTTAGGATAATTTAAGGATGCTTTATATACATATACATATATATTTTTAATTGAAGTTGCATTTAAAACATTTCATTTGTTATATTTTAAGCATTACTAATAAGGTTAACACTAAGTATATTTTTATTAGTCAATTTTATATTTATTAATTTAGTTTTACTGTTGCATTTAACATTGTGTTTAAATATTAAAGAAACAATATTAAATGTCAGTTTATTGGTGAATTTAAACAGTGATTTGATTTTTATTTTTCATTTAACTTTGTAGTGTAGTGAATTTGTAATTTTATTAGATTGTAAAAAATATAATTTTTACATATTTATATATTTCAGTATTAATTCAATTTAAACTAAATTAAAACAAGAAATGTTGCCTTGGCAACTAGCTGAAATAATTTATGTATATTTTATTTCAGCAAATGTTTATTTTATTTCAAGTACCCAAAGGTTTTTTTTCCCCCAAGTGAAAAAAAACTTGTAGAAGAAATTATGCACTTGTAGAAGAAATGGTGTGTCAAATATTAAAGTTGAACTTTGAGAAAGTGTCTCTTATTTAGAACACGACTGCATTCTATGACTGAGAAATGCGTCTGATCGTACATGACCCTAAATCAGCTTAATTGTGCAGTGCTTCCATAAGACCGACCGCTCGATTATGAAAACTTGTAGGCTAGTTCAGTTCTCTACTACAGATCCGCACTTCCTCTCGGTGCGCTCATGTCCTGACTGTCTAGTTAGTGTGACAAATTCTCCTCGTTTTATTACCAAACTATGTAAATAATATAAATGATTATAGTGCATGATAACAGAGCTCTCTATCTCTCCCCTACTTCTGTTCTGGATATACAGTCCTAATCTGTCATTCTGAGGCGCTGCTCGCTTGTGCCTGGCTCAGCAGATATCATTGAAGAACTGTCAGTGCGAGACATGTTTATTCTCTCTATTCTCTTATGTTCTCTTAGAAGCTCTTTTCAACGTCATTCTTCTCTGCTTTCCTTCCCCCGAGGTGCTTTCCACCATCGTTTTATTTGTATGTTTGTGCATGTGTTTACATGTCTCTTTCGTTCTGCTGAGGGCCACTAGTGGGTGTTTAGTCGGGATGAGTGTGTCGAACGGGAACGGGGTGATGTAAGAGCGAGTAGACGGACCAGAAGAGTAGGTATACAGCTGCTATCATTAGTCTGACGGTGAAATGCCAAACACTGTGTGTTATATCAGTTATCTTTTATTCAGTTCATCGTTTTCAGTGCTTTCTCCATCTTGTACGTGTGGGCGTTTGTATGGCCCGCTCTCTGCCTCTTTCTGACTAATTAGTTTGTGTGTATGAAAATGTAATCATTTACTTGTCAACTTTATGAAGCACACCTCTCTCCCGTCTGTTTATGTGCATGTGTGTGTGTTTGTGTGTGTGTGTGCGCGCACGCGCGTGAGTTTTTGTGACAAATGAGGACATAAATTTGTATAATGACAAAGGTATGACATAGGTATTACAAGGAGAAGGAGAAGGTGACTTTTCAGGACATTACCCATGTCCCCACTTTTCAAAACGCTTATAAATCACACCGAATGGAGTGTATTGAAAATCTGAAATAGCACAAAGTTTCCTGTAAGGGGTAGGTTTAGGGGTAGTGTTGGTAAAGGGCAATAGAATATACGGTCTGTACAGTATAAAAACCATTATGCCTATGGGATGTCCCCACTTTTCACAAATGTAAACCTGTGTGTGTGTGTTCTGACGGTTCCCATATTGCAGTTGAACTGGCCTTTACCACAGGTCTCAGTCCCTCTCCTGCTGACATCTCTGACAGGTTACTCACTTCACCATCAGTCTCCTGCTGGACTGACTAACAGCCTCAAAAATACATGCATAGTCTGTCCCTATGTCTGTGTCTGTCCGTCTGTCCCTCTGTCTGTCCGTCTGTCCCTCTGTCTGTCTGTCTGTCTGTCTGTCAGTCTGTATGTCTGTCTGTCTGTCGTCTGTCTGTCTGTCATCTGTCTTTCTGTCTGTCAGTTGTCACTCTGTCGTCTGGAGTGTCCCTATGTCTGTCTGTCCCTCTGTCTGTCCCTCTGTCTGTCTGGCTGTCCCTATGTCTGTCTGTCCCTCTGTCTGTGTCTGTCTGTCAGTCTGTCCCTCTGTCTGTCTGGCTGTCCCTATGTCTGTCTGTCCCTCTGTCTGTCCCTCTGTCTGTCTGGCTGTCCCTATGTCTGTCTGTCCCTCTGTCTGTGTCTGTCTATCTGTCTGTCTGTCCCTCTGTCTGTCTGTCTGTCTGTCTGTCCGTCCCTATGTCTGTCTGTCTGTCTGTCCATCTCTATATCTGTCTGTCTGTCTGTCGTTTGTATGTACCTCTGTCTGGTCGTTCTGTTGTCGTCCGTTCCCGCTGTCTGTCTGTCTGTCTGTCTGTCCGTCCCTAGCTGTCTGTTTGTCGTTCTGACATTTTCTGCTGTCGTTCTGTCTGTCATTTCTTCGTGTCGTTCGTCTGCCTGCCTGTTATACTATCGATGTCGTTCTGTCTGTTGGGTCTATCGTTTCATCTATTGTTCTGTTGTTCTATCTATCATTCTGTCATTCTAGCTATAATTCTATCTCTCTGTCTGTTTGATTGTTTATCTATTGTTCTTTTGTTCTCTCGTTCTGGTTGTCTTTCATTTTGTCTAATTATATTGTTATTTTGTCTGTTGTTCTATAATTCTGTATCTATCGTTCTGTCTATCATGCTTTTGTTCTATTTGTTGTTTTATCATTCTATCTATTGTTTTATTGTTCTTTTATTCTATCTGTTGTTCTGTTTGTGTAACTATCGTTCTGTCATTGTTCTATCTATCTATCTATCATCTATCATTCTATCGTTCTATCTATCTATCTATCTATCGTTCTATCTATCTATCTGTCTATCTATTTATCTGTCGTTCTATCTATTGTTCTGTTTGTCTGTCTGTCTATCTGTCTCTCTTGTTCTATCCATCATTTCATTCTGTCGGTCTGTGTATCTGTTTATCTATTGTTCTTTTATTCTATCTGTCATTCTATCATTCTGTGGATCTTTCGTTCTGTCATTCCATTGTTCTATCATTCTTTCATTCTGTCGTTCTATTGTCCTTTCGTTCGATCATTCTTTTGTTCCATCATCCTATCATTCTTTTGTTCTAGCTATTGTTCTATCTATCATTCTGTCATTTATTCTCTTTTCTATTATTCCATCGTTCTTTCGTTCTATATGTCATTCTATCTGTTGTTCTTTTATTCTCTCATTCTTTGGTTCTATCTGTCATTCTGTCTCTATCGTTCTATGTACTGTCTGCCATCTGTCTTTGTGAGGAGGGAGTGAATGCAACGGGGGCCATGAAAAGTTCAGAGAAAAAATTAATAATAATAATAATTATTGTAATTGGAATTTTTTTTTAATGTATTACTAGATTAAACATTATAAGTGTTTTATTCTGCTTTCTAAAGGCTGGTTAGAAATCATGAGTTTTTTCAGTTATTTTACTCTTTTGAGAGACATAGTTTTATGATTCTCTTTAGCTCTATGAATCCAAGTAGAAACATATATAGTGTTAATGTATTGCAAATATTTCCCAGATTATATTTTAGATTTATATTTTATCTATAAAAGCACATTTAATATTTTTTTTCCCATAGTAAGTATTTTTAGGAAGGGTGTCCTTTGCATGAGGATCGTCATATTTGGGAGTCAGTGGCATCAAAAAGTTTGAAAACCCCTGGTCTAATCTATATGTTTGTGTAGCAGTTTGTCTGTCTGTTTGTCTGTCTAGTGGCTAATTTGTTGTCTAATCTGTCTGTTGTCTGGCAGGTTAGTTTATTGTCAGGTCTGTCTGTCTAGTGGTCTAATTTGCTGTCTGTCAGTTTGCTTGTCTTTCACTATTTTTTGGTGTTATTCTCTCTTAGCCGCAGTGTTCAGTCTCTGTGGCGTAGCTTTATTAAGTCTTTACTGGTGAACTTGGCAGGCTGTTTGTTTCTCTCAGCACAGAGGCAGGAGTCAGCATTTTGTCGAGGGGTTTTTTATGCCTTGTTTTTAAAATCTCTTTTGCCTGCCCTTAATCTGCTACATGCAGTATCTGAATAATAGCAGATGATGGTGGACCTCTTTTACCACCTAATACATTTTAGAGCGGTTACGGCGAGCTTGTGAATCTCAAATCAGATATTTGAGGTCTCGCTGTGTTTACTGTACAGCGTAATGCGAGACTGTCTGATAACGAGAGCTAATGGTTTGATTGATTTCCCACATGGATGGGAAATAATGCAGTACTACTTTGTGCAAATTCCCCATAAACATCAATCTCGGAAACGTTGCTCTGGATAATGTCTGTAAACTCTTTAACACGGGCGCTTAAATGTGTCAGAGCAGTGCCTCTTGGTGAGTTTCTTCACTTTTTCACTATAAAAATGTCATTAGCGGTGACATGGTGGCTGTGTTGGTTTCATTTCCTGTGCAGTCTAACCAGTGCGAATATAAAATGTGATTGGGGCATTTGGGATTGGACTTACATTTCCATTACTGACTACAAATCTCATAATGTGCATATTGTCAGCTGGCTGATGGCATTAGCTAGTTACTAATAGAGACGCACATGTTAAAGGAACACTCCACTATTTTTGAAAATAGGCTAATTTTCCAACTCCCCTAGTTTTAAACAGTTAAACAGTTGAGTTTTACCGTTTTGGAATCCATTCAACCGATCTCCGGGTCTGGCGGTAGCACTTTTAGCTGTAGCTTAGCATATATCATTGAATCTGATTAGACCGTTAGCATCTCTCTCAAAAATGACCAAAGAGTATCTATATTTTTCCTATTTAAAACTTGACTCTTCTGTAGTTACGTCGTGTACTAAGACTGACGGAAAATAAAAAGTTGCGATTTTATAGGCCAATATGGCTAGGAACTATACCCTCATTCCAGCGTAATAATAATCAAGGAACTTTGTTGCCGAACCATGGGTGCAGCAGGCGCAATAATATTACGCAGCGCCTGAAAATAGGCTAACATCCGTCAACATAACCAACGTGACCACCTTCTTGCACAGAGAGAGTGCTGGGGACTATTTTCAGGCGCTGCGTAATATCATGCTGCCCTGCGCAACATGTACGCAGCAAGTTCCATTGATTATTACGCCGAAAATCCGGACGTACATGATGTAACTACAGAAGAGTCAAGTTTTAAATAGGAAAAATCTAAAAACTCTTTGGTAATTTTTGAGCGAGATGCTAATGGTCTAATCAGATTCAATGATCTATGCTAAGCTACAGCTAAAAGAGCTACCACCAGACCTGGAGATCGGCTTAATGGATTCGAAAACGGAAAAAACTCAATTGTTTAACTCTAGGGGAGTTGGAAAATGAGCCTATTTTCAAAAACAGTGGAGTGTTCCTTTAAATATTTCACACAAGCTCTTAGCCATGTGTTTCAAAGCTTTTTGCCTCGACTGTGATGGATGACTGAGTCTGACTGTGTTTGTGTTTTCCATCAAAACGGTGCTGATTCTCATGCCGGAGCTGGTGCAGAAACTTATTTTCACTGACTTAACCCGAGCTGAACGATGCCATATCCGACCGTGTTACTAGATAACCACCTACTTGCAAACATAGTGCATCGCAGTCTTTGTTTACTCTTAGTCTTAGAAAAAATAGTTTGCTTTAGCATCTTTATGCTGGTCTCAATAATTCATAAGTTATTTGAATTTCTAATGAAATGCATTGTAGTCGCTTCACACTAGTGATGTACAAAGGGGCATTTTAAAAATTGACTAGTCAGTCGGACCACAAACGGGTTGTTTTTTTTTAGAGGTGTTTACATAAGACAGGTTGTTGGGTTTAAAAGCAGCTGGGCATCTTAAAAGCATCTGGAAAAGATAACACTTGTGAAAGTATGCTTAACAACAATGCAAGATCTAGCGGCCAGAGTAAAAGTGCTTTAACTTGGAGTAATAAATCGAAAATAAAGTATAACCAAAATCTTCTGCTGTTTTTTGTTTTGTGGTTTACTTAAAGACGACAGATGTAAGTGGGTGTTTTGTTTCTTTTTTTTCTATTTATCTGATCCAAACAGTTGTTATGTTATTGTTTATTTTTCTGTATTGTAGTAATTTAACATTTTATTTCATTGTGTAAATTAATAATGGTATTTATTTTATATTGGTTTTTTTTTATATATATATTTTTTTTTAAGTGACATTTTATTTTTCTATTTCAGAATACTGTTTGCTGTTTATGCATTTCATTCACAAAAAGATTCAATATGAGAATTTTTGTAAACAAAAGATTACAATAATAAAACAAGATGGTTAACATTGGTTAACACAACAAAATCCAAAAAACAATTAGCGTGTCTAGTTAGGGTTTTTTTTTAAATAATGACTTTTTTACATTTTATTGTATTTATTTGTTTGGAAATTCATTTGTAATCTTGTGTATTTGTAATTATTTTTAGTTATTTAGAATTTAAGATTGTATTATTATATATGTATTTTTTAAATGGCATGATTCTTAATAATTATTGCTGTTGTTTTGTATGCATTTAATATGCAAAATAATCAAATGGGAAATTGTTTTACCCACTTGTGACGATTACAAATTGAAAAGTTAAATTGGTCAAACCCAGCAAAAATCCAAAAACTGATTAGTTTATTAGCGACGTTGACTAGTTTAGAAATTATTTTATTTTTGTTTATAATTTAAGTGATTTTGTTTACTTGTACATTTTACATTTGTAAATATAAATAAAATGTTGTATTTAATATGCAAAGAGTTTAGCAAATTTTGGAATATTACTAATAAATAAAATAAGAATAAAACAGTTGTTCAAACCCAACATGTTTCATTTTAAGTGCTGCTGCAGAGCTGAATATTCAATCCCAGAATGACCTCTACTGTAAAATGTTACCAAATTGGTCTCCAAAAGAAGGGTGTATTGGAAGTGTGTGAGTTTAGTGGTGTTTAAAGGGCTTGTGGCTTGGGCGCAATCATCTGAGAAAAGGGAACAGACACCATGGATTTGAGAGACAGTGACTTAACCTTCTCCTCCAGTGAGCCTTGTGTGTTAAGAGATGGTCAGGCCTGATATGTCTTCCTCCGAGGCCTTCCTGACATTTCAATTCACCGGCCATTCAAACTTGAGCGGCAGCGCTGAAGTCATTAGCAGCTGCCCACCCAGATTTCGTCTAAATTTACACACATGCTAACAATCATCTCCTGATAAGACTTCCCCTCCGGCTACAAATACAAAGCGGACAGATGTTGTGAAATTTGCATTCTATTACCCCCGCTTCTGTCTTAAACGATTGTGCGTTTTCCCCCCTCGCTTACACATGTTTCGTTTTAATCATCTCTAATTCTCTTTCTCCCACAGTCTTCCTCATCTCTTTCCTCTTCTTTCTTTTTTCTCTTTCCATCTGGCCTGAAATCATGAGGATTCAGGAAGATGTGCTGTCAGAGCTAGTGGAGGTTCGGGGGCCGTGGGCAGTGACAGAGGTCACACGGATCGCTTTAGAGTGACCGTTAAGATTTGACAAATATGGCAGGTTGACCATGAAGAGAATGGTGGGAGATATTAGATGATTCAGAGCGAATCCACAGAGGAGTGGGCTATAGCGAGCTCTCAGCCATCCAAGAACACAACAGAGAAACGGAGAAGAGAAGGAAAAACAAAGGAATGGCAGAAAACAGTGGCAGCAATGGCATGCAAAATGTCTCTGAGGATTGTCTAAAGCCTTGCTTATCTTTGGATGTTGTTATCTGTCGTATGGATGTTGCTAGTACAACAGTATATGCTCATATATTTAATGTGAATACTGTATGTATTTCACTTAATTTGTGATAATATTTTGTAATATTTTAATTAAGTGTTTTCTGAGGAAAACATTGCTAGTATGTTGCTCATATAGTACGTTCATAATGTTATTGTAAGTTTATTTAAAAAACTTTGACGGCTGGGAGCGAACGGAGGAAGTAGTGTTTTTCCCTTGTTATCATTAATCCCACCCATCCATCCATTTGTAAAAATTCAATAGTTTTTATTTTCTAATCGTTTTCTAATTGTTGTTTAGAATTATTTTAGATGTATTTTTTAAATTAAATTTTTATTTTTTTAATTCAATATTTCAAACGTTTTATTTTTAAAATTATTATTTTTTTTTAATGTTTTACAATTAAGCTATTAAACTATTTTATTAAATTGTTTTTATTACGGTTTAAAATTGTTTTACAATTCTTGTCTTAAATTATTTTTAATTATTTACATATTTATTTTGTAATTTTTATTAAAATATTTTATTTTAACTTTTTTATTTGTTCACAATTTATTTGAATTTTAATAAAAATGTTTTTATTTTTATTTTATTTTGTTATTTTGATTATACATTACTTAAAGGTAGGGATTTTCTATCTCCTTTTTATCGTATTCATTTTCTGACTGATCTGACTTGATAAACAACCCAAAAAGAGGGACATGAGCTATATTAAGGAACCAAAAGAACTTATTTGACTTAATTCATAAGCAAACACTAGTTAACAATCAAGCAAAGTCTGAAACCACACAGCAACTATCTAAACACCCTAAGCACCAAGTCAGAGTCAGTTGTTAGGAGCAACAGCCACTCTTGTTTTTTTTTTTTTTTTTTCGTACATTTCCTCGCGTTACACTAAACATACAAGTGCTTAATGAAAAAGTGTGGCCCCTTCCTGATTTATTTTTTTTTGCATGTTTGTCACACTTTAATGTTTCATATCATCAAACAAATTTAAATGTTAGTCAGAGATAACACAAGTAAACACAACATGCAGTTTTTTAAATTAAGGTTTTTATTATTAATGGAAAACAAAATCCAAAACTAAATGGCCCTGTGTGAAGTGTTTGCCCCCCCTGTTAAAACTGTGGTTTATCAAACCTGAGTTAAATTTCTCTAGCCACACCCAGGCCTGATTACTGCCACACCTGTTTGCAATCAAGAAATCTATTAAACAGGACCTGCCTGACAAAGTGAAGCAGACCAAAAGATCCTCAAAAGCTAGACATCATGACGAGACCAAGAAATTCAAGAACAGATGAGAAACAATATAGTTGACATGTATCAGTCTGGAAATGATTATAAATCCATTTTCTAAAGCTTTGGGACTCCAGCAAAAACCACAGTGAGAGCCATTATTCACAAAAAGCAAAAACATGGAACAGTGGAGAACCTTCCCAGGAGTGGCCGGCCGACCAAAAGTACCCCAAGAGCACAGCGAAGACTCATCCAAGAGGTCACAAAAGACCCCACAACAACATCCAAAGAACTGCACGCCTCACTTGCCTCCGGTTAAGGTCAGTGTTCATGACTCCACCTAAAAGAAAGAGACTGGGCAAAAATGGTCTTCATGGCAGAGTTCCAAGATGAAAACCGCTGCTGAGCAAAAAGAACGTAAAGGCTTGTTTCAGTTTTGCCAGAAAACATCTTGATGCTCCCCAAGACTTTTGGGAAAATACTCAAACTTTTGGACTGACGAGACAAAAGTTGAACTTTTTGGAAGGGGTGTGTCCCATTACGTCTGGCGTAAAAAACTGCATTTCAGAAAAAGAACATCATACAACAGTAAAATATGGTGGTGGTAGTGTGATGGTCTGGGGCTGTTTGTTGCTTCAGGACCTGGAAGACTTGCTGTGATAAATGGAACCATGAATTCTGCTGTTACCAAAAAATCCTGAAGGAGAATGACCGGCCATCAGTTTGTGACCTCAAGCACAAGCGCACTTGGGTTATGTAGCAGGACAATGATCCCAAACACACACCAGCAAGTCCACCTCTGAATGGCTGAAGAAAGACAAAATGAAGACTTTGGAGTGGCCTCGTATAAGTCCTGACCTGAATCCTATTGAGATGATGTGGCAAGACCTTAAAAAGGCGGTTCATGCTCGAAACCCTCCAATGTGGCTGAATTACAACATTTCTGCATAGATGAGTGGACCAAAATTCTCCACAGCGCTGTGAAAGACTCATTGCCAGTTATCGCAAACGCCTGATTGCAGTTGTTGCTGCTAAGGGTGGCCCCAACCAGTTATCAGGTTTAGGGGGCAAACACTTCTTCAACTAGGGCCATGTAGTTTTGGATTTTGTTTTCCCTTAATATAAAAACCTTCATTTAAAAACTGCATTTTGTGTTTACTTGCATTATCTTTGTGTAATATTTACATTTTGTTTGATCTGAAACATGAAAGTGTGACAAACATGCAAAAAAATAAGAAATCAGGAAGGGGGCCAACACTTTTTCACACCACTGTACATAATGCAACATGAACATTAGCAGAACGCAAGCCAGCATTTGTGGCAAAATGTGGCATGAGTCAAGCAGATAAACTGACTGTAATGTTACTTTAAGACTTGCATTAAAAGCTTAATGTTTTCTCTCTAAAAATACAACCCCATTATGTGAAAAGCTACAGCCTTGCATCCAAAGATAATGGAAGATTTACTGAATCTTCTTATAATGTGCAAAACTAGTCTGTAGTTTTCCGGCAAAACTAGTCGACTAATCAGTCTGAAGGAACTCTTGAATTAATAAAGTAATTATTACGTAATTTATAAAATATAGTTAAAACAAAATGTGAAAAAAGCATCTACAAATGTCCATTGAGCAATATTGTGTTGGTAAGAAAATTTCGCAAGAGTAACATTTCATTATGAGCCAGTATAGGGGCAAATGTTTAAGGTCAGGACCCGTGGATGATCGAGTGAAGTGTGTTTGGGTGTGTTTGTTGGGTGGTGAGAGCTTATCATCAGAGCAGCAGAAGAGAGACGATAACGGGGCTTTTAGAAGCATAGCTTGGCTTATCTGTAGTGTTTAGTGTGGCTAGTCCTCTGGGCTTTAGACGCTGTCTGCTCCATCTGTCCTTGCTTTGCAAAAGTGCACGGACAAGAATGGACGCGATCTCTCCCGTGGCTCACTCTACTCGCTTTTCTTTTCCTCTCCTATGCTGCAGTTCTGGGCTCCTCACATAGAGACCTGTATTACCCTACGAGGGCCTCATGATTTTGCCGCGAGGCAGTGTTTATAATTTGTTCAGTGTGTGTGTTTGGGTACAGTGAGCTTTTGGGGAACGGAGGGAAACGGGAAGGGGGGGGGATTGGATGAGGAGAGGGTGTCGTTCTGGTCTTGCCTGTTCATTCGGTGCCCAGAAAATTGCTCTTCCCCTCTCGAGCACCCCTTTCTTCAATCCGCATTGCTCTACTTTCTCGCTCATTCTCTCGTGCTCCTCTCATGTGGGGCGACTCTGAGCAAACTTTGAACAGAAGCAGATTAAAAGCCTGCAGAGGAGCCGCTCATCTGCTGTGCTGTTCAAGGGTTTTGTGTTTTTCCTGTAGCTCCTTCCCTCTGTCATCTCCCCGCTGAGTGTGAAGAGGGTTTGTCAGCAACTCATTAGTTCATCTTCATTACCACCGTCCCGCCTCACAGCCCTCCTCTCATTCTTTCTTTCATTCTTTCCTTCCTTTCTTTTGTTTGTTTGTTTATTCATTCATTCTGCTGTTCTTCCTCTGCTTTGTTCGTTCTTTTTTTCTGTTGTTACTTCATTTTGTTAAAGGGGTCATTTGATGCGATTTCAAGTTTTCCTTTCTCTTTGGAGTGTTACTAGCTGTTCGTGCGTACTAGATAAGATCCCTAAAGTTGCAAAGACTATATTATAGATATTCTTTATAAAATTTAAGACTGGTCCACGCCCTCCTAAAACGCCTCGTTCTAACACGCCCCCACATGTCTACCTCACTGTGTGGGAATATTTGCATAACACCGCCCAAATGTTCACGCAAGAAAGAAGGCGTAACTTTTATTCTAACTGTAGTATTGTTGCTGCCGCCATGTCGTGGAGACTCTGTGTGTTTCGTTGTGAAAGTGAAGCTAACGTTACTTTGTTTGGCCTTCCAAAAGAGGACACAACTAGAAATCAGTGGTTAAGTAATATTTACAACACTGTTCCAGAAAACTTCAACCCAAATATTCAGATACGGGGCAGCTGTGCAGCACATTTTACGAAGGACGAGGACTGTTTCCTGGAAGAGTAGCCTACAATGCCGGTGTTCCGGTGAATTCAGTTCCCCTGTTTCCCTTTCGGCGCGCATGCATGCCCTATACTGTCTATGACGCGGTTCCATTTAGCATTTGCGCAAAAACTTTGGCAATACTTTATAAAATGGGAAAAGTATTGCGAAATACGGCATGCCATTAACCAATGTTATGTGACTAAAAAGTAACCTTTTGCCTCTCGCGATAAGTCATGGCAACAGATTTTAGTGGGATTTTGACGTATTTTGGCTATATTTATTCAAAGGAGGTGTATGATTGTATCTTTACAGAAGCAGCAAAGAGGGCCGCTTTAGAAACGTGCGTGGCACGGCTGGAATAATCACAAGCATTGACTAGAGTGGCTGCAATCAGCTTCAGTGACCATATCAGAGACACACTGCACCGCAGACATGTGCAGTGTAAATAAGGGTTTATCCAAGCATTAATGGCAAGGAAAGCCCCTTATACTTGAGAGCGGCCACGTATGAAGTGTTTCTTGGAGGTAATAGTACATTGAAGAATGATCATATGACTTTTTACATACGCCATGTGACCTGTAAATGCGCGCAAA
This sequence comes from Sinocyclocheilus anophthalmus, assembly GCA_018155175.1. Taxonomy (NCBI): domain Eukaryota; kingdom Metazoa; phylum Chordata; class Actinopteri; order Cypriniformes; family Cyprinidae; genus Sinocyclocheilus; species Sinocyclocheilus anophthalmus. The sequence continues at coordinate 105,745 of JADLZN010002512.1, read as the reverse complement.
AGAGTTTCCATTGCAATTTTGCGAATTATTCCTTTTCCTATCCCTATTCCTATTCCGTGAGTTTTGAGCAGTGTAGAGTAGCGCTTGTTGTTTGTCATTTCTCCGATCACAAATGCAGACATGGCGGACTCAAGGGAAGGATGCACGCAAGTGTAAAAGACAGTATAGGGCCCACTGGATTGCATACAAATGCCTAGTTTAATGGGTTTTATTGGTTTTTTGTTCGTCGTACCGGGACACGGCATCACAATATGGTAAGGGGCGTAACATTTTCGTCTCACGCTTGAGGTATTCGGCCAATCACAACGCACTGGATAGCTGGCCAATCACAGCACACTTCGCTTTTCAGACCAATGAACTTTGTAAAAATCGACGCGTTTCAGAAAGGCGGAGCATAGAGGAGAAACAATAATGTACAGTATGTGGAAAATAATGTGTTTTTTTAAGCTTAAACCACATAAACACATTTCATTACACCAAATACACCAAATAATGTTCTTTTTAGCAATACATATTACCCCTTTAATAGTTTCTGGGCCTTGCCATTGTTCATAATTCCGTTTATTTCTTGCTCATTTACTCTGTTGTTTTAGTCGTTCTTTTCATTGTTTGTTCATATGTACTTTGGTTCTCGTTTCTTTTTTTGATTCATTCATTGTCTTTCACTTGTTTCCTCATTTACCATTTTGTTCATTCAATTTTTTATTTTTCGTTCATTTGTACTTTGGCTCTTGTTTCTTTTGTTGATTCATTCAGTGACTCATTATAATTTTGTTTGTTCAGTTTTAATTTTTCATTCATTTGTACTTTGATCCTTGTTTTTGTTTGTTTATTCTTTTACTTGTTTGCTCTTATTTTGTTTGTTCAATATTTTCATTTTTCATTTATCTCTGTTTTTGTTTGTCCTATTTGTTAATTCATTCTGTCTTTCATTTCTTTGCTCATTTATTATCTTTTTGTTTTTTGTTCATTTGTACTTTGTTCTTGTTTCTTGTTTTTCCTATTGTTCATTTATTCTTTAACTTGTTTGATCTCATCACTTTGTTCAGTCTTTTAATTTTTGATTATTTTGTACTTGTGTCCTTATCCATTTTGTTTGTCTTTTTGTTCATTCATTCTGTCTTTTACTTGTATGCTCAAATATCATTTGTTCAGTTTTTTTTGTTTGTTCATTTTAATCAGTTTGCTTTAGATATTCTTTTAATTTTCCATTTGTTTATAATTTTGTTCAGCTAGTTAGATTCTAGTGTTTAGTTTCGCTATTTTTGTTTTGGGGTTTTGCTGTTTTTATTATTCTCTTGAATGTTTGATTTGTTTGTTTGATGTTTGCCTGTTTTTTGTTGTTGTTTTTTTAAAACTTTTGTACGGTTTTAGTTTCGTAAATTTTTCATTTATTTGTTTATTCTCATAAGTGACTATTCGTGGTTTGGTGTTTATTGATCTCCTCCCTCCTTTTAATCATTCATTCATTCATTTGTTCATTTTTGTTTGTTTCTCTTATTTTTTTAGTTGTTTTTTGCTTGTTTAATCTTTCTTTCTCTCTCTCGCTGACTGGCTGTTTGGTGTTTGTGAAAATGTGCAAAAGAGACACTGATTAGGAAGATAGACGACAGGAAGATGCAGAGGAGAGTGAGAATGTGGTTAGATATGGATGCGAGGTGTGTGTGTTACTGTGTGTGTCATGAGCATTCAGTGTGACGCAAGCCATGATTAGCACTGTAACACTCCCCGATTAAACACATTTAAATAGACACCGCGATTAAACACATTTAAATAGACACCGCCTCAGGAGAGACGGATAGAGAGCAAAAGAGAGAGAATGTCAGAACCATGTGCTTTCATCTGCTGCACTTGCATGAGATATTCATACAGGCTCCTATGTACACGCGACCCTTCTGCGCTCTCTCAGCCTCCGTTTCTCACACTTTCACCTTTTAGTGCACTTTCCCTGATCTGCCATCCTCATCTTCCTTTTACTTTTCTGTAATTTTGCTCACTCTTTCAGCTAGCATCTCCATTTCATCCAATCTGTAATTTTTCATTTTTTTCCTCGCTGCTTTTCAAGTCCTCTTTCTTCTCTATTTCTTTCGCCATCTATATCTGTATTCTTGGTGCCGACATCCGTTCCCCTAATTTTCTCACCTCTATCATTCCCTCATCTCAATCCACTCTCCCTCTCTTCTCTTTATCGCTGCCCCCTCCCAGATTCGGCCCTGTTCTTTCATGCACTATCTGTCATTTTGCCCGCTGCATAAATGGCTTCCTATTTCCATATCCAACGTTCCTCCATCGGCGTCTTGCTTATTTGTGTTCGGTGCTAGGAACTACATCTCTGTCTCACTCTTATTTTCTCAGTGGTGTTACTTAGGGCTGCCCATACCAGTTTGAAGTGTCCTACTTTTTCTCCCCTCACTCTCTTTTTCCCGCACCCCCTCCCTGTGTGGATTTATTCACATGCAGAGAGCAGAGATAGACTGATAGAGACCCTGAGACATGGTTTGGAAAAGAGGAGGTCAGTGGAGAAGTGGAAATGGCTGTATCTGACCTTCCACTCATGCTAAATTGGTTGGATTATTCAAAATCAGAGAGTCCACGATTATTTATCACCTCTGAAGTAGAATGCTTCAAATTTGCATGCTTCTGCTCTGGTATAAACGTGGAGCACGTTTATACGTTTATACTAGCTCGTCGTGATGCATGCATGGTGGCAAATGGTCAGAAGAGACGCATTTAAGATTCATGTTAACACCAAGTGTAACCAACGGGTCTCGGCTGACCAATTATGAATGGATCACCTGAGGCGGATGGTATTACCAAAAAGTGTAAACAGGGCCTATAAATTTGTACTTTTGCACAAGACAGTAAGCTGCAGTTTGCAGATGCATTTTATGCTATTCAATTGATTGATATATTAATAGTCACATAGAATGTATTTTTAGATTTAATTAAATGAGATTTAATAATGAGAATTTCAATTAGTCCATTCATTTTATTTTGTATTAATGTGTATTAGATGTTTATATTCGGTTATTCTTTTTTTAGTTGCTGTCAAAGGGGATTAATCCAGCGTTAGTGCATCCAAAATAAAAAAAATTTGTTTATATAATATATGTGTGTACTGTACATGCATGTACATATAGTTAAGAAAATGTTTTGTTATATATTAATATTTATTTATCTACAGTGTGGAATATATATATATATATATTTAAGTAAATTAATATATGAATATAATATATATATAATATATATTTAAAACTTATTTTATTGATAATTACTATTTTTATATTATGATTTATGTTTTAGATTATTTATATATTTTGTTCTAAACAGCAACGCGCGTCTCTCTGTGTCTCTCTCTCTCTCTCGTACAGCTCCTCTCTCTCTCTATATCATTATATATATATAGATAGTACGATAGATATATGTATTTGTATTTGCAAGTCTTTCCATATTTTAAATTGCTATTTATTATTATTAATGTTGTTTATATGTTAATTATTTGGACAAATGCCTTTTAACTATGTATTACAACAACATGTTTGAGATTTATATTACTATTCATAATAGTGGTTTTTATACAATACTATTTATTATATCATAGATGTTTATGCCACGGACTTGTCCGCGCCCTTCCTAGCATACATCTTTAGTTTTGTGGTGGTATGTCAACATAATATTTGGGGCAATTTTTAATATACTTTTTTACATTATTAACATTAATAACAGAATTAATACTAACTACATGTAAAAATATATAATTGTATAAATATAATGTATGTAATTTTTTATATTTTGAAATGTATTTGATATAACATTTTGTATTGATATTGATATTACTATATTTTTTATTATTCATGGTATTGTAGTTTTTATAATTTAATATATTGCTTATTCATTTGGCAGACACTCTTATTCAAAGTGATATTGAATTCAAGGTGTCAGTCCATGCATTTTCTGAGTATTGCACCCATGGCCTTGCTGATGTTTTGAGCTACAGGAATACTATCGAAATGTATAACATGCATATTAAAATCCTGTTAATGGCATGTAGTATCCCAGACATAATGTGCGGCTCTGAGGTCAGTCTAGCTGAAGTCTGGTGCTAGTCTGCTCGTGTTTCACGGTCAAATTGATTTCGTGACAGTGCTGAAATACAGACATGGCATTTTACAGTCGAATTAACAACTTGCTTCTTTTAATAGAAACGACTTGACGACAGCATAGCATTGTAATATCTGTATCCGGTCGTGGTGAACCTGAGCACACACCAGTAATGTGTTTTATGTGACACTAATGGCCAGAGACAGTCTGGGTATCAACAGCAGATCATACAGTGGTGGATGTGATGAGCTGAGCATGAGCATGACAGAGCAGGCTTTGATTGGAAAGACGCATACATGGACACACTCGCTCACTGGAGACGGTCCAGGGCCTTCTCCGTAAATGGGAACAGTTTGATGACTCCATTACAGGCCATGGCTACAAGACTTTATTAGGCGGGATTTGTACTCGGGGGATTCTTAGTGGAACCAGTCTTGTGCATGGTCCATGTGCACACGACAGCCTGTGAGGAGTTGCCTAATTAATTAGCTCGTTGAAAAGAGCCGGGAAAGCGTGGCTTTATTATTCGCCGGCGCAGTTGTGCAGTAAACCATTTATAACCACCGAACTGCTGTCAGCTTTAACTGATACAAATTTGCTTGGAGTATCTGAATTAAATGTGATTTGTGGCGTGATTGAGGATCAGCAATCGAGTGACGAACAGAAAGTCAAATAGGGCCTTTTGGGGGGTTAATGAGGCACAGGTGCTCGAGAAAAGCAGGAGGGGATGAAGTAGAGACAGCAAAAAAGATGCTTTGTTCAAGCTAAACACGCTTCAGAAAGGATACAGATACTACAGAAAATAGGGCCCTATGATTTCCATGATGCAGAAAATGCCGCCAGAATCGTGGAATCATAAAAATGGAATTTACCGTATACCACAGAATTTGGCAATATTGGAAAAAATATCAAGTACCTTAAAATTCCATTCCAATCATGAATAACTAGCTCGTAATTTTGCATTTTCAGCATCTGTCAATAAAACACCTGTAAAAAAAAAAAAACAGCATACTCGCAGAAACTCAAAATCTTCATTATAATCTACCAAAATAAAAGTCTGGTTTGCTTTAGGAATTTACGATAGAAATGTATTCCTTTAGAATACAAAAATGTACTTAAAGTAGTAGAGTAGTAGTAGATTACTTTATTATAGTTATTATTATATTTAAACCTTTTTATTATCAATATGTGTGCCTGTTTTTGATCATTTCAGACAATGAAACAATTTTCCCGTAAATTCCCATACGAAAAGGTGTTCAGATGGGTTTTATTTGGTATGATAGAGCATTTTGTACTGTAAATATTACTGTAAACTATTAAAATGCTTTTTTTAAAACAGCATGAAGTTAAGTAAGCAATAATTCCATGATCTGGAATAATGCTTTGTGTGGATGTATTATTTATATTTATTTAATTCATATCACCTGTTTTTTTTTTTACATCCAAGTTTTAATTTATATAGTAAAGTTCTGTTTTAAAGCATTTTTTGGACAATGTTTTATTGTAAATTTGGTAATTGTCATTTTATTATTATATTATAAAAAGATTAAGTTTTATGAATTCAAATGATTAGACATGCTGTTTAATGACAAAAAATGCAGTGTTTTAATGTACATTGTTAGATTTTCATTTTATCCGCTACATTTTCGTTGCTCGGATTAAGTTTGATGAATTCAAATGATTAGACATGCTGTTTAATGACAAGAAATTGAATCAAACTATTAAAATAGAGGAGGGGGGGGGGCAGGGTGGATTTTATAGGGCCCTAAGAAAACAGTCGATCACAGAGTAAGACAAGCTGAAGAGTGAGAAAGGTGGAAAAGAAAGAGGTGAGAAATGAAAGACAACTGGAGTGAGAAAGAACGAGAGCTCAATTGGTGGAGTCTCGCCAGCACTTATGCTTGAAGGAGCTCGACGAAGAGAAGAGGGAATAAAATGTGTGGGGTAACCTCATTATAAGTGTAGGAATCGAAAAACAGGAAAGAGGAGTGCGAGTCTGACAGCGAAGGTGTCTGTAAAGCCCGCTAATGAGCCGATGTGATGTGAGTTTGTGCCAGCGCAGATCAGAGTCGGTGAGAAGCTGCGGCGAGGTGATGATGAAGATTAGGGAGGCCTGGCGCTGGAGTTTCCCGCTGGAAAAAACCGCACTAGGAGACGGATGAGACGTGGTTCCACTGGGAATTCGGCTCCACACCTGCTCGCACGCTGACATCGGATCACGAACTCGGGCCCGGATCAATGGCTCTCGGCCTCTGATCTCAGCCGGCATCAGTGCTCCTGTCCTCCAGACTCAGAGCCCCTGACCTCGAGGGTTAACGCGGACTGCTACGTCTCGCTGTGTAACTGCAACGTAGCTGCTGCGGGCCACTTTGTTTCGTGGTGAAGTGTTTTGAAAGGAATATCAAAGACGACCCGCGACCGCACAGATCGGTAGATCCCACGAGTCGTGTGATTGCTTCTCACAGCAGATTGCTCTTAGAAGTTGTTAGTTTAGCTACGGGAGCCTTAAAGGCGCAGCTGCGTGAAAATATCAGCTTGTGGTTTTCTTTGAAGGTGGAGATGTGTTTGTAGCATGTGATTGTTAACAGGAGAGCTTCTGTAAGACATGCGGGAGCCGTCCACCCATTATGTTCGGTTAGGATATGAATTCCTCTGTGAATCCACATTTTTTTGGAGTTTAAGTGTGTGTGTGAGCTCATGAGATATTAGATGTTCTTTAAACACAAGCACACTTTCTCATAATAATGCCAGGATCTCGCACAGTGTGGCGGCTAAATATCTAGAGCATCTGACTCCGTTGTAATTGATGGCATACTACTTGAGATACTATGAGGAGAAATTTGACCAGACCCACATAGAATTTGTGCCTGCTCTGCCGTTTAGTTTGTTTGCTTGGTCTCAAACTCGTAAAGAACACAGTGTTTGATTTTTTATTTATTGATATTTGAAGAGTTCATTTGCAAAAACGATAAACGCCACTTTAAAAAAAAAAAAAGATTACCGTTCATTATTCTCCACATATAGCGCGATCTGAACCCTAAACTCGTTTTGTCAAAAAAGCTATTTTTGTCGACTTTCGCCAGTTCACGTTTTACTGCAGAAGCCGACAAACGCCCTTGTTGTTTTTGAACAGAAGCCGATAAGTCCATTTTAGCGAATCCGCGCGCTGTATTCAGGTCAGGTGACAAGCCTGCTAGTCACTTCGAAAAGACGTGCTAGCTGAGAGGAGTATCGTCAAAACTGACTAAAAGTGATCAAGGATGGATAATTTCGACAAACTTGATGAACCTGTGATATCTTCTTCAGTGCAAAAGGAAAATAAAAGGCTGAACTATGTTAAAAAAAATCTGTCAGGGTCTTGGGTAGAGGATGGAGCGAGGACTCAGTATTGCAGAAAATGGGTTTTTAATTGGTAATAAAACAAAACAAACAACAAAAACTACCCCGAGGGGGAAAAACAGGCTGGCAAGGCAAGGCAAGGCAAGACAAGGCAAGGCAGGATCTGGACACATCCAGGGATTGACGATGACATCCAGGGGGAAATAACGACAACGAAAGGACGCAGGACTGCAAACACAAGGAGAATAAATGTAGAGCAAATGAGGAGGGTAACGAGGGAGCACATGTGGGGTAAATTAACTAATAATCAGGTAACAAGTTGGGAGGGGTCAAGACAATTGACATGAGCACATGGCACACCGAATCAAAGACAAAAAGCCATGTGCTCACACAAAACAAAACACAAGCACATGGCCAGCAAAACAAATCACAAGCCATGTGCTAGAACAGGAGACACGAACACGCAGCTAATGAGAAAACTCATAAGCCGCGTGTTCACACAAGACAACAAGAAAAGCACGCGGCTGAACACAAACCGCGTGCTTCACAAAACACAACACGTGGACAGAAGAGCGCACTGCCGAGCGAACTCGAGACCGCACGCTCCCCCAACAGACAGAACATGGAGCGTGAGTGTCCGGACCCCGACACGAAACCGAAACTGAAGACATGAGTGCCGGGATCTGAACACCACGCTCCAACATGAAACAGTACACGCAGACGAGAGCGCACGGCTCGAGCACACTCGAAGCCGCACGCTCACATGAAAACAATGACATGACGCGAGTGTCAGGGCTCTGTCACAAAACCATGAATTACACTAGACCGAAGTGACAGAACCCTGACACTAGCCCCCCTCATAAGGGACGCCACCTGGCGTCCCTAACGAGACAACAAAAACAAGACAGGAACATGACAGAACAACATGACAACACAAGACCGCTACATACCAGGCAACACAAGACAGGAAAACTCTAAACACTGGGACAAAGAGTGGAGGGAGGGAGGGAGCATCCAGTGCCAGCATTACAAACCAAAGTCATTCCAGGAACCAGGGAGGGGCGGGAGGGTTGAGCCATGGAGGCTCAGGCAGCCCAGGAATCTCGGGGAGCCAGGGCGGGACCGGAGGAACAGACCAGGGAAGCTCCGGCCTAACAAGAACCAGGAACCAGGGAGGGGGGGGGGGGTTGAGCCAGGGAGGCTCAGGCAGAACAGGAATCCCGGGGAGCCAGGGCGGGACCATGGGAACAGACCAGGGAGGCTCCGGCCTAACCAGAACCCCCTAGCCACCAGGGCGGATCCTGTAGTTAGCCTGGGCGCGGTCCGGCAGGGCAAGGAGCCTGGTCGGTCAAGGGCTTGGCGGGGCAGGAGCTTGGGTGGTGCCGGCAGGCAAGGAGCTTGGCGGGCCGCCTGCAAGGAGCTTTGGGGCGGTGCCGGCCAGGGCAAGGACTTTGGCGGGCCCGGCAGTGCAGTAGCTGGGCGGGGGGCGGCAGGGCCCGGGCTTGGGCGGTGCCGCATGCACGGATCCCGGCTGGGCCGGCAGGGCAAGGAGCCGGGCCTGTGCCGGCATGGCAAGGATCTCGGGCGGGCCGTCAGGGCAAGGAGCTTGGGCGTGGCCGGCAGGGCAAGGATCTTGGGCGGGGCCGGCAGTCAAGTAGCCCTGGCGGGGCCGGCAGGGCAAGGACGCCCGGGCGCGGGCCGGCAGGGCAGGAGTCCGGGAGGGCGGCAGAGCAGTAAGCCTGGGAGGGGCCTTCAGGCAAGGAGCCTGGGGGGTCTGGGACGGCCTCCAGCCATTTGGATGGAGGAAGCCTTCTCCGCCTCCTCCTCGCGCCTCTCGAGAGGGGGCACTGCCACTTCGTCGGCCATCTCTTGGGGCGCAGCCGCCTCTTCGGCCTTCACTGGGACCGCTGCAGCTTCTCCGGCCATCACTGGGGGCGCTGCAGCTTCTTCGGCCGCTTCCGGTGCCGCTGCAGCCTCATCAGCCACCCTCGGGGGCATTGCGGCTTCCTCGGCCGCCACACGGGGAGCTGCAGCCTCATCAGCCACCCCTAGGGGCACAGCAGCCTCTTCAGCTGCCTCTAGGGGAGGTGAGGCGTACCCATTCCTCCTCCTACGTCTCCGAGAGCGGGGCACTGCCACCTCAACGGCCACCTCTGGGGGCGCTGCAGATTCCTCAGCAGACGTTGGGGGTGCTGCAGCCTCTTCGGCCGTCTCTGGGGGCGCTACAGCCTCTTTAGCCAGAGGATTCCCCTGTCGGGCTAGGAATTTGATGAACCCCTCAAATGACAGGTGATCCAGCCCTCTCATCCTCCACCAGTTGAGGGGCTCATCAAGGGCGTAATTAAAGAGGTCCTTGAGGGCTGCATGATTAAACCCCAACCCCTCTGCCGCACCGCTGAACTCCAGGGCAAAACTCCTAACGTCAGCCCCCTGTTGACAGAGGGAGCTCAAGGTCCTAAATTGGAGCATGCACTGGTAGTGGGGGCTGGAGAGAGTGGAGGCTGGTGGATGGCACAAACCCTTCTTCCGCTGAGTCCTCATTTGGTCCGTTCGTACTGTCAGGGTCTTGGGTAGAGGATGGAGCGAGGACTCAGTATTGCAGAAAATGGGTTTTTAATTGGTAATAAAACAAAACAAACAACAAAAACTACCCCGAGGGTGAAAAACAGGCTGGCAAGGCAAGGCAAGACAAGGCAAGGCAAGGCAAGGCAAGGCAGGATCTGGACAATCCATGGATTGTACGATGACTCCAGGGAATAACGACAACGAACGGACGCATGACTGAACCCACGGAAAATAAATGGGAGCAAATGAGGATGGTACCTAGGGAGCCGACATGTGGGCAATTACTTATAATCAGGTAACAAGATGTAGGGGTCCCGACATTGACATGAGCACATGCACTAGCACCGAATCAAAGACAAAAAGCCATGTTCTCACACAAAACAAAAACACAAGCACATGGCCAGCAAAACATATCACAAGCCATGTGCTAGAACAAAATACACGAACACGCAGCTAATGAGAAAATTCATAAGCCGCGTGTTCACACAAGACATCAAGAAAAGCACGCGGCTGAACACAATCCGCGTGCTTCACAAAACACAACACATGTGGACAGAAGAGCGCATGGCCGAGCGAACTCGAGACTGCACGCTCCCCCAACAGACAGAACATGGAGCGCGAGTGTCCGGACCCCGACACGAAACCGAAACTCAAGACATGACTGCCGGGATCTGAACACCACGCTCCAACATGAAACCGTACACGCAGACGAGAGCGCACGGCTCGAGCACACTCGAAGCCGCAAGCTCACATGAAAACAATGACATGACGCGAGTGTAAGGGCTCTGTCACAAAACCATGAATTACACTAAACCGAAGTGACAGAACTGACAAACATACTTTCAATGAACTTTAATTTGGTAAATTACCTGTATTTATTTAAGTTATTATTACTTAATCAAAAAAACCCAACTGCAGTTTGATTGATATTACTTGGAAAGGACAATAAAAAAAAACGTGATTTCTGAAAAAAAAAAAAATGGAGTTATCGGTTTTGCAATGAACTCTTCATTTATTTCAGACTGTTCAACATTTGGGGTTAGTGAGGTTTTCTTGAATTTCCTTCATTTATTTGGACCACAAATTGTATTAACTTTACAGTTTCCTCTTTGATATATTTTAAAATATATTCGAATAGATATATTCAAATAAATCATATTTTTTAATAAGTTTATTTCTGTGCTAACAAAGCTGAATTTTCGGCATCATTACTCCAGTCTTCAGTGTCACATGATCCTTCGAAATCATTCTAAAAAATATGATTTGATGCTCACACGTCACGTTTGATTCATTATCAATGCGGAAACCCTTATTGTTGCACAGTTGTGCTGCTTCATATTTTTGTGGAAACCCTGTTATTTTTCAGGGTTCTTTGATGAATAGAACAGAATCCAAGGACACTTTTATTTGAAATAGAAGTCTTTTGTAACATTATTAATGTTTTTACTGTTACTTTTGATCAGTTTAAAGGGGTCATGAACTGCATTTTTTAAAATTATTAAAATTTTGTTTCCTGTGGTGCACTTATAATCTTGAACGATTTTTCATCCAAAACTGTTGTAATTCAGTTATAAATGGTAATTTTCTTCCTTGATTTAGCCCTCTGATTTAAACGCTCCATTTAAAGCGTGTCGCTTTGATGACTTCAATGTAAACGCCCACTGCCATGATTGGCACATGGTCTGTGCATATGAAATGAGCAGTTCATGTGGAACTCTTGAAAACTTAATGCGATGATGTCGAAGTAAGCGTTGATCTGATTCTGCAGAGGCGAACTTTTGTCGCATTATTATGTCATACTGAGGGTATTGTTCCATGATGACGATAGACAAAAATGCGAATTGTAAATGTAAAATGAAAAAGTTTTAACTTTTCAGTTTTTAAAATGTTTTGTGTACAGATCACAATGTTATCAAAATGATCCCCATTTACACGGAACTGCGAAATTGACTGAAAACACGAAAATGTATTATTCATGCCAGGCCAGTAGTTGGCGATGTCACTTTGTAAAGAAACACTATACGCCTACGCACATACTTAAAAACTGACCCTTATAGATGTGCAAATGGCGTTTTTACAAATTTGAGTTCTTGTAGTTTATACGGAGATGACAACGGTATCGTTTTTAAAAATGTAAACTTTGAAACCGGTTTTCATGTAAATGAACGGACAAACGGATAAAAAGTTTTCTGTTTTCAGTTGAAAACGGTATCATGTAAATGTCCCCTAAAACTAAATTTGAAACAAGTGATTTGGTTTAAAAAAAGCTGTTTTTGGACTAACAAGGGAGTTTTGAGTTATGAATCTTACAAAATGTTTTTATAATACATTCAATACGTTTTTATCTTACATTCAAAAGATCAAGTAAAATTGGATTTCTCATTTCATGACCTCTTTAATGCATTCTTGCTGAATTTTGTGCAATTTAAAATAATGGTTTTATTCCTGTTTTAATATCATTTAAAATATATTATCTTTAGGCCAGTCCTCCAGTGTCACATGATCCTTCAAAATCATTCTAAAATGCTGATTTATTATCAGTGTTGGAAAGTTTGATGCTTTATATATATTTTTGGAACCTGTCATACTTTTTTCCAGATTCTTTGATGAATAAAAAGTTAAAAAGAGCAGCACTTATTCAAAATAGAAATCTTTTTGAACAATATACTATAACCGTTCAAAAGTTTGGTGTCAGATCATTTTTTATTTTTTATTTTTTGAAGAAATTAATGCTTATTCCCGCAAGGATGTTTTTAAATTGATACAAAAAAGTGATATGAAGTCTTATATTTTTAGAAAATATTTATATTTTAAATAAATGCTCTTATTTTTAACTTTTTATTCACCAAATAATCCTGAAAAAAGTATCACAGTTTCCAGAAAACGTTTCCAACATTGAATCAGCATTTATGATTTCTGAAGGATCTGTACACAGAAGACTTGAGTAATGATGATGAAAAATCAGCTTTGCATCACAGAAAGAAATTATATTTTATTATTTAAACATAGAACCATTATTTAAAATGTCTATAATATTTACATATTCCGGTTTTTTCCTGAATTTCTGACTAAATAAATCTCAGCCTTGATGAGCAGAATGACTTCTTTAAAATGCATTAAAATCCTTACTGAACCCAAACTTCTAACACATGGAAGTCATTAAAGGGACAGTTCAGCCAAAAATGAAAATCTGTCATTAATTACTCACCTTCTTGGTTGTTCCGAACCCGTAAGACCTTCATTCATCTTCGGAACACAAATTAAGATATTTTTGATGAAATCTGAGGGCTCTCTGACCCTCCCATAGACAGCAAGGTAACTACCACGTTCAAGGTCCAGAAAAGTTCCAAGATGATCGACAAAGTAGTCCGTATGACATCAGTGGCTTTGTAAAGTTACGAAGCTACGAGAATACTTTTTTGCGCAAAGAAAAAAAAAATAAAGACTGCTCTTAACGGCACGTCCCCACGCTGACACCGACAGAGACGAATTTGAATAAAGTCGTTTTTTTTTTTTTTTCTTATAAAAAGTATTCTCGTAGCTTCGTAACTTTACAGTCGACTTTACAGTTTACTTTGTCGATCATCTTGGTACTTTTCTGGACCTTGAATGTGGTAGTTACCTTGCTGTCTATGGGAGGGTCAGAGAGCCCTCAGATTTCATCAAAAATATCTTAAATTGTGTTCCGAAGATGAACGAAGGTCTTACAGATTTGGAACAACACGAGGGTGAGTATTTAATGATAGAATTATAATTTTTGGGTGAACTAATATGCCACACATGCTGTCATAGGCCAGACTTAATCCAAACCGCAGTCTCCCCTGCTCAGCCATTCTTTCCACCAAAGACTCCGTAGGCTGATAAAGGTTGAAGATCTAATTTTATCTAAACCCCTCACAGCTTTAAATAAAGAGTCTCATACTCCTGCATCGATTTGCATGTTTTACCATATTCAAATTCATTCCACAGATCTTCACTTTTTTCCCCCCTCAAATCAGCACCTGAAAATGCAGAAAAACTGACTAATTCTGTTTGGGCCTACTTAGTGCAAATGGAAAATGTGGAGGTGTTGGAGGAGCAGAGGGGGAGCACACCAAAACGAGGAAATGGAAACTTGAGTTGAATGACTTGTGCTGCGTGGTTTAGTCGTTTAGACGGGCTTTGAGAAAAGGAAGTAGGACACGCAAACAGTGTCTGATAACATCAGTGAGCCTCATGACTGGGCTTTTTCACCCAGTGCCTTCCGAGCAATTCTAGGCCATTTGTTTTCTGATTAGCCCCCGAAGGATTTGCATGACCACCCAGCGGAGTCTGCAAACCAGAGCTTCTTTAGCCAGCCAGGCTGGGCTTTCCTGCCATGGCCATCCTGCTTTCTCTTAATAGGTGAGAAATTAGCACAGCGGAGGTTGTGGTGAGCAAGCTGCCATTTAGAGATGCCGCAGACTCCTGCTAGGGGATTGCCATATCACAGAGGCTCCTTAAAGTGCAGAAGTAGGCTTTTCCTGTGAGCCCCGGTGAAAATTGATCTGCAAATTTTAGTGTATTGTGTTAAAGCTCATGTGCTGCCCAGCCCAGAAAAGACTCGCCGCTTTGAGTTTGAGGAAGCGCACGGGTCTCGAAGGTTTTTTAATGCCAGCAGTCCCTCTTTATTGTGACCGGTGTGTTCTGCTTTTAGTGTGACAAATGGATGTAAGCGTTATTAAATAATAATGTAGATGCAGGAGGGAGAGCTCAGGAGAGCCGTAACTGTCAAGAAAGAATTTCTGCTTGTAAGGAAATCTTTTAGCTTGTTTACGCACTTTCTGTGAATAGACGATTAATAATTTGTTGGTAGCCCAGTGTAGATGGGTTTTTATTGTATTAAATTTTAATAATATGTTTATTTGGGTTTAGTTATGGACTTTGAGTGAGGCACATTTCACCAAATCACGAAATGAAATAAAAATTAATTCTGTTAAAGGTTAAATCCAATAATAATTATACTTATAATAATAGAATTATTATTATTATTATTATTGAAACAAAAATATTTAGGGCTATTTTTGGGATTAATAGGTAAATATTTTCATGATCACAAAATTATGAAAATATTATAAAATGTATTTAAAAATAAAAAATCTTACTGTAATGTGCTCATGACTTATTTTTACATTTTTATTTTTATTTTCAGTAGTGATTCTCAATTCAGTAATTTTGAGCAATTTTGTGTTGTAAATTATTACATTAGTATATTACAACTGTAGAAAAAAGTCAGTGCAGTAAATATAACCATGATGTACAGTATAAATACTTCACAGTTAATCTACTGTAAATTCTTTACAGTAATGGGAATTGTGCTTAATTTGAATGAAAGCAGTTTCACATTTTAAAAAGGCTTTATTTTCTTAACGTGAAATATGGTTTCTTATTTCTTTTACATTCTGAGGTGAAATATCACCTGGAGAAATTTTGACAAGTTTTGTGAAATTCTCCCAGTAAATTGACCCTTTGCGGTGATCAGCGTGGTGCGGGAGAAGCGGGGAGGACGTGCTCCTGAGGATCTGCTTAACACTGATCTGCTGCTTTTTGAGACGGGTGTTGATGAATAGATGGAGACAGTGGAAAAGGGAAAAAACAGATGGAGAAAGAGAACAGATGTCACTTTCTGAGGTAGAACAGACAATGCTTGGAGGCAAAGCAAAATAACAATTGACAGCTCATGAGGAATCCAGAAAACAAGTATGCAACAGTTGGACTCATTCGCCAGACCTTTTATGTAGTGTTTCTCTGTGTCCCCACAGAAAATATAGCAGCACTTTTTAAATACATTTAATATGTAATATATTAAAAGGTCCTGCTATATTTTTTCCATAAGGACACAGAGAAACAGTGCATTCTTTGTATTTTATGTAGAGCAACAGTTGAACTCGTTCTCAAGACCTGTGCATTGTTTCCTTATGTAAATAAAAAAAGATGTGTGTGTGTGTGTGTGTGTGTATATTTATATATGCAAAATATGTATTTTCTGTAATTGTTGTAATTTATGTAACGTGTATATAATAATAATGTTTAATTATGATAAAAGAATAAAATCACACACCTTTATATATATAATATATATGATATTCAATTATATTAAATATATACTTTTAACAATTAAGTGTGTGTATATAATTTATATTTTTATTATATGTATGTTTTTGTTAATATTATATAATTAAAATAAATAAATATAATATTAAATATATTAAATTATCTGAATTATAAATTATAAATTTTTTTATAATTAAATGATCACTAATAGAGTTAAATTCTGTGTGTATATTAACTCTTATATTGTGTCTATATTATTATATTATATTGATCTATATATACTATACAAAATTTTGTATAAATGTCTATATTAAATAATACATATTTAGCACCATTTTTATATTTATTCAAACCATTACAGTAGGTTTGCTCTTTTAGCAGCACATAAAGCAGGTGCTAAGGGAAATTGTGTATTAACAAAATAGTTTTAGAAAATTGTTTTTTTTTTTTTTTCACTTTTGTGACGTTTTTTTTTTTTCGTAGTGCGACACGGGGAACCTGTCTTATGCAAAGGACCTTGTAGAACCGGTCTCAATTCTACAGGCTCGTTTAAAGTGGTCATATGATGCTTTTTTTTAAAGATTATTATTTTGTGTATTTGTGTAACAGAATATGTTGACATGCTTTTTTAATGTTCAAAAAACACATTATTTTACTGTACATTATTGTAGGTCCTCTATTCCCCGCCTCTCTCAAACGCTTCGTTTTTCTACAAAGTCCCTCCTTCCGACAAGCGCATTCTTCTCTGATTGGCCAGCTGACCCAGTGCATTATGATTGGCCAAAAAAAAAAAACAAACACCACAAGCACTCGTTGGAAATGTAACGCCCCTTTTCATAATCGCGAGCTTCATCTTTCAAATAAATGTAAAGACGGTAAATCTGTCATTATTTTACATCATTTCAGCCCGCAAGGGACCTAGTCGCGTGACAGACCAGTGATGAAGCGGTATGTGTGCAGTACCAAGCCACGGTTACGACAGCTACTCCCCTGTGATGTGACCCTCCTCTCCTCCTCTCTCTCTCTCTCTCCTTCTCTCTCTCTCTCTCTCTCCTCTCTCTCATCTCTCTCTCTCTCTCTCTGCGCCACACCACACACACAAAACATACTTACAGTTGCTGATTCAGAAGCGCCAGATTGTCATAGCAAAGTCAGAATTACCTCCTCTCCTAGGTTCATGAAACTGTCGTCCATAAAATGCATTGTTGTTCTGTTGTAAGTAATCTTAAAGATCCTAAATGCATCTACTTCTGGAAGGACAAATAAAGTACTTTTGCTTTCGCCTAAAAACACACAGCGTCTCCCTGACATGCTGCTTCAACACTAACTGCAGTTACTGAAACCATACCTTCTTTCTTTGCTTTTTTTTTAGGTGGCATTAAGCAAATATTTCCACATAGTGACGTAGATATGTGGGGGCGTGTTAGAACGAGCTGTTTTAGGGGGGCGTGGCGGAGTCTTAACTTTGATAAAGAATATATCTTTGGTTTTGAGACTTTAGTCTTTGCAAATTTATCTTCTTTATGCACCAAGAGCTTGTAACACTCCAAAGAGAAAGGAAAACTTGAAATCGCATCATATGACCCCTTTAAGGCCTGTCAGCTAGTCGATTTTTAAAAACATGATGTTATGCACATCGCTACTTTCTCTCCTTGTGTGTTTCTCCATCTCTCTGCTCTGTTGGCACAGAGATGAATGCTCTTGTCGCCAGATGTGACTGTGAATGAGCAGCTGTTGCTCTGTCACCCAGCTGCCTCTCTTCTCGCCGTCGCCTTGACAACAGTGACTCTTATCACCACAACAAATGTTCCTGGAACACAAGGGGTGTGACCGCGATTGTGGCTTTTCCTCCCGTATCCCCTCGCCAGCCTCTTCTCTTGATGTGTCGACGCTGTTGTTTGCGTTGGCCTTTGATCAGATCTCCACTGTTATTTTTCAAAGCGAAGATGGGCCGACCTTTCTTCCGGGGAAGTGCACGTATCGGTGGGATATTGTTAAAGCTCTGTTCTAACAAACCCAGGCAAGCTTGTTAGAAGCCAATCAGGATGGGATGTGCTTGCATTGAGATGTGTTTGCAATAGGGTTGCAATAGACAGCGCAGAGGGCATTGCATCGGGTCGCCGATCCCGGATCAGATCGGCATCTGCCCCGTCTGATCAAAGGAACCGGGAGCTAATGAGTGCGAATGATCTACATACATGGTCTCTGACTCCAAAAAAGATGAATGTTGAATGCTAAAGCCTGCGGTTCTTCAGTGTTTTGCACTGAGGGCATGGAAAACGGGGGATTTGAGGGGTGGCAGTGCAGAGTAATCTTGGCTTAGGATGGTTAGATGTATTGTGATTGAGGGGCATAACATCTGTGTGAGAGATGTGTGTGAAGAGGATTAGCGTCTGAAAAGCTGAATGAAGGGTTTACACACGGGGAAAGGAAGTGTGATGTGACGGCAATCTATATTTGAGAGTGCAAGGGTGTGTTCGAGACCTCAGTCGGGCAGCGTTTTTTGTATGAAGGCACCACTAATGATTAAAACATAAATTTATGTGAGCTTTACACATAGCTAAGCAAATCTTTAGTGACTAGGATGTTTATTTCTCATTAGAAATGTGCTCCCTTGTTCAAGTGTGGGAATTTGAATTGAATTTGAAATGACAGGAAGTGGAATTTTAAAAATTAAACATGTAAATAAGGCATTCTTTCACCCTGCTCCACCATTATATTGCATTCATTTGTACGTAAAATTTGATAACATTACATATATATTTGAATCATATTATTAAAAATTGTATGTATATGGGAAAAATAAAAAGCATTAATAAACAAATACTATAATAGATTATAAATATCTAAACTTCTTCTACTTAATGTAAAAGAATTGATTTTATTAAGCTTTATATATATTAGTAAATATAATATTTTAATAATCTTAATCCAAATAAATACATATTGTTTTTTTTTTCTATTTTTTAATGCAATACCTATGTGTATAATAATATTAACAAACTAATGTTTTTGTAAAATGTTTACAGGTTCTTTCAAAGGAAGAAATATATAGGATGAATATTGCGCAGTTTGCATTTTTATATAAAAGAAAAAAAATGAACATGTACAATTATAACATTATATAAAATTGAACATATTAGTGTGTGTGTGTGTTTGTTATATATATAGTATATATAATGTGTGTGTTTGTGTGTTATATTATATATTATATATATTATCTCTATATCATCATCATGAAGAATACATCTTATGCTGCCTTCAGAAATCGACCAGAGAAACGTGTGAGGTTCCCTAAAAAGCTGAAAATATCAGAGAATTTCAAAATTGTTATTTCCAACCCTTTAAAAGTCACAGAGATTAATAAAATCTTAAAAGGTCACAGGAATTTCCATACACGCACTATATTTTTTTCTAGTTCTTAAGTGTTTTCTTCAGCTAGAAATGGTCATTTATGAGTGCAATCTCTATAGAAAGTATTTTTAAAAACTCTTATTTCTTAAAAGTCTTGGAAGAAACATTGATGAAAATAATTCATCTGAAATAGTGGGAACCCTGAAGGTAACACTGGCTTCAGACGAGCCGTTGTCATCTTGTCTCCGTCTGTCATCTTTCAGAAACAGCCCAGGATGTTTTCCTCCAGAAGAAGCGTGGCCAGCTGGACCTTGACCCCTCAGGATGTTTTGTGGCTTGGCACATCTCTATCTAATATATCTCAGGTTAACCCAGATGGTGTTCATGGCCTGGGATCAAATTATTGGGTATTGCTTTTGGTGAAGGACGATAAGCCAATAGCATAATCTTATTAGATGGAGGTAACATCCTTCATGCTACATGATGTTCAAGCAGTCACTCAAGGTGACGTTATGTAACTGGTTTCCACGGCTCTCGTTATATATATTTTTATGCATAAATCGAGCCATAGATCCTTGAAATCCCGGGATCAGTGTGGCGGTAGACACGGAGTTAAGCGCACGAGAGAGGGAGAGAGGCCAATACCACACTCGACAACCAAACCAGAGATTGGACAGCACTTTTAATCAGAGCACAGCTCGCTATGGGGAAAATGCGACAAGCAACCTAATTTAGAGCTCCAAATCCCAAAGCCACCATTGTGTGTGTGTGTGTGTGTGGGTTTGCCTATGCATGGATACTAACACCAGCGAATGAAAACACCTGACGTTTAGCCCAGATAAGCTGGTGCAGGGTGGTTGTTCTGCCTCGTTCAATTCCAAATAGCGTGTTATGATTAAAAGACTTGATATAGAAATCCGCAGCCTTGCTGAGTATTAGATTCTCCCTCTGAAATGAATCAAAGGAAACTCGCCTTCTGCAAAGGCTATGGAAGCTATGATCTGTTTGTCCGTGGGTGCTCCTCAGCCTTGTCTGAATTTTTGGGAGAATGGAGTGGTCAGAAAGGGAATAGAAAATGGAAAGTTCCTTGCTGGGTTGGGAGCGGTCATGTTTCATGTATGTGTCTGTTTCAGATGGCATGTTTGGTAGTAGTGTTGATAAGGTACAAGGTTGATACAAAAAGCATTTTAAAAACCATTTACAATAAGGTGAAATTTGTTCATATTAGTGAAGGTATTAGATATCTTGAGCTAAAAATTTACAACAATTTGTGTGACCCCAAAGATAATCTGAATGTAAAAACAGGGGGCATGATAGTTTGAAATGCCTAATATTGACATACAGTGTCTTTGTAAAATGTTTTTAAGTGCTGTTGAGGAAGAAATACAGACAAATATTGACAAATTTGCTGATTATTTTTCTGTAATGGCTGATTATAATAAATCATAATTTATTAGAATTTTTTAATACATCAATACATTCAAAATAAAACACTTAAAACATAAGTGTAAATCTCTTATTCTTCAATTCATTTTTTTTTTTCAATATCTTAACAGTTCTAGTTTTAAACACTAATCTTTAGCACATTTACATATTTAAGCTATCCACCTTATCTTTCCACGTGGAACTAAGCCGTTTTCTGTGAATGTGAGAGAACTTCCGGTTCATTAGCCGCTGTAGGGAAATAAGAAGAATAACAAAGTGCAGTAAGCTGTAAAAATGTTTGCACTACAAACAAGTGTGTTCAGAATTAAGATAATACATTAAAATAATATGGTAAGATACACCAGTTTGCAATTTCGAGCAGCAAAACGAGTCATTTTGTATAGCTAAAAAATAGCTGGAAGCGGATGAGACCGGAAGCCAGACACATCCCTGATAGCACAAGTACATCTATCAATACGGTTCCTATCAGATGTCAAATAGACGTTTAGAAGATGTCTTTAAGATGTTTTATGATTTAGAATGCATGCAAAACTGACATCTTAAGGATATTTGTACAAAGCAGATGCTTTCTAGATGAAGCGATTTTTAACAGACATCTTGCAGACGTACGTATGCTATCGGAGATTAAATTTACAAAAGGCTATGAAGGGAAAAATAAGGTGGATGGGTGACCCCAAAGATAATCTGAATGTAAAAATAGGGGACATGATAATGAGACGGTACTTAGCCAATATATTGTGGATCTCTGTGAACTTTTATCACTTGTAGCTTTATTGTATTACATCTGGTTAGTTGAAATGTGGTTTGCTGTTTTTACGTGTTCTTTTAAAGGGTTAGTTCACCCAAAAAATGAAAATTCTGTCATTAATTACTCACCCTCATGTGTTTCCAAAACCCGTAATAACCTTCGTTCATCTTCGGAACACAAATTAAGATATTTTTGATGGAATCTGAGAACTGTCTGACCCTGCATAGACAGCAATACAGCTGAAATGTTCCCAAGTCCAGAAACATAGCAAGGAGATCGGTAAAATAATCCATGTGACATCAGGGGTTCAACCGTAATTTTACGAAGCTATGAGAATACTTTTTGTGTGAAAAAAAAAAAAACGACTTTATTCAACAACTTGTCTCTTCCACATCACCCTGTAGTGCGATTTTGGAGAATATCCGCTGGATGTAAACAGCTTATGCTGTTCTGTGTCTGCTGCGTCACACGGATACGCTGTTTCCGTTCAGATCAAATCACAACAACGTAGGAAACAGATCCGGCGTGACGCAGCTGACGGTGAGGTGGAGGAGACGAATTGTTGAATAGTCGTTTTTTCTTTTGCGCACAAAAATTATTCTCGTAGCTTTGTATAATTGCGGATGAACCCCTGATGTCACATGGATTATTTTACCGATCTCCTTGCTACGTTTCTGGACTTGGGAACATTTAAGTTGCGTTGCTGTCGATGCAGGGTCAGACAGCTCTCAGATTCCATAAAATATCTTAATTTGTGTTTCGAAGATGAACGAAGGTCTTACGGGTTTGAAATGACATGAGGGTGAGTAATTAATGACAGAATTTTCATTTTAGGGTGAACTAACCCTTTAAGTCCTTTTCTTGTCTAAGTGGCTGCTCTCTGTCTTAATAAGCTGCAATGAGGTCAAAAGTCTTTGCTATGCTGTTTCTCGATCCTTCATTGAGTATTGAAAACATGCTTCGCCTCTTCCACGGTTATTGAATGGAAAGCAGGAACGTGACTATTAACATCAGAGCGTCCTGATTACTTACACTAGTGTCTATTGTAATCCCGCCCGCTTCTTCTGCTCACTTGTTAACCTCCATTATTCTCGGGCGCACGCTCACTGAAGTGTGCTTAGCAACAACCCGCTCTCATTTAGGGGGCTAATCACCCGGGAGTTTTACCACAGCGCGAGCTCATAAACCTACAGTGGGAATTTCCTATAAATGCGAACACCGACAGGAGCTGCCAGCTGCCAAAGTTGGTTTTTGCCAGGCCGTCTCCTACCAGAGATCCGCACTAACAGTTAGCTCTGAGGCTACACTCCTGCTATAATGTGATTTAGGGCTTTTCGGTAATGTGATGAACGCTGTTACATGTCTACAGCAGCGCTCTGGGGAATGTGTGCTCGTGTCTGAGTTTGTGCAAGTGGCTCGCTGGGGCTCCATTATGGAGAGATCTTTACGATTCAGAGCCGCTCTCGTGGGAGCATGCCTTACTGTAGCACATACAGGTGTCCGTTAAAGGAACACTCCACTATTTTTGAAAATAGGCTCATTTTCCAACTCCCCTAGAGTTAAACAGTTGAGTTTTACCGTTTTCGAATCCATTCAGCCGATCTCCGGGTCTGGCGGTAGCACTTTTAGCTGTAGCTTAGCATAGATCATTGAATCTGATTAGACCGTTAGCATCTCCCTCAAAAATGACCAAAGAGTTTCTATATTTTTCCTATTTAAGACTTGACTCTTCTGTAGTTACATCGTGTACTAAGACCGACGGAAAATGAAAAGTTGCGATTTTCTAGGCCGATATGGCTAGGAACTATACTCTCATTCCAGCGTAATAATCAAGGAACTTTGCTGCCGTACTATGGGTGCAGCAGGCGCAATGATATTACGCAGCGCCTGAAAATAGTCCCCAGCTAGGTAACTTCCAATAAGCCTATTTTCAGGCGCTGCGTAATTTCATTGTGCCTGCTGCACCCATGGTACGGCAGCAAAGTTCCTTGATTATTACGACTGAATCAGAGTACAGTTCCTAGCCATATCGGCCTAGAAAATCACAACTTTTCATTTTCTGTCGGTCTTAGTACACGATGTAACTACAGAAGAGTCAAATTTTAAATAGGAAAAATATAGAAACTCTTTGGTCATTTTTGAGCGAGATGCTAACGGTCTAATCAGATTCAATGATCTATGCTAAGCTACAGCTAAAAGTGCTACCGCCAGACCCGGAGATCGGTTGAATGGATTCGAAAACGGTAAAACTCAACTGTTTAACTCTAGGGGAGTTGGAAAATGAGCCTATTTTCAAAAATAGTGGAGTGTTCCTTCAATTGATTCCCGCACACGACCGGCTCGCGCACAGCCACTTAAGTCATGTGTAGATGATCGCACTTCATCCAAGAGTTTGAGCGTGCCTTGAATAATCTGCACTCACTCGCCACCATTGCGCCCACGTCTTTTTAACCATCCCGATTCAGTCACGTTTACATCCGTGTCTGTGACCCTCTCGTATTCACTGTGGTGAAGTTTTCTATTATGCCGTTTTCCCGTAATGCGATTAACCTTTGATTCAGCGGGAGAAAGTCCCAGAAGAGACCGCATTGCTAATCCTTAACATATGAGTTTTGCTTCCCCCTCCCACGCTTTCATTCTCCCTGTTTAAAGGAAAAGTTCACATTAAAAGCATCTTCTCACTGTCATGACTTCTTGTGTGGAACAAAAAAATTAATATTAAAAGCATATTCTGGTCTCTTTTGTCTATATAATAAAAGTGAATGAGAACTAAGGCTGTCAGGCTTCAAAATGACAAAAAAGAATCATAAAAGTGGTTCATATGATTTTTTTTTTCTGGATCTTCTGAAGTCATACAATGCATTTGTGAAGAACAGACATTTGTGAGTCTGACTTTTTGTATGTTTTAAAAGAGTAATTTGGTCCATGCAGGTCACAAAACTGATCTGAATGATTCATTCGGTGGATTGAACGGATTCGGTTCTTGAGTTCAACTCACTGACTTAATGAGCCAGTCACAGGAGTTTCACTGGTGGTGAAGATTATCAATGAATAACAAATTCAGTTTTGGTCTAATCATAAAAAGAGTTTGTATGATTTTTATTATTTTTTCCCCAGGTCTTCATACACGCATTTGTGAATCTGAATTGTGAAGAAAAGGATTTTTGTATATTTTTAAAGAATAATTTGATCCAATTCAGAGAACTGATTTGAATGATTCATTTAATGAATCGTTTGATCCAATTCATAGAACTGATTCGAATAATTCATTTAGTGAATCAAACAAATTCGGTTCTCAAGTTAATGAACTTAATGAACCAGTCACAGGGCTTTCACTGGAGGATTGTCAGTTCATGAATAAAAATGTTGTACAGATTGAAATGAAGAGGGTGAGTAAAGCATGAATAATCCTTTAAGCACATGACTTCTCACCCCTCTGAACTGATTCATTTTGTTGAGTTCAACTCAATGAGTGATTAACACGGTCACAGTGATTAACAGCTCACTTGAGGAGAGTAAATAATACCTTAAATTTCGGTCTGTTCATCTCACAAAGCTATCGAATGGTTTCAGAAAATTTTAAATATTGCATATGAGCCATATAGACTCTTTTTATGATTTTCATGTGTCCTTTTTGAAGCTTTAAAGTCTCAGTCCTCATTCATTGTAACTACAGGAAAAGAATGACCTGCCGTTTTGTTGTTCAATATCTGGTTTGTGTTTCACAAAGTCAAACAGGTTTCGTATGATGAGGGTGATGAAGTAATGACTGCTTTTCCATTTTTGAGTTAAAGGGCTAGTTCACCAAAAAACTAAAATTATGTCATTACTCACCCTCATGAGTACATGGTGTGTTCAAGACAACCATATACGCGAACGTGTGGCGGCGCTGACCCAGATCCGGCGTGATGATGTCTTTACGCCGGATCTGGGTCAGTGCCGCCACACGCTCGCGTCATGATACTGTCGTGAACGCGCGTCCACAAGTGACGCAGTACAGACGAAAATGTGGAATAAAGTCGTTATTTTAGTTTTCTTTGCGCAAAAAATTTATTCTCTTAGCTTCGAAACTTTACAGTTGAACCACTGATGTCAAACGGACTACTTTGTCGATCATCTTGGTACTTTTCTGGACCTTGAATGTGGTAGTTACCTTGCTGTCTATGGGAGGGTCAGAGAGCCCTCAGATTTAATCAAAAATATCTTAAATTGTGTTCTGAAGATGAACGAAGGTCTTACGGGTTTGGAACAACACGAGGGTGAGTAATTAATTACAGAATTTTCATTTTTGGGTGAACTAACCCTTTAATCCTTTAAGCAAATTAGTGTAATTTTCGTTAACGAAGCCGATGACGAAAATTTTCGTCAACGAGCTTTTAAACCCATCCGAAGACGGATGATCTATCAATAAACGATAAATAAGACTATACCAACATGCAACAAAAAAGGAGACGATCTGAAAACACAGACAAACAAGCTGGAGTTTAGCGATCTAATTGAAAGCATCATTCAGACGGTCTGTGTTCTGTCATGAGACCTCGACTATATTGTTTGCGATTGTGATCGCTGAGTAAATGTACTTACTCAACCGCTGTTGTTTTTATAGAGAAATAGGCTATTGCAATTTGGAATTAGTGGAATTACTAATTTCACTGTTATAATATTTTTCGTTTGTTTTAGCTGTTTTCATAATGTAGACCGAGAGATTGCACAAGTCTTTGGTGTTGATTTATATAATAAAAAGCCTGTAATAAATCAGTACACTAGATGAAGTAAAATACACCATGTATAGCCTATGTCCACATTCTATTGATTTGTGCTTACTGGTGAAATTTCTCAAATGACAACAAACATTACGATTATAATTTTGATAATTTTTTTTTTTTTATCAGTTTGATTATACAGAATGACGAAAATGTGACTAATATTTCATTGACTAAAACCTGACTAAAATGCTCATACATTTCATTGAATAAGCAAAAACAGGACAAGGTTGTCTAAATATAACTAAAATGTACATTTGAGTAAGACTAAGACTAAATTAAAAATGGCTGCCAAAATTAATACAGCTGTACGGTTAATTATTAATAATCTTATTGCTAAAATGTCAAGTTTTCATTGACTAAAACTAGACTAAAATACTTTCGATTTTCTTGGACTAAAATTAGACTAAATGTTGAGACTTTGTCGACTAAAACTTGAATAAAACTAAATAGGATAAGGTTGACTAAATATGATAAAAACTAACAAGGACATTTTACCACGGGACTAAGACTAAGACTAAATTGAAAATAGCTGACGAAATTAACACTAAAGCAAATTACTTCTCACTCCTCTAGTCTGAATCTACTAGGGAATTCTGGGAAATGCAGTCTTTGAGAAGGGGATTTGGAAGGCAGCGCACTGGTCTGGGGAATTTGCAGTTGGCACACTGTAATTACGGTGGCGGTGGCTGTTCTTTGTGGCGCAGACATGTGGTAATATGGGAAAATCAATGCCTCGCTCCACTGCGCAGGGAATACATTTGTCCAAACCACGTGCGCATGCACACATTAAACACAGTCGGGCCCCACAAAAGTGGGGCGCCTCACATTCTTCCTTGCCGCGTTCATTTGGCTTGTTTACATGCTTGTAAGGTAATTGTACACTGTCGTCCCTTTTAGACAGAGCAGCGGGCAAACAACTTCACTCGTCCTGAATCAATTCTAACAGTGATCAGACCTGTCCCGGGCTAATGAGGAGAGAGAATTAATGACAGCGAGTAAATATGCTATAACAATTCCCATCTCTTTCCGTTTCTTTAAGTGTTCTCTCCTCCCCTCCGCTTTCACCCTCATTCTCAGTGTTCAGTGTAAGTGTACGACCGGAGGATAGAAACGAGCTCTAATGGCACTCAAATGAGCCTCGCTGTCTAGCGCCTCGAGGCCCCTGGCAACACGGCATCCAGCTGGCGGAAAAATGGTGGAAGTGCAGCGCTCACGTACGCGTGCCCACCTGCAGACTGTTTATCTCTCTGTCCCTCCTGTCTTTGTTCTTATTCTCATCTTTGTCAATGCAGATGAGCTGTTGTTCCTTCACTCATCGCCACAATCAAACCTCCATTTTTAGAGATGCACCAATATCTGTTTTCACAAGGATATAAATCTACGCTATATGATTCTGTAATTTATCACGCTAGAAGTGAAGTTAGGCATCACGTACGATATGAAAGATGGAGATATCAAGCATAATTCGTTTATTATGCATTACAAAGCAGCATTTAAAAAGGTTGTTCAAACTTTTTTTCAAGTAATGTACTTTAGCGGCTCATTTTTATGCATGAATGCACACCGCTCGGGGTCTGCTATCGTTACGTGCTTACAGCCACTCAATCTAACATGCGCTCTTAAGGGAAAAGAGCTCTTCAGTGCGTCCTGTTTCGATGGATAGTGCTCGTAAAGGGTTAAAGACCCTGTGAAATTAATTTTGAGTTTTTCTAGGCTTTTGTCCATGTATGTTTGCATCCAAGTCATCCGTATGCTAGTATTTTCCTACAAGTTGAGTAAATTAATGTTTAATGTGTTTAAAATGTATAGCCATAGAATAAAAATACTGATGACTCATCCTGTACTATGCAGGCATTTGTCCAATCAGATGCTCTCTACAGTGACAGTGTCCCTCCCTCAATGCTTCCAGCACCTATTATGGTGTTCTTTTATCGTTTATAATATTTATTTCTAATTGTAATTCTATTAATATTATCATATAAATATATTTTATTTTTATTTAAATGTCCAATACAGTATTCTATCTTTTTATATTTTTTATTATATATAACATAATTATATATAATATAATTTAATATTTTTTTAAATGTTTACTCTACCAAGTATCTGCGCCATGTTGTGAATATGTAAGTATCATCTAATCCATAAATAACTGTCGTCAATTTATATTTTATTTGATGAGCAATAATCTGTAATAATAGTATGTAATAATGTTACTTCTCTTCTTCTTTCTATCTATATATATAATCTATATATATATACACACACACACACACACAAAATACATTTTAAAATGCAATTTTTTAAATACCAAAGGGTCCATATAAAGTAACTAAAGAAATAATTAAGAAATAAAATAGAAATAAAATTAACATACATATAATTTAGTGAATTGGTAGAGGTGTGAAAAAATTTAATTTGGCCCCTGCCGACATATTTCATGCCAGATTTTCCTAAAAATATACACTCTCTCTTTCTCTCTCTCCTCTCTATATATATATATATATATAATATATATAATTTGAATCTCTAATGCTTCTGAATACTTGCTCTCGTTCTCTGCTCATCTTCTTTACTTTCTGTCTCGGAGCTCTTTTCTTTCTTTTCTTCTTCCCTGGCATGTTCTCTTCCTCTCATTCTCGGTTTTCTCTCCTCCACCTGTTCACCTTTTGCAGATTGGCTCTCCCCCTCACCTCTGCATCCGTTTTCTCTCGCTCCCTCTCCCTTTTCTCATTTCACCTGCATCTTTATTCTTTTATTATCTTTACCTTCTGCTCTCATGCCCTGCAATTCCTCCACCTGAGCTTCTGAAATCTCTTTCTGTTCCACCCCTTTCACCTCGTTCTTTAGCTCCCTTGCCATGTCCTGCTGTTCCTCTCTCTTACTTTTCAGTCTGTTCCTTCTCTCCCCCCACCTTCTACAGTACATTCTCATTTTTTCCCAACTCTTCTTTATCTGTCTTTCTGGTTTCGTCATTCCTTTCTTTGCATCTTTCCCACCTCTTTGCTCTTCTCAGGTGCACATTTACAACTCTCTTGCTTTCTTGGCCCCTCAGTGTCTTAATGGGTGAATTGTATGGCTGAAGTTTGTCATTAATATGTCTGTGCAGGATCCAAAATAAAATGTTTTGCCACCTTTTTTTTCTGAAATATTGTTAATCCTCATTGCTGAAAATTTTAAGGAATATTAGCTGTCAGTATACCACTGTTCTACTAACTTGTTTGACAAAATATCCAAGGCATTTCAACAAAAACCTTTATTTTGTGGAAAGCACAGTGATCAAAATTAGAGAACAGTAACCACTGTAGCACGAAAGAAGATTACAACTAAAATTTTAGAGGGTTACAGCTGTCAGAAATTAGTGTGACAGGGACATTGTCCTGCATGGAAATTGCAGGCTGATTGGGAGATGCTTGCAGGGGAAGGAACTGCATGTTGCTGAAGGAGGTTCTGATAAACATTTGCATTCACCCTGCAATGTAAGTGTATAAGAGGCTCAACTCCTGCTGCAGAAAACATCCCCCAAACCGGTACACTTCCTCCTCCACCTTTCACTGACTTCTTTACGCACTTGGGCTTTAGTTTTTTCTCAGTTTGACTCCAAACTAAATGTTTCCAATCAGACCTAAATAAATTAAAATTGTACTCCTCAGCAAAGGTGAGCTTAGCCTTTTGGTTCTTTCTGCTGATGAGAGGCTTGGTCACTGCAGAGTGCGCTTTCAGTCTGACTTCTCTTAAACGTGCCGAGACAGATCCATACCCTGTTCATCACTGAACTGGTGGGCAATTCCAGCTGCAGTGTTGAACCAATTCCCCATTGAGAGTCTCTGCATTATCCTGTCCTCTCGTGCATTTGTCTTACGTGGATGACCAGCCTTTTTGGGGGACTTGAATGAATTAGTGTCATTGTAAACCTGCAATATTCTAGAAATCACAGATTTGGAATGACCAACTTCCCACATCCCTTTAGCTTTCCCTGGACACTCCTGTCCTCATGGTTTCAGTCCATCTACCATCCATGAAAATTGGAGGATGTTGCTATGTTAAATATGTTTGTAGGAAATTAGCACCAGATGCCAGATTAGCACCAATAACTTGGAGTGTAAGACACTTGTATGTGTAAGTGTTCTCTAATTTTGATCTGGATTTTTTTTTTTCAAATATCTCATTTACGTTTTTTATTCTGTGTTTCAGAATACAATTAATACATAAAATATGCTTAAAAAACTACCCTTCTACTCCTGTTAGGATAACTTCAAAGAGGACTAAGCAGTGACCTTGAAATTTAGGAAATTATAGGTTGTTCTCTAATAAAAAGTAATTAAGGCATTAAGGCCAGTAAATAAGGGAGCAACAGAACAAAACGTGAAAATGAAGATGTATGAATACATCAAAATCAACTGTGTGTGTGTGTGTTGTGTCCGTACGTACGTATATTATATATATATATATATATATATATATATATATATATATATATATAATATGATATATATATATGTATGTGTATGTATTCTCTGATTTTTATAGTTGGCATGGATTTTGTAGATGGATTTTGGCATTTCACTTTAATTGTGCATATCTCTACATCCAGATAGTCAGTTTACACAATTCTAATTCTATTTAAACCATGTAGCATCTTGCAGTCCCAAATAAAGTTAAACCAGCCAACTGGCATCTACATTTTATTTGGCAAAGCCAGTTTTTAATTTGTTAATTTGTTAATTTTGGACCCCGATTATAAAAAAAAAAATTGTTGTGCTTACAGAATCTTAATGGTCCTAAAAAAAGGCATCATTGTCTTCTCGAAGTCTGTTTTACAATCTCTCCTCCTCTCTCCCTCCCTTCTCATCGATTTCTACTCCTCCTCGGGTCAGGTGCCTGCAGCATAAATGTTGCCTGTCAATAATTTAATAAGAGAGGAGTGCATCCCCCTCTTTCAAACAGTCATTTCAATAATACATGGCTCACATGTAGAATAGGGTTGCTCGGCCAGCCCTTGCTTTTCGTGTGGAAAACAGCTGTGAGAATGTGTAAAATAAGTGGACGAATGCAAGCATTCTCACCGAAAAAAAAACTGTGCAAGAGGGTTATGGGAAATAATTCATGTGGCTTGAGTGAAAAGGCTGCATCCATGCTTTGTGTATATGTGTGTGTGTGAGAGTATGTTTGTGTGTGCAGTATGAGTACAAATACGTCTCTATATGAAAGGGGCATTTATCATGTTGTAATAAAGGCAGGAGGGCTTTTTGTCTCCATTTCAGGCTCTCTCACTTTGGGATGAAGAAATGGGCCCCTGCCGCACATGTGCACCAACACACACACACACACACTTAAGAACACAATCTCCTGGGGAAAAAAGATGGGGCCATGACTGCTGTTGCTGCTGTTTGGCGGTCCTCTGGGTGGATGGAGAAATGCAGTGCCTATCGCACACATACACGCACAAAAACAGCCATAATCTAGTGCACCCCAGACACTTCTAGTAGACATACACATAACCTCTCATAACAAAACATGCACTTTAAATTATTCACACAAATGCACTGTGGGAAGTCAGTTGACGTGAAGACAAACACATATGCATGAAACAGTTTATATAAAATAAATCTGATATTACTTTAAGTACTGAATGCACATGATTGCTTATTGATATTCCAGTGGGAATACAATAGGAAAACCCAGTGAGCTGAGCATTTGAAGGCAGCATAGATACGCTCCCGTCATGAAGACTGCTGCATTGCCTTCTATGACGCAGTCTTTTGGCCAATACCAAAATCGTGAAAAACACGTCTTAAACCGGTCTTAGTTGGTCTCCCAGCCTGGTCAAACTGATCTGTTGGCTTTGTTTAGAAGGGTTTTGGGCACATTTCAGCTGAGAGAACAGCTGGTTATCCAGCTAAACCGTTTGGCCTGGCTAGGAGACCATCTCAAACCAGTTAACCTAGTCTGGTATAAGATGGTGGAACACTTGAGAGGAATGTTTATTATATTCATGTCATTCAGTACCGAGAAGTATCTATAAAACAGCTGAATCGATTAACATTTCACTATTTGAGCCTATTTGTGTGCGCTGTGATGTGTCTTCAGTTTTGGTAATTGTTTACTTATTAGACTATTGAAGCGTTAACATCATGCCATCCTCTAGAGTGCAACAGTGCCCAATCCACTTTTTCAGCGACGTTGGTTCTGGAGGACTTTTTCCATTAGGGATTTTTTTTTAAGTCTTTGTTAAAGAGTTATAAGCCATGAACCAAACCAACTAGCTATGAGTTGAATCACAACATTACAAACATTATGAAATCAGATAAAAACACAAAGGTACAAGACTGTGTACTTAACGGTTTTAACGAGGGAAAGAACTACAGTCCCATGAAGCATTGTCAATGACAATCAAATTAAAATGTCCAATAAATATAAAACTATTGGTTTAAAAATGTTGATTTTTGTATATAGAAACATTTCTTGTTTATTACACACAAATACCTAAGTAGTTTGAGAGCGTATTGACTTGTTTCAATTCCCCGATTCAAGGAAATGTCTTGCAGAATCATGGGTAATGTAGTTTCTCACCAGTAATTCCCCTGTTAAAGTGGAATTGTTTAAAAAAAAATTGAAATACTGTGAGCTAATGGCTTTAACAAAAGCATTTACCATTAACAACAACCTCATGGCTCACAGTAGGTCTGTCTTTATAAGTCATTGTTAAAAAATAAATTCCCCAATGGAAGAAAATGAATGGGATTTTTACTTCTGGAACCCAACTGGTGCACTCTATTGGAATCAATTGTGAGTCGAGTCTCCTGCGCTCTTGAGGTTTAAGAAGCTAGTCACTTACAAAAGTAGTTTTCTAAGTAGGCAGTAGATGGATAGGCGGCTAACTAGATTTTGGGACCAAGCTGAAGCGTAGAAAAACTGGATTTCAAGGGAGGAGGAGGAGATGATAGTGTCCCGGAGAACCGCGTGCCACTTAGCCGTATGGAAGCCTAATGGCACACTTCCTGTTTTAGAGAGAGAGGCTAGCCAGGCTGAGGATGAAAGGAGTAAAGCAAACAAAAGATAAAAGAATGAACCCTAAAGTGAAATGAAAGTGAAAAGAATCAGAAGACGGAGATGCAGGTAGACAGGCATGAATAGAAGAATGATAGAGATGAAAGACGGAGAAATATGGAGGGATGCTTGAGAGAAAGACACAAGGTGACCTTGAAAAAAGGGACGGGAGGGAGGAAAATAAAGATGCAGGAGATGTGATCAAGGAGGAGAAAAGATCTGCTTGATGTCTGAGAGGGAACGGGGTGAGGCGAACAGCTTTAGGCTGTGTGTGCGCACACTCCGAGCTAGTGTTTTATGTCTGGATGAGGGTTTCTCCCCTGGCGTACGCTTGACAGGGGGTGTGTGAGTGAGAGACGCAGAAACAGAGTGGGTTTATAAAGGATAGAAGATTACTAGGTAGTGAAAGACAGTCGAGGGAGGGAGGGCGAGCTGGAGAGGGCATGAAGCAGCGTTAGAAGGAATTTGTTTCACCATTTCACATTCAACACAGTGAGAACTTAAGAGCTGTGAAGAATGGTCAAAATAAAGAGAATGAAAAGAAAAGTACTAGAGAGGCTGAAACTAAGATCATAGACATATAGAGAAAGAGAGGTGAACCCGGGCCACCTTTACATAATTCCACTCTGAGGCCATTTTGCTCCAATCCACACAAGCAGCACGACTAATGGATTCAGAGAGGTGGAAGTGTGTGCGTGATGATCGGCACACACGCATTCAAGGTCTTCTTTATTATGGCACAGATAGCATCGTCGCGCCTGCAGGGAACGCTGAGGTCATTCGGTTAACGAGTGGGTACGTGTGCGTTTTCACACCCGGATTCTAACAAGCCCTGCTCACTACTTTCCCGTCACGGCCTGCTTTCAAAACTCCCTTTCTTCACCTCGTGCCCGCTTCCCCTCTGCTTTCACTGTGACCTTTCCCACCTCCGGGCCGTCCAGAGATTAAAACTCGGGATGGGCATTTTTCAAAAATATTGAATTTGAAATATCTGGGCTCATAAAGAAGGCATATTTAAATGATGTTTAATGAAAAAGTCAAACGTTTGTCACCATTTCTGTACATTTCTGTTTATTGTGTTTATATTGTTTCACATGTTAATGGTGAGAAGCACAATAATATCCACATGCTCGGGTGAAAGTTGGCTCCTCAGTCTGACAACAATAAGAACACGTGCCAACACAGACATTCCAGAGACACAAAGATAATGGTGTGCTAAGCAGAGTTTCTTCCAGTGCTTTGTGTTTTCTGTTCTTAAAGCACTCTCCCTCGAGGAAACTTAAGGGAAGCATATGTATCAGATAAGCTCTCTTCTCAGCTCACTCGGGCTACAGCTGCACTTACCTGCAGGCCTGAATGCATTGATGGACAGTCTTTCCTCAGTTGACTGCTGTTTGGATTTCATGTGACTTCTCATTGTGGTGGTGATATTATGATAACTCAGTTTCACTGATTCAAATATAATTCCATTTTGTCAGATCATTTAGTAAGATCATTTTGATCAAAGTAATTCCAAACTTCGCGAGGGAGACGATGACATTCTGTGATCGAATACAATCAACTTGTTAATGCGCTCCACAGCGCCACCCTGTACATTTAGTTATAACTGACTTTTAGGATTTATCATGTATTCCCTGCATTTAATGCCAGCAAAGCAACACATAGTAAAATTCGAATAGTGTTTTTATTTTTTAAATAATAATTACAGATCGTATATTTGAATATTCGACTATTTGTACACACCCTTAATAAAAGCTTATGACCTGCCTCAGAACTGGTGAAAAATAACTGAATATGTAGGTGACTGACTGGAAAAGTCATTATTTTTCATTTCCTTCCTAAAGCACTGCAGCTCGTATTCCTATAAATGCCATAGGTTTGCTTTAAACATTGCTAGTAACCTTTTAAATTAATCAGAATATTTTTTTTTTAACTACATTGTTTACAGCTCATTGGTGGATTTTGCTTTATGCAAGAGTGTTTGTGTAAGTATGCTTTCATTTGGCCTTTAGCTTTTGTACACTTATGTTTATTTTATACAGTGCAAGTAAATGCATTTTTAATGTGTTTAAATGCTATTTGATTGCATAAAATGATTTTAAATGAGAAGGCTCTGCATGTGGAGGCTTTTAAAATTAAGTTCTTGCTGCAGTTTAGAGCTTCTAAATAGTTTAGATGCTGGTTTTATGTGTTCTTGTTGTTTTGTTCTCAATTCTTACATTTTGTCAAAGACGATCTGAATATTAGAATAGAAGTATTGGTTAATTATTTGAGGTGCATGCTGTATGTGTATATTGTGTGTTGATATGGCAGTTTTATGCTTATAATGGTAACTGCATCGTGAATGTTGTTTTTGTATTATTTTTAAAGAAATTAATCATTTATATTCATTTCTGTTCAGCAAGAACACATTCAATTGGTCAAAAGTTACAGGGATCTCTTGTAAGATTGTAAATGTCATAAAACATTGTATTCATCAATGAATTATGAAAAAATGTATCACGGTTTCCACAAAAATATAAAGCAGCATAACTGTAATAATAAATATTTATTGAGCACCAAATCAGAATGAAATGGTTATGTTAAATCATATTATTTCACAGTGTTGCTGTTTTGACTGTATTTTGAGTCCTGGTGATCATAAGCAATTTCTTTAAAATCTTACCAACCCCGAACTTTTGAATGGTAATGTCCATTGTAGATGATTTATTTTCTGTGAGCCATGATTTATTTATTCAACAAGCGAAAAAGGCCAGTATCTGAGGTTATTGGGGTAGAACTTGTGTATTAGTCATTAATCACGTTTTTTAAAAGTACTTTGTGTAAAAATTTTAGTGAGGAGAAAATTACTGCGTACCCTTTCAAGGAATTTCTTATTTACTGGAGTCCTTATAATAACTGTGAGACTTCGTCAGAGATTCAAACTCAAGAAACACATACTTCTAAAAGTTCTACAAATACTTCTCTGCAACGATTGACCTTAGCAAAGCCACTCGGCTTGACCCTCAGAAGTTCAAGTCGGCGCCATCCCCGTCTCGCGCACGGCATCACGTGACTTGTTTAGATACAGAGAAGGATATCTGGTAGAAAAGTTGAGGCTGGCTGAGAGGAAAGTGGATGAATTTGTTGATAGTGTGAGGTTGTTTCATTACACAGCAGAGTGAAAAGTTGTAGTATTTCCTCAGCAACCAGCACGGATCAGCTCCAGGAGACGAAGCGAATCGTCCTCTTGTGGAAGGCCAAAACACGTAGTCCGCTTTCACAACGAAACACACACGCATTCACAACATGGCGGCGGCGGCGGCAACAACAATACTACAGCGAGAATAAAAGTTATGCCTTCTTTCTTTACGTGAACATTTGGGCGGCGTTATGCAAATCTTCCCATATAGTGATGTAGATATGTGGGAGAGTGTTAGAACGAGCCGTTTTAGGTAGGTGTGGTTGACTCTTAACTTTTATAAAGAATATCTCTTTGGATTTGAGACTTTAGTCTTTGCAACTTTACAGATCTTCTTTATGCACCAAGAGCTTGTAACACTCCAGAGAGAAAAGAAAAATTGAAATCGCATTATATGACCCCTTTAAACACGCCCCCACATGTCTACGTCCCTATGTGGGAAGATTTGCATAACACCGCCCAAATGTTCACGCAAAGAAAGAAGGCGTAACTTTATTGTTGCTGCCGCCACCCCATTGTTGGTGAGGCCGTGTTGTTTTCATGCGAAAGCGGACACTACTTTGTTTGGCCTTCCAAAAGAGGACACAACTAAATCTGTGGTTAAGAACTGTTCCAGAACAGTTCAACCCAAATATTAATAACTCAGAACCATTAAAAATAAAATGATGCATAGGCTACAGAAAACAGCAACGAGCGTTCTATAAGCGGTCATTCACTTCAGCTTCAGCACGAATGCGCAATGCTGCAAATCGAATGTTAAATTAACATTATTATTGCAAATAATAAATGTACATTATTATTGAATTTCATAAGTTCCACTTATGATTTATGCACGTTTGTTCGCGGGAAAGTGAGCAAGACAGGACAGTTATGGTATCATGATTATGGTTAAAATGAAAGACATATAATACAAAGAAATTAGCTACACATTTATCATTCAGTAGTACGTTTTAAATATAATGTAAGTGCAACTTGTGTAGATTTAAAAATGCATGACTGCTTCATTTTGATGTGTATTTGTATACTTTTACCATCTAATCAATCTCAACATGCTTTAATTTTGTGTCCCTAGACGTGTGCATCACTAAGTCTTTCTTCGGCCTGTAATCTGAAAGTGATCTGTTAATTCTGCTAAACTTGAATTAGCCTACTAAAACTAAAACTGAAACTAAACTATATAAAAACTAAAGAGAAATGTGTCACAAAATAAAAACTAAACTAAAACTAACAAAATTAAGGAAACTAATAAAAACGCAACAAATTGTATTGCAAATTGGAAAATGATATTAAAATAAAACGAATTTAAAAATGCATAAATCCCCATTATATTATTACCCTTGGTTTTGAGACCGATGTGATTGCTTTGGTTCCCTTCTCAATAGCTATTTCACCCATCCACAGTGCAGTCTCATAGTTGGTTTCTTATGCTTTAAGCTGATACGGTGCTGGAGCTTAACCTGGCAATGCGTATTAAAAAAGGACGTGGAAGGCATTATTCAATCCTAATAGACCCACTGGAGCAACAATATGCCTCGTTTAGAATGGGTTTTTCATGTTCTTTGTTATAGCGGTCTTCGAATCCCATATGGTAGGTGCGTAACATTTTCCGTGAACAGCGCATTGAGGTATTTCCCCCCCGTCGTCCCCCAATCACAACGCACTGGATAGCTGGCCAATCAGAGCACACCTTGCTTTTCAGATCAATGAGCTTTGTAAAAATCAACGTGTTTCAAAAAGTCGGGGCATAGAGGAGAAACAATAATGTACATTCTGTGGAAAATAATGTGTTTTTTTTACATTAAACCACATAAACACATTTCATTAAACCAAATACACAAAATAATGTTATTTTAGCAACATCATAGACCATTTAATGGTGCACCTAAAGGTAAATACAAAACAAACATTTCGTTGAAAATAGTTACAGAGTTTAGGTCATGTGCAAAAATAGGAAAAATCAGCATCGAAATTGAGATTATTGCCAGGTATGTTTCCCAAATCGAGGATTTGTTTGTCGTGACAGAAGCTTCCAAGGTTTTGGGCTGTAACAGAATGACAGTGACCAGAAACAAATAAAAACAGATAATAAAAAATCGAAACAAAGTAAATCAAAGGACATTAAAGAAATTAATAAAAATTGGCATTTGTATGTGCAGGTATAACAATAACAGTTTTTGTAGTACCAAATGTACAGGTATCTTATGTGCAAAATTGAGGTCGGAGACTGAGTATGTGTGTAGATAACTAAGGGTATGAGTGAATAAAATAGTGTGTGTTCCACAGTTATGTGTTAATGTGTTCAATGAGTTCAGAGATGGGATTAATGAGCGGAAAGGGGGATGAAACTGTTCCTGTTTCTGGTCGTTCTGGTGCTCAGTGCTCCGTAGCATCGACCAGACGGCAACGGTTCAAATAGGGAGTGTGCTGGATGTGAGGGGTCTAGAGTGATTCTGCCAGCCCTTTTGCTAACTCTGGATAAGTACAGTTCTTGGAGGGAAGGGAGGGTTGTACCAATGATTCGATCAGCAGTCCGGACTACCCTCTGTAGTCTTCTGAGGGCAGATTTGGTAGCTGAGCTGAACCAGACAATTATTGAAGTGCAGAGGATGGATTCAATGATAGCAGAGTAGAACTGTTTAACCAGCTCCTGTGGCAGGTTGAATTTCCTCAGCTGGCGAAGGAAGTACAACCTCTGCTGGGCCTTTTTCACAATGGAGTCAATGTGAGTGTCCCACTTTAGGTCCTGAGAGATAGTGGTGCCCAGGAACCTGAATGACTCCACTGCAGTCACAGTGCTGTCCATGATGGTGAGTGGGGGGGAGTGCACAGGGGTTTCTCCTGAAGTCCACGGTCAACTCCACAGTTTTTAGCGCGTTGAGCGCCAGGTTGTTGAGACTGCACAAGACAGCCAGCTGCTCGACCTCCTGTCTGAAAGCAGAATCGTCACCGTCCTGAATGAGGTCGATGACTGTAGTGTCGTCTGCGAACTTCAGGTGCTTGACAGAGGGGTCTTTAGATGTGCTGTCGTTGGTGTAGAGGGAGAAGAGCAGTGGGGAGAGAACACAACCCTGAGGAGCTCCAGTGCTGATTATACGGGTGCTGGATGTGAATTTTCCCAGCCTCACTAGCTGCTGCCTGTCTGTCAGGAAGCTGTTGATCCACTGACAGAAGGAGGTGGGCACGGAGATCTGAGTTATTTGGGCAGGAGGAGGTTTGGATGATAGTGTTAAAGGCCGAGCTGACGTCCACGAACAGGATCCTCACATAAGACCCTGGTATGTCTAGATGTTGCAGAACATAATGCAATCCCATATTGACTGCATCGTCCACAGACCTGTTTGCTGTGTAGGCAAACTGAAGAGGATCCAGCAAGGGTCCAGTAATGTCCTTCAGGTGGGCCAGCACCAGTTTTTCAAAAGACTTCATGACCACAGACGTTAGAGCCACAGGTCTGTAGTCATTAAGTCCAGTAATTTTGGGTTTCTTTGGGACAGGGCTGATGGTGGAGCGTTTGAAGCATGAAGGGACTTGGCACAGCTCCAGTGATCCGTTGAAGATCTGTGTGAAGATGGGGGCCAGCTGATCAGCACAGGATTTCACACAGACTGGTGTAACACAATCTGGTCCTGGTGCTTTTCTCCTTTTCTGCTTCAGGAAGACCTGGCGCACATCATCTTCGCTGATCTGAATTGCAGGTGTGGGGAGAGGGGGGTTGCTGGAGGTGTGAATGGTTGTGTGGAGAGGTGTTCAGGGTGGGTGTGGGGTGTTTTTTCAAACCTGCACTAGAACTCATTCAGATCGTCTGCCAGTTATTGATTCTCCACAGACTGTGGGGGTGGCGTCTTGTACTTAGTGATGTTCTTTAGACTTTTCCACAATGATGCAGACGTCGCTGGGAAGAGAATTCCTAATCCTTATTTTTCAGAATACTTCTCTTCGCCACTCTGATCTCCTTATTCAGTGTGTTTCTGGCCTGATTTTACAAGACTCTGCCCCCCTTTCTGTAGGCATCCTCTTTGGCCTGACGGAGCTGTCTGAGTTTTGCAGTGAACCATAGTTTGTCGTTGTTGTAGGTTAGATGAGTCCTGGTATGAATGTACATGTCTTCACAGAAACTGATATAAGATGTTACAGTCTCTGTGAGCTCGTCCAGATCGGTGGCAGCAGCTTCAAAGACGCTCCAATCAGTGAGGTCAAAACAAGCTTGTAAATCCTACTCTGCTTCATTAGTCCATCTTTTTACGGTCCTAAATACAGGTTTAGCTGATTTCAGTTTATTCTTGTAGGTCGGTATAAGATGAACTAAACAATGATCAGAGAGCCCCAAAACTGCCCATGGAACAGAGTGATATGCATTCTTTATTGTGGTGTAACAGTGATCCAATATATTACTGTCTCTGGTGGGACATGTGATGTGCTGTCTGTATTTTGGCAGTTAACGGGAAAGATTTGCTTTATTAAAGTACGCAAGAATGTTTATAACAGAGTCCGGGTGTTGTTGTTCTGTGTCTGTGATCAGATCAGCGAGTTTATGTAAAGCAGAGCTCACGTGTGCTTGCGGAGGAAAAAAATTGCAGGACAATATTCACCTTTTGTCATTAATGCATTCATATGCACATAATGTACTGTATACGTTAATAGTAACTTTTTAAATGGGATATTATGTTATTTTACAAATAACATCTCTGTGCTTTTTATTAACTACATACAGTAAGCTTATGAAATTTTGGTAAATGGCTTCTTCCCCTTAAATGTGGTTAGTTTGTCAAATATGGTTAGTAAAGCGCTTGACTTGAGCATCGCGTGACTCGTTTAATGAGAGAAGGACATCTGGGAGAGGAAAAGCTGAGGCTGGGTGAGAGTAGATAAAAATGTTGAAAATGAAAAAAGTATTTGAAAACAGGTTAATCAGACACATTCTTGAATGTGTATTTTGTCCTTGTCAGTTAAATTATTTCTGTTATCAATGAAAAACACTTTTTTTCAAGGTAATATTGCTCTGTGCTCAAAATGCGATGTGAATACAGCATGCTGAAAAGGACAATCCAATTATTGTTTAGTTAGCTCAAACCTCCAATAAATGGGTGTGTTTTTCCAAATGTTAAAAGGAATGCTGGACTTCCTTATGTGGCACTTAAAAGGAGAAATTTTGAAGACCGTACTGGTTGTAGTAATGGAGACTGAAGCTTTCAAGATGCACCATAAAAGTATAATATATAGTAGTCCATATTGCTCATGTACTATATTCCAAGTGGGGGGGGTGGGGGGGGGGGGATTGAGCCAATTCCATTGAAAAGCCAGAAGTAAAAGAAAGATTTGTTTACTAGCTGGACATTGCTACCTCTTTCGTGAACTCATTAACAACCAGTCTGTTCCACTATTGTAGAGCTATTGCTTCAGAAGACATAAAATGCACCTTTTTCATATTTCCAAGTCGTCATAGTTGGGTAAACTTCTATAGTTGTGAACGGAAACTACATCAAATATATATTTTTTGTTTTTATTTGGCCCAATACGAAAAGAAAAAATGTATTGATTGATTGTTTGAGAGATTGATTACATTTGTGATTACAAAAGAAAGAAAGATGTCAAATTTGCTGCCGCTTCCTCAGCTGTTGCATCTGTACTTGCAAGGCCCCAATTATACTTTAGATGAATATGTATACAGTATATGTGGTGCCCATTTCCCTCTCAATAACAATAAAATGACAGCTGTGAGAAACCAGCAGTTAAAGGGATAGTTCACCCAAAAATGAAAGTGGTCATTGACTCACCCTCAAGTTGTTCCAAACCTGTGTGAGTTTGTTTCTTCTGTTGAACACTAAAGATTATATTTTGAAGTATGTTGGTGACTAAAAGGTTGATGGTAGCTGTTGACTTCCATAGTATGGGAAAAAATACTATGGAAGTCAATGGCAACCAAAACTGTTTGGTTACCAACAATAGGGCTGGGCGATGTGCAAAAAATGTAAATCTCGATTTTTCTAGAATGTTTGACAGATTCTGGATTTTTTATGATTTTTAACTAGTCAGCTTGAAAATGTAACCACAACATGATTCAAGTAAATTTTTCTTTATTAACCCTCTAGTTAAAGAAAATTCTATTCTGAGTGCAGCACACATGA
This sequence comes from Sinocyclocheilus anophthalmus, assembly GCA_018155175.1. Classification (NCBI taxonomy): domain Eukaryota; kingdom Metazoa; phylum Chordata; class Actinopteri; order Cypriniformes; family Cyprinidae; genus Sinocyclocheilus; species Sinocyclocheilus anophthalmus. The sequence goes on along the minus strand of JADLZN010002512.1, from coordinate 62,995 downwards.
AGTTGTCAACATAATGTAAACGTTAAACAAATCACTTGTTAAATATCTTTGCAAAAAAAAACGCATGAACTACAACAACATATTGTACAAACTTGTACTCTATCAGATTATGTGTTAGAAAATAAGTACTTTGCTTTTAAAAAATTTCAAGTCACGGTAATTCAAATAAAAAATGACTGAAGGTATAACACCAGTAGACTATCATTAACTATAAATGTTCTGTAAAAACAACAGCAGCTTTCAGTCTGTCACCATGATGCAAGCATGAAATATCATACATACAGTAGTAGTTCTTTACAGGTTTTTTTATTCGATTGCGCTGCTTTTCCATCGTTTTTTCTATGTTTGACTGTTGCGCTTGTTTCTCTTGCAGCGTCTCATGCATGAAACGCCATTCTAAAAACACTGCGCTAAAGTTAAAAGAAGTTCACTCCCATCTTCTTGAATGTTTTTCCTATTTCACTGCCAACGTCGCATCTTTGTCAACACAAATGCGCATTCTGTGTGAATGGTATTAATGGTCCTTCACCGAGCGTGTCACACGTGAGCGGTTAATCACGTGCGCGACATGCGGTTGGATCGTTCGTTTCTCTTTACTTGTTATCACCGGCATATTGTCAAATTGTCTAATTCTAACATTTGGTAATATTTCTATTCAAAATCGCTATTCCTCGATTTCTAAAAAAATAAAATAGTGGCAAAACAATCAATTTGAATTAATCGATAAACTCGGGAAAATCGCCAAGCCTTACCAACAATCTGCAAAATACCTTATTTTGTGTAAAAAGAAGTAAACGATGACAGATTTTTTATTTTTGGGTGAACTGTCCCTTTAAGAGAGACATATGGCTATAGTGTGGAATGTTTGCATGAGCTCTGCAGTTCGGCACTCCAGTAAAGTCATGTCATGTTTTTTATGAGCTTTTAGCAATAGGATTGTTAAAGTAAACAGTGTTACGGTATTAAATATGAAAAAAAAAACAGTGTCAGTGTTGCTTTCAATTAGAATTACACTTAATAGATCAGCTTGGTTTTACTTTAGCACACTTAACTATTATATAATCACCAAGGACCAATGGTAGTTTGAAGGCGTTTGTGCCTGATGAAGACCTGATGGTTGAAATGTTGTACATGTTTTAATAAAGTTTTTTTGGAGCAGTCACATCAGTATACGGACATTTTTATTTATTTTTTGCTTGTATTTGCTCCATTTTTGTCCTGCACCTGAGCCCTTATTGGGTTTATAGGATGTGCACACCTTTTTTGTATTTTAGTTCGAAGGTGTTTACCAGCCGGAACAAACTTTTCTGGACAGTTTCTGGAAGCTGTTTCAAACTCCCAAAATTAACTCATAACAAATTTTTTCTACCCAAAATGAACTCCAATTGAACATTGCCTCATTTCATTCGAAATGACGTCACACCAATATAGTGTTATAAAAACTAAAATATAAATAATAAATAAAAAACCTTGCTAGATTTATGATATTAATAACTGTGGAAATGCATCATCACAGTCTGTAAAATGGGTCCATGCAATAATCATATGGACCACTTTAATGATCCTTTTATGGTGCTCTTTGAAGTTAGAAAGCTTTAGTCATCATTGGTTTCTTTTTTTTTTTAAATGTAATTATAATTTGATATTGTTCAAATCCCCCATGGAGAAAAGTTGTACGTAATGGCTTGTAAATAGTGACATAAAGACATAATTTTAATTACTAGTGGAACTAATCCTTTACACCTAAATGTATATCTAACATTAAATATTTATGCTAGTTAGTGTGCAAATAGGTGGCGCCCCAAGGAAGAGTCATCCATGCGGTGCATATATATGAATATATTAATGACTCTGAGGTTAACATCACACATTATTCAACATAAGGACCTATGAGCTTTGCATTGAGTACATAAAGCAAGCTTATGTGCTTTTTCCAAATTGCTTGTGCCCCTGAAATGTGTTTGTGTTTTATTTAAGAGCCTATTTAAGGGCCTGCTTTGGTTCATTTGTCATCCTTAAGTAAAGCGTATCAGCGGCACGCAGACACCCGACTGTTTCAGAGGTATTAAAACCAGTGCAAATAGTAGATCAGTACAGGAATATGAACAGAAACACTTGAACACAAAAGGAGGCTGTAGAGCATGCTGGGTATGCATACAAATGAGACCGAGAGCTGATCCATGTTTGGTCTTCACTGTATTGTTCTCATTTTCTTTCCTTTTTTCTGAAATCCGTGGCATTCTTTCATTGACCCCATAAAAAACGAATGACTAAAACATCGTACAACTACATGACCCATCAACCCTATGACTCATTTGTTGATGTGTACGGAGGAAGAGGGAGAGAGCAAAATAGAGTTATGAGCCTAAGATAGAAGGAAACAAAAGAGGAGCGAAGCCGAGCGAGCGAGAGAGGGAGGTAAAGAGAGTGAGGGAGTGAATAAATACTTTGTGTTTCTGTTTCTTATTCCACCAAGCTGGTCTTGACAGGCCATTGTGTACCTTCAGGGGGAATTCTGCTACATTGAGTCACACGCAGTTCCTCGTATAATGAAAACACACACTTCCTGACATTAGAGCGCTGGATACGGACATGAACTGAGCACACAGTGATATGTGCACGCGTTTGCATACCTCTATCCTTATGTGATTGGCATGTTAATTGGAGCTTAAAAGTAAACACCCACAACGGATGCATTAGTCAAATACAAATAACGAGCAATACTTGTTGACAGAGAGTACTATTTAGAAGGTTTAGATGGAAATGTATATAAGCATAGTAGTAAATAAATCTTCTGTTTTTCCTTGTTGTCTTTGTGTAAAGTTTGTTTCTGGTCTACCATGCGTTCTTGCATTATTATGACAGATATATAAACATCATTAGAATGCTTAATTGAGCGTATATAGACGTATCTGTGCTGTTAAACCACATGTAGTGTTATTCAGGTAAATGAGCTAGCTATAAACATAAAGAAAAAAAGATTTTCTTCACTGTTGCTCTGCGTTGACTGTACTTGACCTGAAAGAAAAAAACGACCATAGAAGACGACGCAGCCTCGTTTTCAATACTGCCAAAACTTAAACACTTGACTAACTTGTTTGCATGACAATGATGTACTAAAAACGGAGTTTTTCCTTTTGCAGTTTGGAAAAGTTTCACTGTTCACATGGATCCACAAAAATGGCTAAAACGCTGTATTATGCATGACAGGCCACTAGTTGGCGATGTTACTTTGTAAAGAAATTCCTATAGACTTACCATGTAATACGCATGTTTTCAAAAACTTGCACTTTGAAACCCGTTTTCAAGAGTTTGCTTTTTCAGGTCCCCAAAAAGCTGTTGCATTGTAAATGAACAGCCAAAATGCATAACATTTTCCATTTTTAGTGTTGATCTAAAGCACCTCCTGTGGTGTACTTAAGTTGCAATATGCATTTTGACACAATCATGCATGAAATCAAGCTTGTGTCATAGAGCCTCAGGGAGTTTTAATACAGACACATTACAGTACAGTATGAGCATTTGGCATCCTCTACAGTGTGTCGTATACTTTTCAGTCGGTGTTAGCTAACAGATCTGATTTATAGGAGGTTTGCGATCCTGAGGTCAGATCGATTTAATGCCTTTGTGGAACATAAACCGAGTTGGTTCTTTTCAATGCGGTGAAGGGGTGTAGAGTGAGTGGACATTGCATTTGCATTCCAGGGTATGCGTTTCTATAACAGAATCAAGCTGTATTTGATAGATTTAATCCTCTCCGAGGTGCGTGTAATTTGAGGTCTGTGTTTGGAGCGTTTGAGCAGGCTGATATATCTGTAGCTTGTCGAAAGCAGCTGTTTTGTGAATGCGTGTGTGTGTGTCTGTGAGCACTGAGCCATTCTTTATTCCATCAGTATATATGGAGCAGCTCTCATGCTGCTCGCTGGCCTTTGACTCCTGGAGGTCTGAGCTGGAGGTCTCTCGCTTCTGTCTCCGCAGGAGCTTGCTGGAGTCCGCCGAGTAGTTGAGCCAAAACACGGGTTGTTTATTTTACCCTGCCTTTGTATACGGAAAAGAGAAAGCCAGTGAGTTTTGCAAAACTCGAACTTTGCGGTCTTCCATAAGTGAATGCTGTGCCGAGTGCCGACACAAAGATCACCGTCTGGGATCACAGCCACCGGGTCAACATTTTCAAAAGCGGAAGTATTTTTATTTTTTTGAAAGCATCGTGATATGCACCACAATGCAGTGCGAGTTTATCCTGATTAATAATAATAAATGTGCAATTATTTTCTTTTATAGGCTTTAACCTCCTGTTATAATATAGTGATCACTTGACTGTTTTGTTCAAGGACGAGATACCGTTTTAAAAGCAGCATAAACATTATTTTGATGATTTTTAATAATTTATGCACTTAATTACGCACAAGTCAAGTGTGTAATTTAATTTTCAGTTTGCAGAATCCATCTGTTATTTGTTGAGAGATGAGTTAGGCGGTGATGCTGAGAAAGTTAAGACTAATTATATCACACACGTCCAGCAAAAAGACGATTCAAATTCTTTTCATACTAATATGAGGCCTTGAACACTTAATAGAGATGTAAATGACTCTTTTATCCCCCCCCCCCCAATCCAAAAAAGGAAAGATAATCACAGGTATACTTTATGAAGTAAAATCGTCATCTTTTAGCTGTGAAATCTTTACTGATTTTTATAAAGTAAATGTAAGAATACATTTTATATTGTTAGTAATATTTCAAGATGAACACTTACTGGACTTATTTAAAAAATATTTTGTGTAAAGTTTCAACAAATCATTCCATTAAAAAGATTTTTCTGACTTACATCAGGCTTTACAGGGTTAACACATGTTCCTGGTCTTATTATGATCAATCTGTTATTGACAGATAAAATAAACTTGTTTGTGATGTCCTGTTTCCATTTTTGTGTGCATGTCAGGATAAAAGCTGTGAATGTTTCAGATTGACGTTAGTAATGCTTATCATCAGATGCAGTTGTTCTGCATTTGCTCTGACAGATCCGATCATGGTTATTGATGCTGTGATGTGAGATAGCTCAACGTTGTTGTTTTTTTTCTTTAATAGGCAGGCAATTCAAAGCAGGATAAGTCTCATGCGAGACAGTCTGCAATTCCGTCGATAGAGATGAAAGCCACTGCGATCTAATCAGTCTGAGAATGCTTCTTTTTCGGAGGAGTTCAGGTCCAGGATATAACGCGAGCACTTGGTGGTTTCTTATTAGCCTGATGTTGGAATTCCATTTACAGGTGTAGGATATGATCGGGCCATTCTAATGGTTCAATCTTTACTCTTTTGCAGGGTCTGGGAGTCAGCGTGGCGGGGGAACTGAAGGTCACTGCGTATCAAAAATGGATCTGTCAATATGCCTGTGAGTTCACCAAACAGCGGAATACACCAAACTCACACAGGTGAGAGAAGCATTCCTACTAGTCCAAGTTTCAAAAATGTTTTTTTTTTTTGTTTTAGTATAATGAATAATTTTGGTACATGAAGAGTAAGGCCTATTTAAAAGATTTGGGTTGTAAGAATGTTAAATGCTCATCAAGGCTGCAGTTGTTTGATCAAAAATACAGAGTTAATAGTGTGAAAAATATAATTAAAAATAAACTATCTGTTTGAATCTATTTAAAAATAGTTTATATCCTGTGATAAATAAAGCTGAATTTTCAGATCATTACTCCAGTCTTCAGTGTTACATGATTTTTCAGAAATCATTCTAATTTGCTGATTTTGTGCTCAAGAAACATTCATTATTATTATAAATGTTGAGAACAGTTGTGCTACTTAATATTTTTGTGAAAACAATGATACATTTTTTTCAGGATACTTTGATATATTTTTAAATGTTGTTTAAACAGTAAATATCCCCCACCCCCCACTGACACCAAACTGTTGTATGTTATATTCTTAATTCTAAGATTAATGTTTAAAAAAGTCTTATTTTAAAAAAAAAGTAAGCATCTATCTATTATCTATCTATCTATCTATCTATTATCTATCTATTATCTGTTGGTGCGTCTGTCTGTTGTCCGGTCTGTCTGTCTGTCTGTCGTCTATACTAATGACATTCTTCAGATAATTACTGTATATATATTATATATATTTTATCTATTATATATCTATATATAATAAATAAATATATAAATATTCCGGGCGACCAGCCTCTTATGAGGTGGCGTGGCAAGTTGCGATATATATATGATAATAATATATATATTTTTTTTAAATTTGCACCTTTATTAGGATTTACTTTTAAATGTATACAATTTCGCTGGAAAAAAATGATGGCATATACTGTAGCACAAAAAATGTGTGAATTTGATTATACTTTTCTATTCATTCTAAACTGATGCTTTCAAGGTTATCAAAAGTTTTGAATGATCAGTTTTCAATAAAATCTGTCTGCCTGCTTGATAAAGATACTTGGGTGATATTTAAATATGCAGAGCGCACAACTACACTATTCGGTGCTTACATGAAAACGAAATATTTGCATTTCATAAAACACCTGTTGGGGTTGAACAAATGTAAGCTATAGTGAAAATTCAGCACAGTTCCAGTAGTCGTCCAGTGTTTCCTCCATCCATATGGTTTAGTCCAGTGTTAAAACAGCAAGCAGGTGGCTAGCAGGATGCTGCATCTAAAAGCAATGGCATGAGGATTGATTCTCTCTTTCTTTCTGGTTCGCAGGTTTCGTGGATGTTTGAGCGTGTGGAGGGTGATAGGCACAACATTGCTGTGTTCCACCCTCTATATGGAGCCAGTTTCCCTAATAAAGACTTTGATGGCCGAGTATCATTCACACAGGGCTCCCTGGAGAACCCCTCCATTAGGATCGACAAACTGAGGATGGCTGATGCTGGCAGGTACATCTGCGAGTATGCCACTTACCCCAGCGGAAACGAGCAGGGAACGACCACCCTTATCATGCTGGGTAAGTAACACTTGTCCATTTATAGACTCGTTACTAGGACTGTACGATAGTGGTTGAACGATTGAACGGGATTATTTTTCTCAGCAATATAATCAATATAATTGCCATTTAAATATTTGAACGTGCACAAATCAAAAGAATGTCAACACTCATGGTTTGCTTTAGCCACAAACTACTGCGTGGAAAAACCCTGGCTGTATTACATTTTATTAGAGCATAATATCTCTATCGAGATGGCTTAACTCTGGTTAATGTTTAATGGTTTTCTGCTCATCAGCACTTTTTCCGTAATGTAGAGAGCGCACTAACGCATGGTTGACAGGTTGAGAATATTAAGTAAACCACTGGGCAGAAAATGTATTGTTTTCAAGCTTAATAACAATAAAAGTTTAATACAGCTTAATTCCCCCCCCCTCCCCCCTATATTAGAATGTGTTCTGGTTAATTGTATTTTTTCTGATAAGAAAATGACTATCAAACATTTTTACCATGATTTACAGAAGACGCCCATTAAAATGTCATTCAGTGTAACAATGGTTTATATACCAAAACGTAATAAGGAATATTTATAACAAGAATTAATAGATGACATTAAAGACTGTATTTAGCTATCTCAGTGTTTCCACCAAAAACTAATTAATTGTAAACTTTACCAAATTTTGCAATGATTCTTTACACTACTAGGTTTTACCCATTTGTCAGCAAGAAGTTTTTAATACTTTAAAATATAATAAAATATAGTATGATCAGTTTTTCTTTTACATATTTTAAGTACAGGTCAGAATAACTATGTTGTTTCTTTTTTACAGAATTATATCGTGCTGAATGAAACCTATATTATTTAACCTATATTTTGTCATTTTATTTTCGCAAGTGTTATTTGAAACATTAACATTTTTATCTATGTATATAAAATCTAAATTTATTTAATGTGGACATTAAAATAGGATGTCTCGTCTTTGACCCATTGATTTATGAAAAAGCTCTGAATGGTGGATTTAAACTCTTGAAATCTGGCAACCGTAACCATGAACGCTCGAGTAATAGCAGTTCAACAGTTCACTGTAGTTACAATAATGATATAAAAGCATATAAAATGCCATGCCAAGTAATGACTCAAACAAATCACTGAATTGGTGTTTTGAAACAATTATTTGAAAATTACTGATTCGTGGAAATGAATCAAACTTTCCCATCGCTATTTTTGCCGTTGAGTTTCAAATCAGAGATGCTCTTAAAATAGCTCTGCTCTCACACTCGTGTGTCTTGACATGAGCAGGGAGCGTGAAATTAGCCTACTGGCACAGTCTTTAGGAAACTTAATGGCCAGATAATTAGTGCATTCAAATCAAAGCAATATTTGCAATGTTTCCTACTTTTATATTGCCAACAAAATTCTATCAAATAGACAACAAACCTCAAAGTTGATGCTCGGACTGAAATCTTTGGAAAACGCAGACACGGAGTCGTGCTAAACTGCATTAGCTTTACTCAAAGTAGTGTTTCTGCTGTCTGCTTTAACACTAATGCCGCCCATTAGCCTGATTCATCATTTGAGTGACTAATGCTATCATCAGAGACAGAGTGATGCTATGAATCAGTGCTGTCTGTTTATCCATGTTGGCTGTGTTCAAGCGTCTCTATCCCTGTTTACCCCTGAGTACACAAAGTAAGCGTTCCGCTATCATTGTTAACCTCTCTCTTTAGCTTTATTGTTGTGTGTTTGGCTATGAGATGATCAGCACCAGATAACCATGCCTTCATGTATATGAATGGATAATGACACTATTGTTTGCTCACATTATATATATACACTGCTTATCTTGGTGATAAAAATTACCCAGTATTTCCCTACATTTTCCTTTTAATTAAAACAATAACAAAATTTAAAGAGTGACTATTTAGTTTCGTTTTAGCAGTTTTTTGTTTATTTGAATGAACTTTTGTTAATTTTAGTTAAGTTTGTTAGTTTTAGTTAAGACAAAATTGTTCATTTTAATTTCATTTCAGCAGTTTTTGTTTCAGTTGTTTTCATGAAATATATTAATTTTAGTGTTTTAAAACAAAAAAAAGTAAATCAAATACATTTTATTTCATTTCAGAAATGGTCTCCTTTGCTTTCATTAAATGTTCGATAAATACATTTTGTTTCAGTTGTTTTCATGATATTTTAACTCTGGGAAAATTCAATCAAATTTGATTTCCTTTCATAATTTTTTTTTTGTTTCAGTTATTTCATGAAATATATTACTTTTAGTGTATTAAGACAAAAAAAAAAATATATTTAATAGTGATTTCAGCACTTGTTTCCTTTGCTTTCATTAAATGTTAGATAAATAAAATAAATAAATAAATATCTTTGTATCTGTAAAATGCCACATAGTGACTATTTAATTATATTTCGGTTGTTTTCAGGAAAGTTTTATTAATAAATGAATTTTAGTGAAATAAGGAAAAATTGTCAAATAATTAAATTTCGCCATTTTTTTGTTTGAGATGTTTTTCTGAAATTTTATGTTAGTTTTAGACAAAGTGGTGTTAATCAGGTTTTAATTATTTCAGCAGTGGCCTCCTTTGCTTTCATTAAATGTTAGATCAATTTCGTTTCAGTTGTTTTCATTATATTTACATTTTAGTGAATTAAGACAAAATTGTGTAAAGCAAGTTTTAATTTGATTTCAGCGATTGTCTCATTTGCTTTCATTAAATGGGATGTAAATTAAACAAATAAATGCCCGTCATAAACAATGACAGATTCTTAAACTTCTCTTTAATATTTGGTCTCACTGTTGACCATCAGGTCTGTAGTTGTCAGTATCATGCATCAAAAAGCTCCTATTGGACATTATTACACGGCTCTCTGATATACTTGTTTCTACTCAGTTCTGTGATTCAAATATTTTTGTATAATGACCTCTATGATTGATGTCCCAGATTGTCCCAGGCATCTGGTTTCCAACATAAGTGTGCTAGTTTCATGCCTCTCGTATCTCACTGTGCTCTTTCTTCTCCAGTAATCAATCAATATTTCATGTCGGTTTATTTTTTTATTTAGTAAGTAGCTATGTCATAAGCTCATAATGTCATATATGCTTTTTTTTTTTTGCCCGATAATGACCGGCTGACTCTACATTATCCCATTAATAGAAGACAATAACAGGTCTGAGTACTGAAGTAGCTTTGCTGCATGTCTTTTAGCTCAAGCTCCACTTGATTGATTTAAAAAAAAATAAAGTGATTGAAAAGCACGTGATGTTGAAACTAGGAATCTTTATTCCTCCATCAGCCAAACCCAGAAACTCTGCTATCGCCATCCCAGTGCAAGCCAGCTCTTCTGAGGTGGTCGTGGCAAGTTGCGAAGCAGCCCAAGGAAAACCAGAGGCAACAATCTCCTGGATCACAACCATTGCCGGCCGCTATAACCACACCTCAGTGCCCGAGAGGGACGGGACGGTGACCGTGAAGAGCGAGTATCGGATGATCCCGACGCCTGCTGAAAACGGAAAAGAAATCACCTGCTTGGTGAATCAGAGGACGCAGATCGAACCCAAAGCCTCTGCGCTTGAAGCTGGTGGGGGGAGTGTAAGATTAACACACACACACACACCACAACACAACACAACACAACAAACCCACACACACACACACCAAACACACAACACAACACACACACACACACACACACACACACACACACACACAACAACAACACCCACACCCACACACCACTCTGCGAGGAAGGAGTAGTTATTAAATCCATATGACTTGCTTCTGTGGAACACAAAGAGTGACTTTCTGAAGGAAACGTTGGTCGGCTTTTTCAGTATATTAAAAGTAAGGGCTTTGAGGACTGTCAAGCTCTAAAATAACAAAATAAAGATAAGTAGCAATGAATAATAAATTTTTTTTTCATTGAATCTGATCCAGTTCACTAATCTTCTAAGTTCACTTAAAAAAACTTTGCAAGCTAGTAGATTGTAGAGACCGTTGGTGCCAGTCAGTGTAAATGTTAATAGCATTGAAATACTGTTAGTTTTTATTAATTGTACATTTTTATGTTTCTGTTTTCATTTGAAATTTAAAGTTTAAAGTGAAAATTTTCATTTAAATGTTTTTGCCATTTATTAGTTTTTTTTTTATGTCTGTCATTTTTATCAATTTGCATTTTTTATTTTAGTTATTGTAGTGTCAAGTTAAACTAATGTTAATAATATAAATTGAATGCAAATAAAATCAGTTCGTTTTTCTTTTTTTTAAAGTTTTATTTTATTTCAGTTAATGTTTACTGTTACAGTTTTGATTGTTTTTATCAATAAATGTTACAGTTTTGGGGAAATATAATGGTTAAAGTTTTTATTTTTATATTCTGTTTTCAAAGTAAATTTATTTTGTCATTTTTATTAGTTTTTTAATATGCCTATAGGTTTTATTAATTTTTATTTTAGTTGTAGTTATTGCAGTATGTCAAGTTAAGCGGATGTTAGTAATATAAATTTGAAGTAAAGAAAATAAAGTTTTTCTTTTTTTAATGTTTTATTCTGTTTTATTTCAGTTAACATTTATTTTATTTCAAGTAAAAAATATTTAGTTTTAGTTATAACTATAATAAACCTGCTGCCAGTAGTTTTTACAATCTACTTAGGCTTGCAGTGCTTTTGGGGAGCACAACCCTGGTCTGAATGATTCATTTGTGATTCGTTTTTCACTCGATGCTGTCCTACTAGGTAGTAGTTCACTGGAGGGGAAGATTATCAATCAATAATTGACTTAAATTTTGCTCCATCACTCACAAAGCTACCGTATGTTAATGCTACCTTCCCAAGACTTTTTGGGTGCTTTTGTGTCCTGTTTGAAGCTTGAAAGTGACGTGATATGTAGCCAAGTATTGTGTCCCATACTCAGAATTTGTGCTCTGCATTTAACCCATCCAAGTGCAGACACACACACACACACACCCGGAGCAGTTGGGGGTTCGGTGCCTTGTAAGGGGGGTATAACCTCAGCGTGGTTAGAAGGGTGGAAAAAGAGAGCGCTGGTTATTCACTCCCCCCACCTGCCGGTACCAAGACTCGACCCCATGACCTTTGGATTACAAGTCTGACTCTCTAACCATTAGGCCACGACTGCCCCGTTGAAAGCCTCTTGAAAGCTTCAGTTCCCATTCATTGTTATAGAAAAGAGAAGAGCGACCAGCAGATTATTCTAAACTTCATCTTTTAGTGTTTCACAGAAGAATGAACGTCATTTGGTTTTGGAACGACACAAAACTGAGTAAACGAGGACAGAATTTTCATTTCTGGCCAAACTAATCCTTTAAAGAAGTGTGTTTGTTCTCAGTGACACATGTGAACTCATAATCCCTCCCGTATCATTCGCTCATAACACCTTTTCTCCCTCACCCACCCCCTCCTTTCATCGAAAAATGCATTTAAGCATCTTCGCCTCTGCCTCACATGTCAGCCTCAACACATTGTTCACATTTTTTTTTTCATAAAAGCTATTTACAGAGTGTTTGAGGTGTCTGTGTTTGCATAGCTGAGCTGGAATGTTTGAGGATGTCAGAGATTTGCAGCTTCACCGTTTCCTTTTATAAACGCCCCTGATGGAACATCCTCACCTCTTGCACTTTTATTCTCTTGCATTTCTCCAGCGTGCCAAAGCGCTTTGAGAGTCTATAGGGCAGTGCCACCTTCAGCAAACCTGTATCTTCTCTTCCCACCCCTGAACGCAGATAACCAGCCTTTGAACTGTGCTTTCAATGCAGGATTTACAGATGGATGTCTCTCTCTCTCTCAATCTCACATTCTTTGTAGATCCACCCACTGTGACAATAGAAGGATATGACAATAACTGGTATATGGGTCGGACTGATGCCGTTTTGACCTGCCAAGCTGATGCCAATCCAGCACCTACGGATGTTAGCTGGACAGTGTGAGTTCCTCTATAAAAAACTTTAAGCATAAATTAAAAATTCTGTCATCATTTATGCATGTCATTTCAAATCCATATGATTTAATTTGGTCAAACTAAAAAAGAGATGCAGAATGTGCACATTTAAATGAGATGCCTCTAGATTTGACGTCAGTTCAAGTTTATCCCTTGACTGATGGCGTCGGTTTTGAATGCGAGCACAAATGCTGTTTAAGAGCTACGATGCAGGGAAATACATATAAATACATATAACATACAAATAATAGCTTAAATTATCGTCTGTTCCTCATACAATGCTACAAGCAAATTAATTTCTCAATTGTGCATTGCCATTCAAAAGTTTATTTTCGAAAGTCTCTCCCAGGCTTCATTTATTTAATTAAAAATAAAAGTAAAAACAGTAATATTGTGAAATAATATTGCAATTTAAAATAGCTGTCTTCTATTGTAATATTTTATAAAATGAAATTTATTCCTGTGATCAAAGCTAAATTTCAGCATCATTACTCCATTCTTTCAGTGTCACATGAGCCTTCAGAAACTCTTATAAATGCGCTTTGCTGCAAAAAACTAGGCTGTCAACGTTAACGCGTAACGCATGCAGAGTCATTTTAAAACCTTAAGCGATTAAACATAATTAACGCAAAATTATTGAAGCACAATTTCTATTCTAACCCTTTAAACCAATTTTGCTTCTCTGCTTGCGATCAGATCATTTTAAGCTGCTAAACTCCGGGAAAGTTTTCAGTCCAATGATCCAGTAAGCGAATGCATTCAAACAATCCATCCAAAACAGCGCTAATAAAGAAAATCAGGCTGATTACATCAGAGATTGCAGAGAGAAAAGAGACTCGCGTTGCATTTTCAGTGAATTATTAATTCAGTGTGTTTCGCTTTTAAACACGAGCCCTGTCATATTCTGTGATTGTCTCTGAAAAGCGCAAGCCCTCACACGTCACGCTGTGTGAAGAACAGACTGAACGGATTGTCAACACATACCACCGCTGTATGACCAGATGAGACGCAAACTACGGTTTCTCGACTGGATAACCAGTCTCGCTAGTAAAGTTTTGATGGATGAAGACTGCAATCAAGGTAAAGACGATTGCGGTGGCGTACAGGAGTCGTACAGTACAGTAAGCACGCGTGAGTCCGTTATTATAATGCGTGTATGAGTGCTCTTGACGCACTGATCGCACATTGTATTGATGCACAGACATTTCCGTACATTCACGTAGTTTCCACACACATTCACGATAATGTCTTGATTTGTCATGTTTATGTTGCTGTTTAGTTACACGGGATGGATCCGTGTACTGTAGATAGAGATAGCAGTCAGCAGTCAGTTGGTTTAGGGTTCTGTGGCATCACCATGTGGTCGTTCGGTATCGCAACTGACTTCTCTAAAAATGTAAAAAGCAATTGCTGTTGCACTTACCATACGATACTATTCAGATTTTTTTTTTGCTTCATAGTGCTTGTATTGGGCTTATTCTATAATTGGTTCTTGGGTCCTTTTGGAAGTCCTTGCAGAAAATACAGATTTTTTTGAGAATCACCATTCCATCTTGCGGAAATAGCAATGATGACAAAATACAATTTTAAACAAGATAATTGTCTGTGCTTAATTTCATGGGTGTGCGGTTAATCGCGATTATCACAGAAACGGGTGTGATTAATTAGATTGAAATCTTTAATCTATTGACAGCACTAAAAAACATTTGTCTATTATCAATGGGTAAACACTGTTGTGCTGCTTAATAGTTGTGTGGAACTGTGATTCTTTGAAGAATAGAACGCTCAAAAGAACAGCATTTATTTGAATTTAAAATCTTTTGTAACAGTACAAGTGTATGTTTATGTCATCTTTTTTTTTGGGGGAAATTAATTTAATGCATCTTTGCTAAATAAAAGTATTCATTTTTTTCTATTTTTAATCTTACAGAATTGTAATGTATATATAAAATAAATAGATGCTTGTACATTCTGCTAAATATCTCCTCCTACAGAAAAAAACCAAACATTTAGTTTGCAACAACACGCGCGTGAGTAAGTGATGACGGAATTATTTACTCAAAACGGGAAGGAAAAAACAGAAACATTTTTCATCCTGTTTCATTAGCATTACTAGTCATTTAGTCTGAAGAGAATCGATATTTCATATTTATATTTATGTGCTGTTGTTCCATCTCCAATATGACTGAAACAAAGTCAGATATGGCAGTTTCGCTGCTAACAACAGCCACAGGCTAATTTGCTGTGAATTGAGGAAGCATCTCTGCCTGCAGTATTAAGCAACAGCAGCCTATTAACGCTTCACTGGTTCAACTTCATTTTCTCACCAAAACAAAGAATGTGAATCGATACAGATCGAGAAACAACATTTATTAGCAAGACTTATTGGGGTGAAAGACGTAGATGTAGCAGTTTGATTGCAGAGTTTGAAGTTAGTTGACAAATATGCAACACTTACGGATTTATCTGGCGCTTTTTCAAAAGCAGTAGGCCTAATTATAATGGTGTGCATTAAAGTGTCATAAAACAACAGCACACAAAAGCAAAAACACACAAGCAGTCATTATTTTCCACCACAAGCTAATGTCTCAAAACATGTTTAACAATATATTTAGAGATATATGGGTGCATTTTCAGATATTTTATATTAATATTTCATTAGTATTTCTATAAATAAATATATTGATAATATAATATTGAACATCTAGATTGCATGAGTGATTAATTTGCATTTAATGCCTTTTTACTGCAGCAAAGATCTTACAACTGTGTTCTATATCAACAGTTTTTTTATTGTCAAATTAAGTACATAAAATACATGAACTTCACATTAGTTTTATTTCGATCTGTGTCTCCATTTTCATCTGTTGAAAGGGGTTTTAGCTGAAAGCAAACAGAAAATTCTAATAAAAATATGATATGAAAAATATGAAATAAAATGTGCTTGGAAATGGTCTTATATGTGATCTAAATAAATAAATAAGATTAATCCCTGATCTAAGCCTTGCATGTAACCATCATATGGAAAGCATTTAATAATACTAAAGATGGTTTGACAAATATTAAAACTTGACTTTGATTTGATGCAAAACCTCGAGAGTCAGTCGTAAAACTGGACAACAGTTAAGACGGCATGGTTTCAAAGACTAGCTACAAATGCTCTTTTCTGTGTCCATGGTTCCTCAGTGCGTCGGGTCAGTTCCCGCCTTCGGTTCGAGTGGATCAGAACCGGCTGCTGGTGAGGAAGGTGGACGAAACGGTGAACACCACTTTCGTGTGCGAGGTGAAGAACAGTCTGGGTTCTGGCAAGAAAGAGCTGGTCGCCATGGTCATCGGTGAGTAGAGCAATGCAGGAATGACACATGCACTACTGATGCAAACAGTCAATACACTTTTCAGCTCAAGTACAGTGTCCTAACCGGGCCGGCTTAAGTGGGCTAAAGTTCCTGGTTGGACACGGTGTTGCAACTCCACCTTCTCACTTAGAAACACACACACACACAACACCCCAACATGGGAAAAGGGTTTCTCTTTCCTACTACAGATTCATGTACACTTCTCTAATGTGGGTGGGCTTCAAAAGCCAGACTCTTACTTGGTGGCTGGGTTTCTAGTTGGCCTGCCTAACCCAATTTTATGGGATTTTCTCCAGAAGTCTTTGTTCTATGTGAAGTCACTTGGTGTGAGCCAGTTTGCCGGGTTGCTTTTGATTTCTTCTTTTGATTTGTTGTTTTCTTTTTCCTCTTCACCATACCTAACAGCACAGTTCTGTTGTGTCTTTAACCTCTCTTAACAGAAAAAGAAAATGGATCGCAATTGTTCCTTTCCTCTCTGTTCCTTTGCATGGGTTTCTTTCTTTTCCTACAGCTTCGTTGTGCCGAAACGCACTCTTGCACACATTTTGTATGAGGCGTTGGTTTTTGGTGGTCCATTTCATGAAACGTTTACCCCGTTTTCGATCATTACAAGCAGCTACTTTGACTAAATGACTCGCGTGTAGGCCCCGCGAGCCCGTTTTTTTTTTTTTTTTTTCTTTTTTTGGCACTTGCATGCCAAGGCAGTGCAAGAGCTGCATTTTCCGAATCCGTGGGGAATCCTTTTGGAAGTTTCAATTGCTGTGTGGGAGAACAAAGGCTCTTTGTAGGCGCTCTGTAGCAAGAAAGTGTGGGATGTTGTTCCAGCGTTTTAGTTTTTTTCTTTCCACAACAGTATTATAGGAGAGAGTTTTATCACAGTCGTGAGGATGCCTAGTCCTTACAGAAACATTCACGTATAATCACTTCGTACAATCTGCTTAAAAGGCCGACTATTTCCATGCTGGTCGAGGTTGGTTTATGCTGGCCCTCTTTTCAGCAGGGTAGTAGAGTTGGTTTGGGGGGATTACACATCAGTATGTGTAATCTTTGATACTTTAATACACAAAGTAATTTAGTACTTGAGACAGCTGTGATCAATCATGCAAACCCTGCTGAAAAACTAGCTGCTTAAGCCAGCCTAAAGTAACAACTGATTTAAGATGGTCTAGCTGCTCTACCAACATGGCAAGCTGGTGTTTATCTAAATGACCATCTGACCATCTGAAAAATGTCAAAACCCCCTGCAAAAATCATCAAAATGAACCAGTCTGGCCTAAGTAGCTGGGTAGTTTAAACTGGTCTAGATGGTCTCCTAGAATGGTCAAGCTGGTGTTTCACTGGTCGGTCTAGCTGATCTTCCACTGAAAAGTGTCCAAAACCCTTCTAAGACCAACAAAACTTGACCAGCCTAACCAGTTTGCACAAAGTTTTTTTTAAGTACTTGACAACTAATGCCGAGTTCACAGAACACTGCAACGATATGAGCCCGATTTTTCCTTTTTTCAATCGCCGACAGGTTTTGCGAAATCGCCGACAAATGCCCGACATCGGAGGCAAATCGAGAACAAGATACAGGGCAGCGGGAAGTTCGGAGAGGAGTTATAGACCAGAATATCAGTATTTTAATAGATATATGCACAATTATATCATACAGAAACAAGCACAAACATTTGCTTGACCAGCCGTAACATCAGCATAACAGTTACTGCAAAATTATTTACCTCCAACTCTCTTTGCAGAACATGCACCCAATCCCTGTTCCCTGCATCTCCCTCCTGCATAATCTGTTTTTCTTTTTTCTCCTTGTAGCTGGAAATCAGTTCACAGACAATTTGCGGGCTATATATATATATTTTTATATTACAGTCGTGCTCGTGAGACTCCGGTCTGACCTCACGGGCGGTTCTCGCGTTATTTCCTTATCCACTTCGCGCGTGTGTTTTGGTGTGAACGTATTTTTGTGGACCAACAGAGCTGTCGGCGAAATTCTTCCTATGTGTGACGTCATCATTTGAAATCCCCTGTCGCCGAGCCATCGTGCAATGTGAACACAGCAGCAACTGAATGCTACCTCAGATAGTCGTGCAGTGTGAAAACAACGGCGATCTGATGAGTTTGAAAATCGTGCAGTGTGAGCTCAGCATAAGACATGATCGTAATCTTGAAACGCTTACAAAAAAATATATAAAAAATCTTAAGCAACGCAAGGCCTCCCAGTTTGGACTAGTTATTTAAGTCGGACAGTTTTTATGGTTTTAGAGGGGTTTTGGGAACATTTCAGCTAGACTGACCAGCTAAATGCAAGATTAGCATTAGCATTAGCAAGATTGGCTGGTTTAAACCAGTCAAGATGGTCGACCAGAATGGTCAGTCTAACTCGGGGCTGTCCCCACACTCGGTCCTGGATGGCCGGTGTCCTGCAGAGTTTAGCTCAACTTGCCTCAACACACCTGCCTGGAAGTTTCTAGTATGTCTAGTAAGAGCTTGATTAGTTGGTTCAGGTGTGTTTGATTGGGTTTAAACTCTTCAGGACACTGGCCCTCCAAGACCGAGTTTGGGCACCCCTTGTCTAACTGATCTCTCGCCCTGTAAAGTGTCCCCTCTAAAACCATCACAACCGATCAACCTAACCAGTCTGCACAAACCAGTTTATACCAGCCTAATGTCTCCCAGTTTGGTCAAGTTGGTTAAGTTGGACAGTTTTAATGGTTTTCCCTCCAGTTGGTCAGGGTGAGAGACTAATTAAAACTTAGCTGGTCTAGCCAATCTCCTATCCTGACTGAAAAGTGTCTAAAACCATCAGAATGATGCAGTCAAACCGGCTTGTCCAGCCCGGGAGACTAGCTCATAGAAGCTAAAACCAGCAAACTTCCTTAGGCTGGTTTAAACTTTTATTTTTTTTGGACAGTGAGCACAATTCAGTGTGAAAAACTCTTATTCACTACCCACTTGCAATTTTTAGTTTACCCATCCGCTATTTGTGCTGGTATTGTGCTGTGCCATGTGTATTTCAATTATATCATTAAGTCAGGTGTAAACAGGGCCTAATACGAATACAGACACGAATGTCACACCATGACAAAGCTCGGCGGATTGCAGGCAAGACTTGTGCTGACGCAAGAGGAATTAAAAAACCCCAACTCCCAAAACTGAACACGTGAAATGAGGCTAGATTGCACTGGTTCCCAGTGGGTCCACCGGCCTAGCTGGAGAGAAATTGAATGTGTGTGTGTATGTGTGTGTAAAAAAAGAAAAAAAAGTGAGAAAGGAAAGTAGGAAGGAGGGCTGTTTTTAAGAGGAACATCCCCCAGACAGAATGCTCTGGAAGTTGAAATCACACTCTTTTTCTCTTCCTGCTTTCCTCCCGCCTTGAAGGGGGGAGACCTCCGCTTGTGCCAGCTAACAGACTGATCTTGCAGCTTGCCAAGAAGGAGTGTTCCCTCATTTCTTTCCCTTCCCTAGCCATTTTCAGACGGCTAATGCAGAAAACTGAAGGCTTTCATTGTACTCTATTGGGGGGATTGAGAGGCCATTTAGCTGCTTAAATTTTTGGCTGAATCTTGGTGCCGTTTATTGATTTGGTAGTGACAGCTCTTGAGGAAACTACTGAGTTTTTTTTTTGCACACATTTAAGTGCATGCGCAACTTAAAACAGCACACAAGGCAACGTCCCTGCTGAAATGACCAGCGTGTTTTGAATGCATGAGTTCATTGGTCAGTAAGGCTTCATTTGTCAACAAGCTTCACCAGAAAGTCAATGCTGTTCGGCAAATCTAGGACAACCATTATGTCTTTTAGAAGTTTTACAACATGATCATATTTTGAGAATTTCTTAGTCACAATGCAAAGAAAACTAATTGTAGCCGACCAAATAAAACAAAGAAACAAACAGAAGACTTAAAAGTATCTGAATATCCAATGGCTAGTGCTTGTTTGTGTCTGCTTTTATAGTTGTACATCACATTATACAATCAATATTCATGAATCAAGATATTAAATATTAATATCAGATCATTCCGTCAGCATGGCTATACTGGTTCATCATGTAGACCAGCACCAAACTAGCACTGAAAGGAAGATCCGGCTGGTCTGAGCTGGCCTTTTCAAAAAGGACATCGAGCAAAAGCGTGAAATGAATTTCTGAATCCAAAGATTAGCTCATTCAGTGCTGATAGTAGACTGCGGCACTTCACTGCATCCATTCATGATTTGGCCTACTTGGATCATCAGATTTGGGTCTATAACTACCAGGTTTTCAGATTAGTGTTCAATGGAACTGGATTTTAATGGTCTGTCCTTAAAGGTGACGTGTGTAATTATAATAAATTGCTGAAATATGTGCCACTTTTTAGGGAAATCAACCTATGAATGTCTTATTGCCTAGATCTTTATACAGATTTAAATAAGTATGTCCAACTTTATTCACAGGCATATAGTATACTTGCATAAGGCAATATACATTATACTGAAAAATTGATGTATACAGTTTTCACTCAGAAATTGCTAGTAATTTTCACAATTACAAAGAAATGGTATTATTGAATTAAACATGACATTTTTAAGTAAAACATACTGAAATAGTATTTTCTTGTAAAACGCACTCCAATAATATTTTATATTTATATAACGTTGAAAAATCTTTTATTACAGCGTAAACAGCAAATCTCAATTAAAGCAATAAGCCCCAAGAAGCCGTGTTTTACAGTGAATTTATAACAGCTAAGGGGCGTTTTATAATGCTTGATTAGTCAACACCCAGTACATTGTTGCAAAATTATATTATTGCGCAGCTCTGATCTGCTAAATGTGACAAAGATATGACGATATTAAGATATTGTAAACATTCATTATAAACATGATTTTCTGTAAGCTGCTTTGAAACAACGTGTACTGCGAAAAGCGTGTGATGAATAAATTTGAAATTGACATTTGAATTACTTCTAGTTGACTTTGCATGTACATCAAACAAATGACACACTTCATTTTTAAATAAATACATTTGGTTCGTCCAGTCTTGAATATGTGCTTGTGTCCTCAAATCTGACGTGTTCCCTCTCAGAGTTTTCCTATCATATCAAGCAGTTATAGGGCTCTTACCTGTAGCATCTAAGGTGTGAAAACAATGTCTGAAACTTGGCATGTGAGATAAGGTGAGAGAAAGACCTCAGTCGACTGACACCTGGTTGAAGCTTATCACCCACGGCTTAGCAAGAGAAAATCAAGACAAAGATGGAGGCAGCGAGAGGGCAAGGAGAATATCACCCTGCTAACATTAAGTGAAATGTCAGAAAAGTGGGCTGCCAAGATTACCTGGCTCTTAGCCCACTCCGTCCATCATTAGGGCTCATTACAGATGCTCCGAAACCTTAGAGCTCACCGTAGAAACACGAGGGCTCGCTAGCTTGTCTTTTTCTTTGCTTTGATCAATTGCAGAATGGAAATCAGGCTTTCACGGGGTCTTGCTCTTGGCTGCCTTGTTGACCCGGCCGGATTCTAATGATTTAATGATTTATTGGGCTTTTTTTTAAATAAGCAACGAGCAACCGATTCATGTGGAACATTTAAGTATTTATGAATATTATCAGCCATTTGGAACACTAAAAGATTTAATTTAGTATTTTTTAAAAATGCCTTAAAAATCCTTATTTCTTCTCAGACAACGATAAATTGAATATCAATATTCTGATGCATCGCTTGTGCAATCTACCCTAGAAGCGGGCAGCTCGGAGCACTTTAAAGATGTATCAAGCGATGCATCTCTGTGTCTGAATCAATGGAGGCTTACTTAAAAGCAGCATTTTTACTGAGCCGCTCCTTCATTCTCTCTCAGCAATTTTGTACACATGTCAGAGTTTAGAATCTGCCACGCCGCATATATACTGATGCTTTAATGTTCAAAAACAGAATACATGCCGTGCTTAGCCAGATGGAGCTGGCTGCGGTTTTTTTTTCATAAACATTTCGTTTTCAGGCTCTCATTACGCCCCTTGATTTTCTTTGGTAGTAGTCTTTGTTACGAGTGGATTATGAGGAACAGGCTGTCTGAAATGGGACAATGGCACATTTTTCACAAATTTCTCATGGATGTTGACACTGATGTGATGGCAGATTCAATGAACTGTTGAAAAATCATTACAGGATCCTTTTACAGCTTAGCTCTGGTTAGCCTGGCTTAGCGGAGCGATTTCTACCGCTTCCACAATCCTGTTATCTGTCATTATTCGTCATTACCTGAAACTTCTCTCCGATAAACTTGTGCTCTGCATAAAGGGCTGGATGATAAAAAAATCTCTATGTTCCAGTCTTTTCATAATATTCATTATATATCTCTGTTTAAAAGGGTGTTTTTTCCTCAATCAGAGGAGCTATTATTTCAATCATAGAGCCAGCTGGATTCAAAATGTTTAGTGCAATAAGTAAGATATAGGAAGTCTAGTTAGAGAAATTTATTCACGCTCAGTTGTTCCAAACCTGTGTGAGTTTCTTTCTTCTGTAGAACACACACACACACACACACACACACACACACACTATATTAAGAAGGTTGAATAACCAAACAGTTGCTTGTACCCATTGACTTCCATAATATGGAGAAAAAAATACTGTGGAAGTCAATGGGGAACTGAAAAGGTTTTGTTACCCATATTCTTTAAAATACAGTGGGTACGGAAAGTATTCAGACCCCCTTAAATTTGTTCAACTCTTGTTATAATTGCAGCATATGCTAAAATCTTTAAGTTTAATTTTTTTTTTTCCTCATTAATTGTAAACACAGCACCCCAATTGACAAAAACACAGCATTTTTTTACATTTTTGCAGATTTATTAAAAAAGACAAACTGAAATACACATGTTCCTAAGTATTCAGACCCTTTGCTGTACACTCATATATTTAACTCAGGTGCTGGTAATTTCTTCTGATCATCCTTGAGATGGTTCTACTCCTTCATTTGAGTCCAGTTGTGTTTGATTTTACTGATTGGACTTGATTAGGAAAGCCCCACACCTGTCTATATAAGACCTTACAGCTCACATGCATGTCAGAGCAAATGAGAATCATGAGGTCAAAGGAACTGCCTGATGAGCTCAGAGACAGAATTGTGGCAAGCACAGATCTGGCCAGGTTACAAAAAATTTCTGCTGCACTTAAGGTTCCTAAGAGCACAGTGGCCTCCCTAATCCTTAAATGGAACACGTTTGGGACGACCAGAACCCTTCCAAGAGCTGGCCATCCGGCCAAACTGAGCTACCGGGGGAGAAGAGCCTTGATGAGAGAAGTAAAGAAGAACCCAAAGATCACGGGGGCTGAGCTCCAGAGATGCAGTCGGGAGATGTGAGGAAGTTGTAGAAAGTCAACCATCAATGCTGCCCTCCACCAGTCGGGGCTTTGTGGCAGAGTGGCCCGAAGGAACCCTCTCCTCAGTGCAAGACACATGAAACCCCACATGGAGTTTGCTAAAAAACACATGAAAGACTCCAAGATGGTGAGAAATAAGATTATCTGGTCTGATGAGAACAAGATAGAACTTTTTGGTCTTAATTCTAAGCGGTATGTGTGGAAAAACCAGGCACTGCTCATCACCTGTCCAATACAGTCCCAACAGTGAAGCATGGTGGTGGAAGCAGCATCATGCTGTGGGGGTGTTTTTTCAGCTGCAGGGACAGGACTACTGGTTGCAATCGAGGGAAAGATGAATGCGTCCAAGTACGGTATCCTGGATGAAAACCTTCTCCAGAGTGCTCCGGACCTCAGACTGGGCTGAAGGTTTACCTTCCAACAGGACAATGACCCTAATCACACAGCTAAAATAATGAAGGAGTGCCTTCACAACAACTCTGTGACTGTTCTTGAATGGCCAGCCAGAGCCCTGACTTAAACCTAATTGAGCATCTCTGGAGAGACCTAAGAATGACTGTCCACCAACGTTTACCATACAACCAGACAGAACTGGAGAGGATCTGCAAGGAGGAATGGCAGAGGATCCCCAAATCCAGGTGTGAAAAACTTGTTGCATCTTTCCCAAAAAGACTCATGGCTGTATTAGATCAAAAGGTGCTTCTACTAAATACTGAGCAAAGGGTCTTAATACTTAGGACCATGTGATATTTCCGTTTTTCTTTTTTAATAAATCTGCAACAGTCAACAATTCTGTGTTTTTCTGTCAATATTGGGGGCTGTGTGTACATTAATGAGGAAAAAAATTAACTTAAAGGATTTTAGCAAATGGCTGCAATATAACAAAGAGTGAAAAATGTTCTGAATACTTTCCGTACCCACTGTATATTTTGTTCATCAGAAAATTTTTTATTAATATATGTTTGGAACAACTTGAGGGTAAATAAATAACAACATTAACATTTTTGTGTGAACTACCCCTAATAATCAAGACTAGCACACAAAGGAATTTATTTTCATTTATACACACCAATATAACAATAAACAAAGCCATATATTGAATATAATTATTCTATTTGAGCAATATAGATGTTATGGACGAATGATATGTAATCATTTTCAATCATCAGAATGATATAATATATATCTATATATATATATATATATATAGATATATATATTTATATATATCTAGATATAATTAATATCTATAAAAATGCTAAAAATAAATAGCACATACACAGATCAATAAAGGTTGTGTCAAAAAAATAGTTTAGACTACAGAAATAGTAGGTAACAACACAAAGATGTAGAACAGATTGCAAGGCGTCATCAAAATTATTTGAAAAAAGTGTGTGTGTGTGTGAGAGATATGCCAATATTTGATTTATCACTCAGGTCTTTTTGCACATGATGACATTTTTGGAAATCTCATGTTCACGACCCAAGACCTGGCGAGGTTGCAAGGTTTTTTCTTTTTATCCTGATGTTGTAATCCACTCAGCCATGCTTACGCCGGGTCTTTGATGTACAGTGCACACGGTGACTTTAGCAGGACAAAAGAAATCAAGATAGACACCCTGGGATTATTGCCTGCCACAGATCGAAACTGAGAAACGTGCATGTCAGAAATACCATCCTCCTCTAGAGAAGCTCTACCGCCCCGCTCTTCAAGCTATCAACCCTGCGTGTGTGTGTGTTTTCTAACATGGGAACGAGTGTCTCTGGCAACAGGGTTATTAGGATCTGCTCAAACCCCAATTATACATCCAAATCTGTTGGATTTAGCACTTTCTAACAAGCAATGCACATGACCCAGTGATGTACACACTCACACTGGCATCTCAAAACTTATTTTCTTTTTGTGTGTTTTTCAAGTAATTACCTTGGTGGAACTGCATTCTTTGGTCAGTCAGCCCTTTGGACACTTTCCCACATCACTCTTGGCAGCACCATTAGGGGTCACCACGTCACCTGTCAGTTAGCTCGGGCTTTAGGAGGACAGCGGGAGAGGTTGGTATAAGCTGAATGAATGCACCCTGAGCTCTCCAATAAATCAATAACAGGACGTGTGAGACAGCGGAAGGGAGGGGCCACCGCAGGCCATGGCTGAGATTTGAGCCTATCCTTTACAGTCAAAGGAAATGTGATCTGTCTGCGTTTGCTCTATCCATCATCCCTTTCCTTTTGCACTGCCAAAAACCTGTGTATTTTAGCAGAAATAAATGAGAATATAATGATCACACGGTGCATGTGCGGATCACATTGGGTACACTGTTGTTGCGTGATTGATTGCTTCCATAGCAGTTGTAGTTCTACCTGGGGTGGTAGTTGTGTTATTTTATAAATAGGAACCATTTATAGACGAGTGAAAAGCAGACAGCTTTGTGGCGTCATGATGTGGAGCTCTGCTAGCAATCAGAGTGCAAAGTGGTCTCTACCTACAACCTATAGGTTAGGTAAAACATGAATAATGCCATAAATTACAACCCTGATTGCTGTAATTACAGTTAGCGCATTCTTGTGCCTCAGGAAAGGTGCCATTTTGTTGAGTTGAAAATAACGTGAATTTGTCAGTTCTACCTGGAAATTGATGACGCAATGTATGGAGAACTTTGCGACATTTGAATAGAGTGCAACAGTCGTGTTCTGTAAGGAAAAATTGCATTCTTTTTTTTTTCCCATAGGGAAATTGATTATTAATGATAACTTGCATTTATAAATGGATATACTGTGTGTGTGTGTGATTTTATATATATGTAATGTTTTTTATAAAGATTAAAATAGGAAAATACTTATATAAAATCTGAATGTACAGTTGTACGTCTGAATATATAGATACAAATCGTAATTTATGAATATAATAAGAATATTTCATTGTTTTATGTTTCTTTGGACGGTAGTTCTTTCCCCCATTAAAGCCATTGGATCTTTGTCGTCTTATCTGATATTCAAATACTTTTTTTCTTTAAATCAAAGTTGGTTATTCATCTTGTTGCTAATTGGTTTGATAAATGAAAAAACAAACAAAAACTTCTAGAACCAATGGCATTGAAAAAGTGGGCAAGTGTAAGTTTTGTGTTTTAATAAACAGAAGCGGTCATCATTTTTTCTTTGAAACATGGACTTTAATGTCGAATGGTTTTGCAGCATGCCATTAACCGAGTGCGGCGGAATAATAATGCGCTGTAGTTATGGCACTTGAGGAGCTTAGCGGACACGTTAAAGGTCACGAGGGCTGAAGAGGGGTTTTGTCCACGAGCCCATCAACATTCTTAGACAATAATGACCTTTAACAGCTTCCACAACTCTCTAAGGTTCAGCCTCAATGTGGGTTGTAGGAACTCAAAGTTTTTTCAGTAACACTCATAAAGAGTTGCGCTTGTAAATTCAGCAGCTTAATGTTTTATTAGCCCCGGAGTGGATCGATAGCGCGAGACTTCCCGCTTGGCCTAGTGCCATCATTTGGATAGCAAAACCCTTAAATTTACCCGAAAAAGTTTAAGCCCCCACACTACGGCCTATTAAAGATGCAGGGTCGTTAACATTGTCCTGTGTGCTCTTCCATTTTTTCACCTGAGAACAAGAGCGGTCAAAATGTAACAAGCTAGTTGTTCGGTCATGCTCAGAATCCCGGTTGAAGCAGCACCATATCTCTCCTCAACCCACCTTTTCTTTTGTCTCTCAGTCTCAGAGCTAGATGTCGACCATAGGGTTCACGGATACTGTCTTCCAGGCCGATGAATAATGGATCCTGAGCTGTGGCATCTGGCAGAGATAGCGCCAGGAGAGTGAGGTTAAGAGAGATTGGGGATGTTAGCCGGTTGTGTTGTCATGTGTATGTGTGTGTCTCAGTCCCACATACGAGCCCGTTTTAAGTTGCAGCGGGGCTTGAAGAGACTTTAATGACAGTGGACTGAGAGGCATGGCGAAATGGAATAGGGTATCCTAAGGAAGAGCTCTTTTAGCACCTCTGTATCTCCCAGGACTGGGATAAAACAACCCAGCGGAGGAGCAAACGAACAGGAAAAAAGTGTGTGGGAGAGGGAGCGATTGTACGCTCGTTATATTGCAGGAATATTAAGTCGTATCCAAATTGTGTGGGAAGAAATTTAATGTACTTCTACATGTTCGCACATATATTTTCATCAGTAACCTACTCTTCTTTTTGTCTTGTTTGAATGTTTCTCAGTAGTTCTGGAGCCTGTAGCGCTAAAACAAGTGCAAACAAGAGACTGTAGTGAAATTGTTATTTATTTTTTTGGGAAAAAAGCCTCTTGACTTGTTTATAGTAGCCTGAATCCATAATGACTTAAATTCTCATGGTAACAGGGGAAAATGCAAGAGGTGGAATTGGTGATTGCTTGACCGAGAGCGAGGCATAAGTTTAGAGGAGTGTGCATGCTATTTGGTCTTTGAATTAAACAACCTAGAAAAATTCAGCTTATTTCAGTAGCGCTGTTTGCTAAGGCTAGGGTCACTGTTTCTCTAACCCTCATATTTATATTCAGACCATCAGGGCACTTGCAAATTTTATACTACAAGAAAAAGAAATTAACATTGAGTAACTTACTTTTTAGAAACAATATTGATAGTTCTTTTGTTGATCCGCTAACAAAAAAGTTTGAAGCACATTGTTAGCAACACATAGTAGTGGCATTTCTGAATTTAGCGTTTTTTGAACAAATCGCTTGAGTAAATAATTCAATGACTCACTCGTATAGACAGTCACTTGTTTGTGAATGAATCAGTGTTTTGACAGATTTGATTAAGTGAATGATTCACTGAATCACTCAAAAAGACTATTAAAACTCTAACACTTAAATCAATGTTTCATACAGAAAGAGTCATTAAGTCTTTGAAAAATAATGGAAATTTCCAAAGTGTGGACCTAACAGAACATTTAATGCATTCTTTTTTTTTTCATTTAAACAATCTTGTACATTACAACTTGATTGGTTGATAAAAAACACTTTTCTATTATGATTAATAATAAGTATTTTTGAGTGATTCATTAAAAGAAACAACTCCAACTGGGTATGATATGATTTCTCAAATTGTGCGTCTTGAGGAAAGTGTGCTATTGTATTTCAAAGCAACTTAAGAGACCACTTAAGCATTACCTTGGCACCTGCAACACCTTTGCATTGTAGAAAAAGTTTTGCACTGACAAGCACCACTCAGGTTTTTTTCAAAAAAAATTCAAAATCTAACTGTTATTTAAATCAGTGAGCTGGGTGTATTTTTAATCCATTTAACTTCTTACAAAACCTCAAACTCATGCACTTTTTCATAATTCTGTCGCTTTGCATATTTATAAGGTTAGATTTAGGACCAGCGTTTTATAATATATTGACCTGTGTGATACAGTAATGTAACCAAAATCAATGCAGCGGACTTGCAAAGCACTATTACTGTTCTTTAAGTTGCACAGGCAGGCTCGGTCAGAAGACTTTTGATTAAATCAGACTGTAAATATAATTATTTTTCTTCACCACTTCACCACTATGTATGTATATGAATATAGATCACTTCCTGTGCACGCTGCCTCAGCAGTGCTTTCCATGCAGGCTCTATGCAGCATGAGATGGGGCTAATCCTTCACGGAGCAGGTGTTCCTTTAGTGTTTGTGACTTGGACATGTTCCCAGGAATTTGGTGGGAATGCACAAGCTGACCAATTAGCTGACGTTAGCTGGAGGGCTGCGTTCCCAGAGTAACTTGCGTTTCTTCCTCTTTGCATGACCATACTGTGACATAATCTTTACATCCCTTCTCCATCTGTGTGTTTCTCTTTTTAACTCTCTACTTGTGTAGTGTAATTCACCTGGTCAGCTCCCGAGCGTAGAAGGAACGGACGTTTGTGTTGTTTTCTTGAACTGAGACCCGAGAGCGGATCCGGCAAACTTGGCTCACACCATAGGACTTGTAGCTGGGAACTGGGGGCAGCCAAAAACCATTTCATACCAAATCATACACCGCCACCTATGGTGAAGAATAGCTATCACCACCAAGCAGAAACTTCCTCATTTGTGCCCCTCCCCTCCTCTGCAGAGTCGACTGAAGACCCGTCCAGCGCTGGCGTGGTGGCCGGAGCCATTCTGGGAAGCTTCTTGGCCCTCATTTTGGTCGGCGCGTTGGTTACCGTGTTAGTGATGCGAAGTCGCCGCCATCAGCATGGATATTCGGGTGACGGTGAGCAGGGTGCTTACGGCAACAAAACCCGTCTTTTTGGAGGCAAGAAGGCTAGCAAGAACGGCGCAGGGGCCAACAATAACGGGCCAATCTACACATACCGCGAAAGTGAGCCAGGTGCCCTGACGGAGAAATGCAACGAGTTTCCGCGCATTACCGGAAGCACTCCAAGCGCCCATGACATCCTGTTGAGCGGCGAGCTGAATGAGGCCGAGCGCAGGAAGTTCGACGCCCTAAACGACAGCCTGGAGGATGAAGAAGAGGACGAAAGGTACGACCGCTTCAGCGGACTGCCGCCCAGCTACCAAATCCACCGGCATGAAGATGAGTGCGCACCTTATCTGGACGACGACATGGAGTCCCAGCGAGACGGCTCCATCATTTCCCGGACTGCCATTTATGTCTAGAGGAAGCAGATAATACACCTGACTGATATTTACTTGACCTTTTAGAACAAAAAGACAGAAACTTGCCATCTGAGGAGCCGAAGCAGAATGGTTAATGTCACATCTGTGGATGAAGGAATTATCAAACCGAAAACACAAATGAATGCTGCTCGCCTCACGATGTGTACTTTTAATGCATAATACTGACTAAATATAAGAGTGATTTTGTTGTTGTGTGACTGTAACGTCCCGTTAACGCCCATTCTAGCCAGAATCCATCTTTCCGTGGTTTGTTCACTGCCATGAGCACAATACACTTTGAAGTGAAAAGAAAGCATTATGATTACCCATACAGGATTGTCAATGCTACGTCGCACGAGTGGCTCAGCAAGCTGTGACCTAGAAGCTAAGGCCGTTGTCTCCAGGTTGCATATTCCAGGCTTCTTTTATCAAATCCCGGGAATGCCGTCTTCGAGAACAGCTGGATGTTTTGTTAGCGAAACAGAAAACGGGCAACACAACGCTCTCTCCAGCATCCTAACCCATTCATCTGTGATCAGCTCCAGCTGTGAACGCTTTTAACTTTCCCCCACTATTTTTTAGCTCTCGTTCATTAATCGGATGTCTTGTTACGCTAAAGGAATTTTCTGAATGACTCGAGGGGTTCTAGGCAGAGGCGTAATAGTGTTTTTGTTTTTTTCCCTCTTCATACTCTCCTGTCAACCTCTGCAGAACGGTTTGTTCCGGGCCATGTTTAATTCAGAAGTGTTGTGCATTAGCCGTGTGCGTTTTGGGCTGATGCATGTTTTTTCCAACCCCTGATTAATCCAGTTATATCAAAACCATCGAATGCAACATCTAAAAACTGCAAACACAAGCACGACTAGCATCAACACGAATCCTTCCGGGAGGAAATAGGCTTGGATTCTTTACTGTGTTGTCGTTTAACTTCACTAAAACAGATTAAGTAGATTAATGCACATCGTAGATTGGCGCCAAAGGCTGGGACTTGAGAGAAATGCAACTGACGTGCCTTTGAGTGTGGGATTATGTGGACAGTCGGAGCGCTTGACGGACCTCAGCGGGGCGCGTTAAGCCAAGCGGCATATGCTGCCCGGTTCAACGGAGTCCACAGTGTTGAAACGATGCCAGCTGTGAAAACAGGGTCAAGGGGTAACGCATTCTCACCGTATGTTCGGCAGCGAGATTAGGCCACTCACTTTACCGAGTCCCTCTAGAGTGGGTCAGCAGTTTGTTTTGAAGCCTCATGCATAAGCCAGCTTTTTTTGGACTACAAAAAAACCCCCCATTTCGGACAACTATGTGTGTAACAATGTGTGTCCAGATGTGGATTCATTAGTCTATGGGTTGTCGGCGAATGCTTGCTTTGCATAATATCATGCTGCTTGTATGGATGCTTCGGCAGTGCTTTGAATTACTTGAGCCGTGACTCATTCATCCTTGGTTTCACAGCATCGAGTCTTCGGTGGAGGGAGGTTAGAATGATAATGACAAAGGAGCAACACACTCACCGATGCAACGCAACCCAGACAGAAGTCCATATCCAGCAAAGCAGATATAGCATGAGTAATTTGGAGATTATACTATCTGGACCCAGTGACTGTAAAGGCAGTAGTTACTCTAGCCTACAGTGTTCACCCCCGCTGCAGACTGTTAATTTTTATCTCCCCTCCCTAAAGCGCTTCAAGTTGCATCAGTGCACTGAAAAATAAGGATGGGAAAGCTACTTTTCTGAGAGCTGCTCAGGCCTTGAAATATTCAAGCTGATAACGACGACACAATGAAGATGTGGAGAGAGGAAACGGGGAGCTTATTGCGTCAGTGAATAATGTGTTATTTACAATAGCAAAAGTATTAAATTCACCTGTTTACTCTGAATTTGGAGTCAATGTCAGGCAGAATCATGTATTCAGAGAGGCCTGTGATGTTTTGTGAGATGAGAGTACTGAAAGAGCAATGTTGCCAAATCAAGTTTTCACAGCTCTTAGTATTAGTGTTTTAATAGAATCTTTTGTTGAACGTTTCTGAATGTTATTATAGAGTATTAGTATTAAGGGTTATACAGTGATGCCATGTTCTCATTTGCACAATCCCAAGGCTACATGAAGATTTATTATTTAAATAATTGGGCAAAACTCACAAAGAATATGTCTGGGTCATATTATACTGCAGAATCAAAGGAAATAATTAAGGAACTTTATTTTGCATAAAAAATAAAGCCTTGTTTTAGGATCTTAATTTTTTAGGTAATTCTGTCTGAGTTAATTTACAGTACTTTTTGTTACTTATACAAAAACAATTCCCTTTACATATATATATATCTATATATATATATATAGATATATTTATATATATATACTATATATTTTCTTTAAAATGGCTTTTAAAATACATTACAGTAATGTCTGGTTTAGGGACGCATCTTTTAATTGTCAGAATCAAGCCATATTGCCAAAAAAGGCCCCGTTTACTTTAATCAATATAATTTTGCAGATTTAGATTTTTGGAGTAAAATATAACCTGGACTTTGCCTGGTAATATTTGGAGATCAAAGATACCATCTATCCACATGTTCTCAATATTATGAATAAAAAAGTATGTTTTTATAGGTTGATGTAAGTGCCTTCTGGGATGTGTTTTTAGGGTTGGAAGCTTGCAACAATTCATGCAATGTTCAAATCCTATATTGTAAATTAATGCCAGACTTAAAGACTGCAATCAATCAACAATATAAAAAAAAATAAGAAAAACAAGACCGCCTGAGCAACGGCAAATTGTCCCCACGTGATGTTTCTAAATTGCTCCGCATTATGGTGCAAGTCATTATTAACTCATCAGCTGTGGATGTCATTCCGAGCTGATCTGAACTGGTTATTCATTCACTCTGAATGTTGTGTTGTGTTGTGACACTGTGTATGAAAAACACTCAAACTGTTTCTTTTGTGTTTAAACTGCAACAGGTTCATATCATATCACGTAACTGCTGTACAACAACACATCTTTGTCAAATCTTGTGAGAACAAACTATACTCTCTTCTTTTTGTTTAGTTTGTTATGTACTATGGATGGAAACCAGTGCTGTCCTGTGAGGTGTTGATGGTGTGTATCTTGACGTGATGTGTCCTGTGTGTGAGATATATAAAATATACTAATATACTGGTATATGTATCCTCAATGATATCCCATTGATAGAACGTTATTTATCGGTACTGTAAATAACAGATGTAGTGGTCAGTTATGGCCAATACCAAATATAAAAGCAGATGTAGTATAATAGGCCAGAGTAGACAAGAGAATAACCTCAGCTGCCTTGAGTCGGTGATTTAGACAGGCGGGAAACCAGTTGTAGCTTCCCGGATGCACACTAGCTAGTAACTGGCACACGGCCTGCGATGAAAGTACAGTATGGATTGACGTTCGCACACTAACCTTTTGCACTGACCACTTGTTGGCTCTCGTCAGGTCCTCCTCAAATAACACACACTCCCACCCCTCTACACGACAAGACGTCCAATACACTAGATAAACACACACACACGCACTCCCTGTAGCGGGTGCTCTCATACTCATGTCCTGCCGCGGATGATGCCTCTGACTCAAAGGAGAGGAAGAACACATTACTTTTTGTTCAAAGATAATTGTAGCATTATCACAGTGTTCTCAGGGCCATGGAAAACATGGAAATATAAGGGAATTTTCTGAATGTTATTTTCAGACCTGGAAATGTATGACAATTAGGGAAATTTTAGTCAAGTCCTGGAAGTGAATTGGTCAAAATGTGCATTTTTTTTTTCTTTCTTTTTTTGCTGTATGCATTAATTATTATTAATTATTATACAAACATAAACAAAAATTATTACTTTCAATTACCTAAATAAAATGTAAAGTGATTTAATAGTGTAAAGACTTTACATTTTAGTTTAATTTTGATAATTATTTATTTTATTTGAATATTTTGTTAAATATAGATATTTTCTAATATTTAAATATTTTTAATATTATAATACGTTTATTTTCATTTATTATTTTCTTTAATGAATGTTAATTTTATAAAAAAATGTTATTTAAATTCTAAAATACATTTTAAAATATTTATAATATAAAGTAAAATACACTTCAAAATGAACTCTTCCATTGGTTTTGTTTTTCATGTTTAGTTATTTTGTGACTTTCTTTTATATTTTAATTTTGAATATTTAAAACAACTATTTTATAATATTATAATATCATCAATTATGGCAAAGAAAATATGCCGATTATTTTAACGTGACTTTAATGTCTTAATTAAATTTTTTATTTATATCAAAGGTCCTATTAGTTACATTTTGAAAATATTTTGGTTAAAATATAAAAAAAGATACACTTCCAAATTAACTCAAGTAAAAAATCGTAAATTCTTAAAGCTTAATTGTCACATTTTAATTCGTTAATTTGTAATTTATTTTATTATTTAATTTTTTATATATTTTTTAAATCAAATTTAATAATTTAGTATGAATTTTGATTGCCATATCAGCGGTGGCGAACTCCGCTCCTGGAGAGCCGCAGCCTGCAGAGTTCAGCTCTAACCCTAATTAAAACTCACCTGCCTGTAGCTTCCTATTAACCGTTCAGACCTTGATTAGCTTGATCAGGTGTGTTTGATTAGGGTTGAAGCAAAACTCTGCAGGGACCGACGTTCCCACCCCTTGTCATATCATCATTATTTATTATTTATTATTTATTTTTATTTTAAAATTATGATGTTGTCTTCCTTTGATGTTGGGCTGAAATATGAACGGCCATGTTTTTTTGTGAGATTCACCCTCAGATCTCCCCGCACACACTGTGGCCATCCAGGATTGATTCTCCGCAGTTAAAAGCTCCGTGAGAAACTATTACACTGACATACACCAGTATTATCCCATTTAGTGAAAGACATTATCAAGATTCATGTAAGTTTCCTCCATTCCTCGCCAGCCATGCGGTTTTATAACCCTGAAAGACTCTTCCAGATGAGGTGGGAACCGCTGGGACTCTAATCTTCTCTGAAAACGGTGCCACAGCGGGCAGAACACTGCCAGGTTACAAACCAATGTTTCTGGCATGCAATTACGCAGCCTGTCCGCAACCACTACTCTTAATTTTTGACAACAGAAATGGGTTATGGCATCTCCAGTTTGCATCTGCCGCCGGTCTCAAAGCAACTCGGAGCCATTAGACGAAATTGGAACTCCACACGTGTGTTTTCATGGCCTGTTCCCTCTCATCAGCTACTTGTGAATACTATAAATAAATTAGAGAACTAGAAAAAGCATTACTAATTGATACGCAGCCCTGCATTACCTCCTGGTTGTTTTGCTGCTTTTTCATTGTTGAAGATATTTAGTCTGTTTTAGAGGAAGAGGATGCTTTAGCATCACAAAGATGTGATTAGTGCTAACAAAAACACTTCAACTTGTGCGGTGTGTTTATTTGGAGCGGAAACAAAAGCGTGTACATTCCAAGTCCCATTATTGTCCTGTCACATTATTTTTGTATACTGGTTGTAATTAAAAACCTGGTGGATTTCTAAG
The DNA here is from genome assembly GCA_018155175.1 of Sinocyclocheilus anophthalmus. NCBI lineage: Eukaryota > Metazoa > Chordata > Actinopteri > Cypriniformes > Cyprinidae > Sinocyclocheilus > Sinocyclocheilus anophthalmus. The sequence continues at coordinate 27,187 of JADLZN010002512.1, read as the reverse complement.
CGCTTTGTATCCGTTTGTTGATTTGATATTTTCTGCATCTTGTGTTGTGCGAATGTTTTTCCCAGCATCAAATGCAGTATGTTGTTCTGCCTTCCAGGAGCTCTGTGATGCAGCAGGACGATGATGCACGGCTTACATAGCTGGTTTCCGACAGAAATTACATTCTGACCCCCGACTGACAAGCGAAATGCAATCCTGGAAGGATGTTGATGTGTTTTTTGTGTGTGGCAGGGATAGCATGACGGGCGGCTAAACTCCTCGAGCACACATTGTAAAAAGTGGGTCACATGAGAGCAGGATCAGCGGTGAGATGTGCTCCATTAGAGGTCAGATTGAGAGTGAAGCACACAGTTACACAATTAACTGAAGCATAGCATCGTGGTCACTTAGAATCAGTTGGGTAGAAGTTTTAATATGCATTTCGTTTGATGTTGCGGTCTAATAGAAGCAGGCAAAATTACAAAAATATTAAACCGCTTTTCCCAAGAACAGTGAGTCAGAAGTCAAAAAGATGACTGCTCCAAAAAAATAAATGAATAATAATTTTTTTTTTAAATGCATGTGTGAAAATGTAAATAACTGAAACCTGATCTATAATTTGAATAAATATTTTTCAGGTAATTTTGGATTAAATAAAATATAAACATTGCATTTGTTATTAAAAACTAAGTTGTAATATTGTAATTATTTTTATAATTAATATGATCATATCTCTAATATATAATATTCATAATTTTTCAAAAGTAAAAGTGATATACGTGATAGATTTTTATTTTATAATTTTAAATATAATTATTATAATTAAAGATAAGTATATAATGTTATGTACTATTTGAAAAAATCCACACATACATATTACTTTGTTAAACTATCTATATTGGAATGACTTGTAAATATATAAATTCTGTTGTTTTTTTATAAATTATTTAAACATGAGAGTGATATATATGATACTCGTATACCTATGCATATATATGTATAGATACATGTAACTATTTGTTAAATATTTGCTTGTGTGTATTTATATATACATATAAATATACACAATACACACGCATCATGTAAACATAAAGTTTTATTTTGGGTGAGATAAATTGCGATTAATTGATTTGACAGGCCTAATATATATATTATATAAACCTGAGGGTTTCCAGAGGTGCTAATGCCTTTTGACAAACCTGCCGCCCATTGTGGCCTCGTTCTCATTGAGCCGGCGAGACACAGCGAGCCTCTCCTCAGCCTTGAGGGCCCACTTCAGGCACCGCATCTGTCGCCTTGACAACACTCTGCCACTGTTCGGTCACCACCTCCAGTCTCTCTCGTTCCTTCCCTGCACAAGTACATGAGTCCGCACGCAGTCGCCTGGGCTTTTGTGTGAAACACATACAGTTACTTTCCGAAAAACAATGACTGCGATGAAATTGTCTCCCCATAGTATTTCAAATTCTTGCACTGATCATACGCAATGCCATGTTTGTTGTTAAGATGACAAAAAGGTTTGAACTTTACATTTTTAGGCTGGTCTGCCTCAGCATTGGCGCTCGTCAATGTTAAATTGACTGAGATGGCCAATCAAATCAAAGTAGGCGAGGCTTAGGCGGGGGGAGTGAATGTGTTTATATTTTAAAATATTAGTTGCAAATAGTTCAAGAATTTCCTTCCATTCTATGTCTTTATACATATACATTTACATAATACTTATACTTAAAAAATGCACCCAACCACAACAACCCCCCCACCCCCCCTTTTTTTTACTCTCTGTGAAGAACATTTTAATAATCTGAAGAATCTTTATGCACTATAAACATTTTTGGGCCAGGGAAAAGATCCTGATGGTGAGGTTTCTAATGTGAACCATCATTCAATAAAGACATGATGTATGTCCGGCTGTAGGAAGTTAAAATTGCTTTGTATTATGGTTTGATTAGGACCAAGTGGAAGGTACATCAATGGTTGCCATTGATTAGAAAAAAGAGTGATTTTCCAAAAGAAGATCTCGTGCTGAGATGATCGTCGTAATTTAATAACATTACACTGGAATAGTAATTCCTGAAGGAATGCCACATTCGGCCATTTGCCAGGTGGCTTTTATCCATGCCGTACGGATACATAACACAGGGGGAATTTAGGTAAAGTGGCTTTTTGCCATTCATTTGATTTGACATTTATATGTACAGTATGGTCCAAGAGTCTGAGACCAATCAGCACTCAACAATAAGAATGGCCTGCAGCCAGTGTGAGAGCGTTTGGAGCTAGTTGACAGGACTGTCACTCATCCCTTCAGGCCAGGGCTGCAGTGCCACTGAAAATTTTACATTCATTGATCTTGCACATCTGTTTTTATGCCTTGCAAACGTAAAGGCTTTTGTGATGTATTCTGTGCTGTTGTTGCAAATTTTGCTGATTTTTGCCAAGATTGTTAGCAAGCCGGCTGTCGTAGATGTGGTGTAGTAGAAATTGCAAAAATGATAGGAGAGTTTTGAAAGAATGCATTTATCAGCACAATTCTGTTTTAGAATACTGTTATCTCTCAACACAATACCGTTTTAGATTCCATTTAGATTACCGTTTTAATTTCCTTTTTGTAAAGAATACCGTTTTAATTTCCTTTTTGTAAAATATATATATATGTGTATATATACAGTGGTGTGAAAAAGTGTTGGCCCCCTTCCTGATTTCTTATTTGTTTGCATGTTTGTCACACTTGAATGTTTCAGATCATCAAACAAATTTAAATATTAGTAAAAGATAACACAAGTGAACACAACATGCGGTTTTTAAATGAAGGTTTTTATTATTAAGGGAAAACAAAATCAAAAACTACATGGCCCTGTGTGAAAAAGTGTTTGCCCCCTAAACCTAATAACTGGTTGGGCCACCCTTAGCAGCAACAACTGCAATCAAGAGTTTGCGATAACTTGCAATGAGTCTGTTACAGCGCTGTGGAGGATTTTTGGTCCACTCATCAATGCAGAGATTGTTTTAATTCAGCCACATTGGAGGGTTGTCGAGCATGAACCGCCTTTTTAAGGTCATGCCACAGCATCTCAATAGGATTTAAGTCCGGACTTTGATTTGGCCACTCCTAAACCTTAATTTTGTTTTTCTTGAGCTATTCAGAGGTGGACTTGTTGGTGTGTTTTGGATTATTGTCCTGCTGCATAATCCAAGTGCTCTTGGGCTTGAGGTCACAAACTGATGGTCGGACATTCTCCTTCAGGATTTTTTTTGGTAAACAGCAGAATTCATGGTTCCATTTTATCACAGCAAGTCTTCCAGGTCCTGAAGCTGCAAAGCAGCCCCAGATTATCACACTACTACCACCATGTTTGACTGTTTGTATGATGTTCTTTTTATGAAATGCTTTTTTTTACGCCAGATGTAACGGGACACATACTTTCCAAAAAGTTCAACTTTTGTCTCGTAAGTCCAGAGTATTTTCCCAAAAGTCTTGGGGATCATCAAGATGTTTTCTGGCAAAACTGAGACGAGCCTTTATGTTCTTTTTGCTCAGCAGTGGTTTTTGTCTTGGAACTCTGCCATGCAGACCATTTGTGCCCAGTCTCTTTCTTATGGTGGAGACATGAACACTGACCTTAACTGAGGCAAGTGAGGCCTGCATTTTCTTTGGATTTTGTTGTGGGGTCTTTTGTGACCTCTTGGATGATTCGTCGCTGTGCTCTTGGGGTAATTTGGTCGGCCGGCCACTCCTGGGAAGGTTCTTCACTGTTCCATGTTTTTGCCATTTGTGAACAATGGCTCACTGTGGTTCGCTGGAGTCCCAAAGCTTTAGAAATGGCTTTATAACCTTTTCCAGACTGATAGATCTCAATTACTTTCTTTCTCATTTGCTTCTGAATTTCTTTGGATCTCGGCATGATGTCTAGCTTTTGAGGATCTTTTGGTCTACTTCACTTTGTCAGGCGGGTCCTATTTAAGATATTTCTTGATTTCGAACAGGTGTGGCAGTAATCAGGGTTGGGTGTGGCTAGAGAAATTGAACTCAAGTGTGATAAACCACAGTTTTAACAGGGGGGCAAACACTTTTTCACACAGGGTCATGTAGTTTTGGATTTTGTTTTTCCCTTAATAATAAAAACCTTCATTTAAAAACTGCATGTTGTGTTTACTTGTTATATTTGACTAATATTTAAATTTGTTTGACTATCTGAAATATTAAAGTGTGACAAACATTCAAAAAAATATGAAATCAGGAAGGGGCCAACACTTTTCACACCACTTGTTAATATATCTATATATATAATAGATATATCTAAAATATCTATATTGAAAATGCCTTAACTGTATTTTTTCAATTATTATTATTTTTATTATATTACCAGCATAACAACTATGAAAAGTTGAAACAATTTGAATTGAAAAACTAAAGAAAATTTCACATTGATATAAAAATATAAATACTATTTTAGTAAATACTGTATATAAATACATAACTACAAATATCAATATTGAATAAGCATTTACATTTTCTTAATTTATTCAAAATTATATTACCAGCATAACAACTGTGAAAAGTTTAAACGTCTAACATGAATTTGAGAATGTTGTCTTGGTATTAAAAACTGTGCTTTATAATTTACATAGCTAGATTTTCTTTTTGTAGAGAAAGAAAATGTCAAATGTAATGGAAAATATAAATATTATTTGCAGCAAAAATAAAATAGCAATATTGAATCTACTCTATTTTTCAGTTATTTATTAAAAATGATGTTACCCACATAACTGTAAAAAGTTGAAACAATTAACATGATTTTGGGAACGTTGTTTGAGTATTGAAAAACTTACAATTTCTCACATTGAATGAACAATATAGCAATTATATAAATATATAGCTATTAAAACATGCATCTACTGTATTTGTTAAATTTTTAATAAAAATTATATTACCAGCAAAACAACTTTATCTATTTTATTTAAATTATATTATCAGCTTAAACAACATCATTTTGACAATGATGTCTTATAGTATTGAACTGATGTCCTTATTTACTTTAATGATAGCTCTTTTACATTTACATATTTGATTAGTGATCTAGACATAGTGCAGATTCGTAAGTATTTTTTATGCATTTTAATGCAGTTTTTAAAAAAGGTAAACACTTATTTTCAGGTTTAAATGACAAATAAAAATTTCTATATATACTCTATATCACTCTCTCTATATATATTCAGAGAAGACACCATATTTTATTTAACACAAACGAAGAGGCTTTGAAGGAAGTACATTCTGTTTGATGTGCCCTCCTGTTTAAAGTTTAGGAAAATTTTAAAGAACAAAATAACATTTTTTCACATCAATTAAATGTGCCTTTTGACACTGACTAAAGTCTATAGGTATGAACATGTACAGTAAACAAAACCGAATGTGTGACTGACATATCAGAGCTGACGAGTTGTTTAATAAGGCTGCTTGGGACATTTCGGCTGTTTAGCTTTATTTTCACAGCGAACAAGGGAAAGAAAACATGGTTGCTACTGAAATAATAAGTCCTATTACTCGAGGAATGTAGGTCTGCCCTCTTTCTCGCCATGCTCCTCTTTTAACGCATTCTTCCTGCTGCTTCTCTCAGCAAGAATGTTATTTTTTAATGGCACACTGAGGACTGATAGGCCTCAATTATCCTGTGCAGCCATTTGCTCAGAGCTTTTTGTTTGTCTGACATGGCTTCATGCCGCGGACGACTGGTCAATAGGTCTACGGTTTGCACGCAAGTATGCACACTCAAAAACAACTACTTTTTTCTAAAGAAAAGGGAAAATGTAAATGTCGAAAGACGAAGGTAGACGTTTTTCCATCTGGTACTGGTTTTTTTTCTTCTTTTCAGACTTTCTTTGTGTCCTTTTTATTGTAGCTTGCATCAAGATATTTTTTTTTACCTCTAATAGGAAGAGGGTTGTTCGTTTATCTAGGCCCTGCAGTTTCACAAATTTCTCTTTGAGCCTCGAGAGGAATGAAAGCTCTTTTTAACCAATACCTATTACCTCCGCCATCTGTTCCCCGGGAGTGAAATAATTCACAATTTCTCCGATATTATCTTTTTCATTTTGCCTTGTTGTATTCATTTGAATGATTTTATTCCTCTTCTATAAGTTTTATTCGTTTCACAGTCTGGGTGAATTCACCCTTTTGTGCTCGGGCTCATTATGGTTAACACCCCCCACTGGATGTGAGATTTTATTAGTCCTCTTGCCTCCAACCCCCTCGTGGGGTCTTCAGAAATTAAGACATTACCAACCAAACGCTTCATGCTGAACTAATGAGCCACTGAAACATGCTGGTGGGGGACTCCTTTTAAATGCAGCCTGACTATCTGCACTCTGTATTAAAGATAAAATGGGCTAAATATTTGTTACAGAAGTGGGATTGAATTGCACAACAACTGTTGAACTTTTAGTCAAGTTTTTTGAGCTCTAAATCTGCTTGGACTTTCATGCAATGTACTGTAATGCTGTGACAGATCAAGTAGAGTTGGGAACGTCGAACTGCTGCCATCTGGAGTCTAAATGGACTTGTGGTAAGATCGAGTGTTATGGTTCATTAAAGGCACAATATGTAATTTTGGCCGCTAGAGGGCGCGTATTCAAAATAAACAAAGAAACAACGGCGTAGTTTGACGACGCCGTGACTGAGTGTGGAATCATGGGAGTTGTCGTCTTCGTCCCCACAGCCGATGCAATCCGACGGGATTCAGGCAGAAATCATGTTCATGGATGAGCTAATGATTTATTAACGTAGTAGAATGAAGCAGGGTGAGGCTGAAAGCCGTCGAAGCAAAACGAGGCCGCTGAACGACACACGGCCGTGACACACGGCTCGAAAGCAGCAGAGCTTTTATTATGCCACAGTCGACCGCTTCCGCTCCTTCCGGTCGTGCGTATGTGGGGTAAAGCAGTGGAGCTTTTATTATGCCACAGTCGACCGCTTCCGCTCCTTCAGGTCGTGCGTATGTGGGGTAAAGCAGCGGGGTTTTTATTATGCCACAGTCGAGCGCTTCCGTTCATTCCGGTCGTGCGTATGTGGGGTAAAGCAGCGGAGCTTTTATTATGCCACAGTCGACCGCTTCCGCTCCTTCCGGTCGTGCGTATGTGGGTTAAAGCGCGTAGCTTTATTATGCAACGACATCGACCGCTTCCGTCCTTCTGATCGTGCGTATTGGTGTAAAGCATCGGAGCTTTGTTATGCAACAGTCGACCGCTTCCACTCCTTCCCGGTCTTGCGTATTGGGGGTAAGCAGCGCTGTTTTTATCAACTATATACATTTGAAAGTTTTCGGTTATAATGCTATACTCTGTACGTTCATCACCGTTCGTATTTAAATGCAACACCATATTAAAGCGTCTTGGTGTTCCATATTTTTCTGTAATATTTGCAATCGGGGGTATATGACGTCATTAGCAGCGACACAAGGACAACTATTGACGCGGCCATGCCCGGTTAAATTGGCGTATTTCTCTGTCATGTAAACATTCTTCGAATATTTGGGATAATCCAGTACACAAGTCACAAAATATATAACTGTTCAGTGGGTTTTGGATGTTAATAAAAAAATCGTACTAGTGTGCCTTTAACATCAATATCATGTTTTTACACACATCCGTTATATCTTGTGGGCGTAATCCTGTCTTGGTCTTTTCTCTGCTCATTTACTGTACTTCTTGACTCCCTTAAGTAATTAAAAGGAGGCAAACTAAAGCTCATATTGAATTTTCCCCTGACAATTTTAAACTTACATAAAAAAAAAAAAATAGTTTAAAAAATGTCAAATGTTCATGTTTTCTTTTATAGCTGCACAACTGTTCAAAGGTTTAGTGGTTGTGAGATTGCTTTTGAAAGAAATCTCTTATGCTCACCATTATTTGATCATACATATAGTAAAAACAGTGAAATATTTTTACAATTTAAAATGACTGTTTTCTATTTGAATATATTTTAAAATGTAATTTATCCCTGTGATGCAAAGTTGAATTTTTTTAGCATCATTACTCCAGTCTTCAGTTGTCACATGATCCTTCAGAAATCATTCTAATGCTGATTTGCTGCTCAAGAAACATTTATTATTTTCAATGTTGGAAACAGTTGTGCTGCTGCTTAATATTTTGAAGAAACAGTGATGCATTTGTCTGCAGGATTTTCTATTTATTTGACAACATTTATTTGAAATAGAAGTCATTTTGAAACATTACAAATGTCTTGACTGTCACTTTTTATCAATTGAATGTATCTTTTCTGAATAAAACTATTAAATTCTTCTTCTTCAAAAAAAGACCCCAAACATTTGAACAGTATATAAGTAAATATACAATATATGTAAAAATGAATATTAACCTACATTAATTAATGATGTAAAAGCTGGTCATTGTTAGTTCGTGATACCTAATGCATTAAATAATGTTTAAGATTTGAATTATGTTGTACATTTTAAGTTTTGGTATATTAAAAAATTAAATAAAAAAACACACTTTACAAGCAAAACATTTCACAAAAAGAGGTTTTAAATGTTAAAATAATAGATATACTGTTCTAAATGAAAACAAACAGTATTTGGATATCAAACATTAATCTCCTTGACTCTTAGTTGATTAAACGTCATTGCAAAAGTAAGTTAGCATAAAATCTCTAGCATCACGTGTATGCAGATTCCATTGGTTTTGATATTTTTTTAGTTAATGCAATGAAATTCATAAATTTCTAAGTGTCCAAATCCTTGTTTTGTTATAAATGATTAATGCAGTAATCAAAATCTGACAGTAATGTATTTCATTCATGAACAGGTCAATGGAGCTGACTTGATTAAAACAAATTTCATAGCATTAACAAGCAGCTGCAGTGCCTAAAGATATGAAATTGAACCATCTTGGCTTTTAAACAATGAATGCATTGATTCACGCAGAGTTTTTTAAAGGGGTCATATGATGTTGCTAAAAAGAACATTATGTTGTGTATTTGGTGTAATGAAATGTGTTTATGCGGTTTAAAGTTAAAAAAACACATTATTTTCTCCATACTGACTGTACAAGTAGGTTTTTCCTCTATGCCTCGCCTTTCTGAAACGCGTCGATTTTTAAAAAGCTCTTCGGTCTGAAAAGCAAGGTGTGCTCTAATTGGCCAGCTATCCAGTGCGTTGTGATTGGCCGAATACCTCAAGCGTGTGAAGGAAATGTTACGCCCCTTACCATACTGCGATGCTGTGTCCCGGCCGGAGCGACGAGACAAAAACATTACAACCCATTATAAACGAGGCATTTGTTGCATCCAGTGGGGACATAATTACGGATTATAATGATTTATACTGTCTTTTTACGCTTTGCGTTGCATCGCGCCGTGTAAACATGAAACAATGTCTGCATTTGTGATCGGAGAAATGACAAACAAGCGCTACTCTACCCTGCTCAAAACTTGCGTTTGAATCGTCAGTGGCAAATTGTTTAAATAAAGACGTACTTACAGTCTGTGAGTCAGAACAGCCGGCATTGTAGTCTACTCTACCAGGATCAGGAAACAGTCCTCCATAAAATGTGCTGCACACATCTGAATATTTGGGTTGAACTGTTCTAGACTAGTGTTGTAAATAGAACTTAACCACTGATTTTTTTAGTTGTGTCCTCTTTTGGAAGGCCACAAAGTAGTTTCGCTTTCACAACGAACACATACGGCGTGCTAGTGAGCGTATCATGCCGGAGGTTTGAGAACGGCGCGGCTGGCGGATTCGACAAAGGAGTGGCCGGCTGGCTTGCGGCAACCACATGTGACGACTCCGGGCTGGACTCCGCTTCGTCCACGGTGAAAGCCGATCTGGCGAGCCACAGCGCGAAGTTGATGTATTCCCTCAGCGACCAGCACGGATCAGCTCCAGGCATGACGAAGCGGATATCGTCCTCTTTTGTAGACCCAAACAAAGTAGTTTCGCTTTCACACGAATCACACGCGTCTTCACGACATGGCGGCATCAACAAAACTACAGCGAGAATAAAAGTTACGACTTTTTCTTTGCGTGAACATTTGGGCGGCGTTATGCAAATCTTCCCCCATCGTGACGTAGACATGTGGGGGCGTGTTAGAACGAGGTGTTTTAGGTAGGTGTGGTTGACGCTTAACTTTTATAAAGAATATCTCTTTGGATTTGAGACTTTAGTTTTTGCAACTTTACAGATCTTCTTTATGCACCAAGAGCTTGTAACACTCCAAAGAGAAAGGAAAAATTGAAATCGCATCATATGACCCCTTTAACAAATGTTTTCATATTGGAGATAAGCTGATCTCTATGAACTGAATTCAGTCGGTTCAGTGGTTTACTGACAAAAAAAAAAAAAAAAAAAATACGACTTGCTGTCAGTTTTTTCAAATAAAGACCTGCTAAATGAAAGTGTTTTTTCTGAATGTCCTGAAGGTCTTCCAAGGCAGGTTATCAAAAGCCAGATTAGACTATGAGTTGGATTTAGTGGCAGACCGGAGCAGTGGTGTAGTTAAATGCCCTGCTCAGGGGTATGGCTATGCCGGACGGATCCTGGCCATAACCGAATCATCCCCCCCTTGCATTTGGCTGACTGTCGCTGGTCGCCGGCACTGGAGCTGAAATCCCTCTCCCTCCGGTTGATGGTCTGGTCTTCCAGCACGCATGACCTCGCCGAGAGGTCGGGGGATGATGAGCTGTCTGGCTGCTGCGCTATTGATGTTTTCTAATGGCTCGTCTGTGTCGGCTAATGGAGGGATGGGACTGGCTGAGTTGAATCTTATAGTGTGTTTGTCCGTTTTTCATGCTCGCATATAGTGTGCACTGACCTCTTGCTGCTGGACATTGGTGGGTACATTAGAGGTACTTAGTATGTTCACATCAGAAGAGAACCGTCCTCTTATGAAGAACTTTGTGCAGTAGGGTTCCTGAATTGTAGAAGTAGTTCTTCATGTTCTAGTTGCTAATGTTGCTTCAGATCAGTGTGTTGGTTTATGGATTCTCCAAAGCAGGGGATTTCAATCTTTTAGTTTCCAAGGAAGCCCTAATTATGATCATCTTTTTCTTTGATTTCAGCTACACTCTTAAAAATAAAAGTGCTTCAAAAGGTTCTTCAAGCGATGCCATAGAAGAACAATTTTTGGTTCCACAAAGAACCATTCAGTCAAAGGTTCTTTAAAGAACCATCTCTTTCTTACCTTTTTGTAATCTGAAGAACCTTATTTTACCACAAAGAAGCTTTTGTGAAACAGAAAGGTTCTTCAGATGTTAAAGGTTCTTTATGGAACCATTTAGACAAAAAGGTTCTTCTATGGCATCGTGAAGCACCTTTATTTTTAAGAGTGTAGTTGCCTAACAAGGTAATATTTCTCATGTTCCTTTAGTTTCTTGAGGTACTAAAATAACTAAAACTGAAATAAAAATTAAATGAAGACATATTAGGGGAAAAAAACAAATGACAAAACAAAGAAAGAGGAAATAAAATTATTTACCAATATTAATAATAACTCCAGTAGTACTCAAAATATTACTAAAATAACCCATCCTTCCATTTAAATACTGTTCAAATTTTTATGTTAAATATTATTTAGAAAATATTGTTTCCTGTAACATTTTTATATATTTTTTCTCACTATAGTGCTGTACACTTAGATGTTTGTTTATTTATTTATCTAGTTGTTGATTTTCTAAAATATTTTAATCTAATGTATTTTATTTCAATTAATTTAAAGGAAACATATTATGCCCCTTTTTACAATATAATATAAGTCTCTGGTGTCCCCTGAATGTGTCTGTGAAGTTTCAGCTCAAAATACTCCACAGATAATTTATTATATCATTTTGAAAATGCCTATTTTGAGTGAAGCAGAAACACGTTGTTTTTGTGCATGTCTCTTTAAATGCAAATTAGCTGCTGCTCCCCGCCCCCTTTTACAGAATAGAGCTGCCATTACAGCTCGGGCCTGCTAAAAACATCTGTTTTGGTTCTAATTGTCATGTTTATCATGTTGAAATCATGCGTTTTAAAGCCATATTAGTTAAAACTTCTGATATACGGTTTTCTTCGTGAGAGCATACATCTACACAGTGGACAGAAAGCGGCCTGTGCACTTAGACAGAAAACTAAGTTCTCATTCACACACAAGTTTATGTTAAAAACACACATGAGTTTCAAAAACAGTCGGTTATGTCTGTGAAGGCAAACAGCTGGAAATAAATCGCTTTTTTATTTTAGATCTGTGTGGCAGCAGATATATATACATTAAATAAATCAATAAATCCATTGCTCTGTTGTCTCCTCTGAGGCTGGTACTCTAAACAGTGTTCTGTGCTCGTCTGTGCAGCCAAAGACAAACAGTTAGCATGCTTTCTCAAACTTTCTCCATGGCATTAGAACTTGTACACCGTTGTCGCTTGCGAAAACACAATGACGGCGCTGTGGGTGTAAATTTACAGATTATGGGGCAGTAATATTATAATGAGATCCCTTTGCCACGTCACCAAGGGAGCGAAATCAGACGCGCTCGTTTTCTCTGATGCTTGCAGAAAAAGGCTTACCAAAGCAAAGTTACTGGGTTAATCTTTTTCAACTTTGGTTGGTAGATGCACCGGGGAACTGATTATAGCACTTAAAACCTGGAAAAAAAAGAATTTCATGATATGTCACCTTTAAAATAAATTGTAATAATTACTATTTTTTAGTATGGGCCTTCATTCATTTTTCCATTTTTCCACCCCGCTTTAAAGCACCAGATACTGTACATAGGTTTAAAATCTTTAATTTTAAAAAGTAATAAAATTTTCAATCTATATGTCTATAATCTAAATCGCAAAAACATAATCATTTGTTATTTGCAGTTAGAAACTATATATAACATAAATAATTAATATAGCAGAAGATTACCTAGTTTAAGATGTCATTAAAATTGTTCAGATACATTTTTTTCATTATTTTATTAGTATTATTATTAAGTTATTTATTTAACTAAAATACAAACTGTGTATTGTTTTATTAGTGCTTAATGACACACATTTAGATGACCAACCAGTTTTACATAGGTTGTTCTTGCTCTCCCTCTGCATTATATATATATATGTTAAGTTTTAGTCAGTGTAGCATGCCATAAATGTTGATTTAAAAAACGTTTGAACTCCTAAAAACGTGTTGCGACCTCTACTTCTCCTCTGTGATTGTCCCGTACTGCTGTTGTGTTGTAAATGTACATTATTGCGTTTGCTGATTTTTAGAGAGCTCCAGATGCGTGCTATTTTTAATCCTGGTGGAACTGTAACTGTGTCGTGTGAGTGTGTGTCCCTGTGTGTGGATGTAGCGCTCAGCTCTCCATCACTCTCTGCAGCTCCCACACGATGGCAGATAAACAGCTCTGGAGGATTTCACCAAACTCCTGTTGACTCCACTTTTTCCCCCTTAACTCTCTTATTTTCTCCAATTCAATTCTTCAATTCTCACCCTCCTCCGTGAGGGCCTCCACCCAAGCCCCCCCCCTCCCTCAAAATCCCCCCCCCGCTTCATTAGACAACTGGGTGTTTGGAGATCACACTCTTTCTGTCTGTTCTTCTGTGATGCGCTACAGCAGCTCCCGTTGCCTAAAATAGTGTTGCTTTACCTGAGTTTGTTTCTTCACAGGTTGACTTGCAAAGACAGACAAAGTGTGGAGGAAGGTGAGAGGTGGATGTGATAGATGCTGTAGGCATCTCTCTAATTCTGACAACTGCTACAATCGCTCAAGCTACGAGATTTTTAAGCCAGTAGCAAATTTAAATCTTAGATGAATGATTTATATCACCTCTGCTGTTATTGACGCCCACCTATTGTGCCTCAGTTAATCTTTTAAAAACACTAATAGTTTAATAACGCTGTTAAATCTTTAGCAAATATCAAAATGAATACCCATTTTTCAAACTGTACTGTTGTGATGACCAAATTCACCTGCATTTAAAATTATTTATTTATTTACTTACTTATTTAAAATAGAATAGAATGAATGTATAGTATCAGTCATAATATGATAATTATTAAAAAATAATTTGTTATTGGACAGAATTTTAATATAGATGCATCCCAATATTCATTTTATCTCTTCCATATTAATCATTCTCTCTCTCTCCCATTCTCTCTCTCTATATATAGGCTATATATATAATCACAGTTCACTACTCCATTATTCTGTGCATGCTCACAGCAGATCTATTTAATTTGGCTGAAGTAACAACAGCAAAACATGTTTTTCATTTGGTAGGAAATGCTAGTAATGCCCCCCGTGAAGTGGATGCTGTGTGCAAGCTTGTTTTGTGCAAATAGTTTTTGGTATATGAAGTATTGAACCACAGTGTTCACGTGAATTTGGATTCAGCACCTTGGGCTAGAGTGACCTGTGAGAAGACTGCTATCTGCCTGCATGTGTACAAGTATAAGCCTGTGTGCTTTTTTTATGGATGACGTCTACCCCACTGATACTGTTAGTGTTTATCTCTGAGAATGCTGCACAACAGTGTTGTGTGTGTGTGTGTGTGTGTGTGTGTGTGTGTGTGTATTTATCTGCAGACATCCATTAGTGCATGACAGTAGAGGCAGAAAGGAACACTCTGTCTCTCGGTTGGGAGAGAGAGAGACTCTGAATTCCCCCGGCTTTTCATTGCCTCTTCTTCCCTTGTTTCCCTCCTTTCCTTTTTCAGGCTTTTCCTCTGTGTGTCACTGTCTTAGAGCACAATACCTGAGCTGGACACTTTTTCCCAGAACATATTGAAGACTCTATCAGAATTTGTGCTCAATATGTCCCAGTTTCTTCCCGTGTCAAAAACAGTCTGAGCTGAATTCGTTGAGCAGCTAGAGTATTTTAACACAAAAACCCTCCGTCTTATTCACTAAGTACCAAGGCCATTCTCAGGGCTTGCGATACTTTTGAACCTTTCTCCAAATGTGCTGAAATATTGCACCGCTGTATTTAAATCAACTCATTGTCATTCTTTTCAACCCAATCACGCTTTTCTTCTATGTAAATTAGGCTTTTTAATAGAATGTGCTTTATTCACAAAACTATTTGCCTATTAACTTTGCTCTATTACCACCTGAGGAAAGCAGGCAGTACACATATTTTTCTATCGATTATAGCAGCAGCTATTCATCAACTGATGACGAAAAGAAGCATTCTAGCCAGGCACAGATGAAGCTCATTTTTGGCTTTACAACTCTGCATTGCTTTCTGAAGCCTCATATTTAACATGAGTAAATTAATATATAAAAAAAAATTTTTTATATTCTTTTATATTCTTTATAAGATATAGTTAGAATGGGCGCTGAAATTTATATTTATTTACTGTATATCAGTTCCCATTTGTTATTTTTTATTATTTTTTATTTTGTTATTTATTGATTTTAGTTTTGTTTGTTTATAGTTGTATCTCTTGTCGGCCCTGAAAAATATGACATGTACTATTACTAATTATATTTTACAGGTGCATCTCAATAAATTAGAAATGTCATGGAAAAGTTCATTTATTTTAGTAATTCAACTAAAATTGTGAAACTCGTTTATTAAATAAGTTCATTGCACACAGACTGAAGTAGTTTAAGTCTGTGGTTCTTTTAATTGTGATGATTTTTGGCTCACATTTAACAAAAACCCACCACTTCACTATCTCAGCAAATTAGAGACTTCATAAGACCAATAAAATAAAATTTTTTAGTGAATTGTTGGCCTTCTGGTAAGTATGTTCATTTACATGTACTCGATACTTGGTAGGGGCTCCTTTTACTTTAATTACTGCCTCAGTTCGGCGTGGCATGGATGTGATCAGTTTGTGGTACTGCTGAGGTGGTATGGAAGCCCAGGTTTTTTTGACAGTGGCCTTCAGCTCATCTGCTTTTTTTTTTCTCTTGTTTCTCATTTTCCTCTTGATAGTACCCCATAGATTCTCTATGAGGTTCAGGTCTGGTGAGTTTGCTGGCCAGTCAAGCACACCAACACCATGTCATTTAACCAACTTTTGGGGCTTTTGGCAGTGCGGGCAGGTGCCAAATCCTGCTGAAAAAATGAAATCAGCATCTTCAAAAAGATAGTCAGCAGAAGGAAGCATGAAGTGCTACAAAATTTCTTGTTAAACGGGTGCAGTGACATTGGTTTTCAAAAAAACACAATGGACCACCCCAGCAGATGACATTGTACCCCAAATCATCACAGACTGTGGAATCTTAACACTGGACTTCAAGCAACTTGCTATGAGCTTCTCCACCCTCCCTCCAGACTCTAGGACCTTGGTTTCAAAAATGAAATACAAAACTTGCTCTCATCAGAAAAGAGGACTTTGGAACACTGGGCAACAGTCTAGTTCTTCTTCTCCTTAGCCCAGGTATGATGCCTCTGACGTTGTCTGTGGTTCCGGAGTGGCTTAACAAGAGGAATACGAAAACTGTAGCCAAATACCTTGACACGTCTATGTGTGGTGGCTCTTAATGCCTTGACCACAGCCTCAGTCCATTCCTTGTGAAGTTCACTCAAATTCTAAAATCGATTTTGCTTGACAATCCTCTAAGGCTGCGGTTCTCTCGGTTTGGTTGTGCATCTTTTTCTTCCACAATTTTTCCTTCCTCTCAACTTTCTGTTAACATGCTTTGATACAGCACTCTGTGAACCGCCAGCTTCTTTGGCAATGAATGTTTGTGGCTTACCATCCTTGTGAAGGGTGTCAATGATTGTCTTCTTGACAACTGTCAGATCAACAGTCTTCCCCATATTGTGTAGCCTAGTGAACCAAACTGAGAGACCATTTTGAAGGCTCAGGAAGTCTCATTTTGTGTTGTTGTTTTTATTATACAACAGTATAATATAAAATCTTTATACTTTATTTATAATCGGTTTAATAAATTGTTGACCCTGAAAAAGTATTTATTGATTTTTCAAATGAATATACCTATTTATCTTTGTAATGCATTTATTATTATTATTTGCTCTTTATTTATTTGGCCCTCAAAAAGTTTTTTTTTCTTTTTAATTCTAAAAGTTTGTTTTCAAGAAATGTGATTTTTTTTTTCTGACTATTTCATATATCAGGCTTTAATGCAATGACTCATGGATTGGATTGCTGTCATGGAGTGATGTACAGTCCTAGTTATGTATGCCAGATCATGATAGTTTGCCATCTTCCACTACCAGTGACTCAAAACTGGCTTTCGAGATGGGAAATTCTGGCACTCAAATTGCATTCAGCACTAATTTTGTGGGTGTGTTTGCACTGTTATGTGATTTGCATAATTCCTTTAGCGAATTGGCCGCTAAAACATGCAAAACAAACGACACTACCAGCATGCGCAACTCGATCTTAATGAAACTCCTAACATATTTATATCAAATCAGTCTCAAATACTTCCAGCATGTGTCCACGTGTTTGAGGAGGTGTGGGCGGCCAAGTACGGGTGCATTCAGGGCGCTGTTTTGAATTTCTGTCTTGATAATTATTTCGACTAATTACAACGTAATTGCCATGTTAACAGACTGTTTTTTGGCACGTACCTCGATGGCGAAGTCCAGCTGGACCTGTAAGTGTGCCTCTGACAGTTTGTGTCACTCAGAGGAAGTTGAAAACTGTGGTTAGAGCACCTCTACGTGTTACGCGGTCAGCCGCTATGATGTTCAAAAAGACCCAAATTTGGCTCTGATCACAATGACACAGCCACGCGCTCAGATCTTCTGCTGTTAATTGCTGCTCTCAGCGACTAAAGTGGGTTTGATTGGCAAATCAAACACTTAAAAGCGTGATTTAACATACCCTCTGGTTTGACTGGGAAAGTAAGTTTAGTCTCGCTACTAAGAATAGCTTTGTGAGCGGAAATGATTGGGATGCAGTGTTTTTGTGTGTGTGTTTGCGCACACCTACAGGCGCTGTGTGGATCAGTCAATGTTTAATCCCCCTCCTGCACAATTCCCGACCCGCCGCGCTCTCCCTGACACACGCGCTGCATCTTTAATGCAGACAGAATGTTGAAATGATGCACCTCCATCTTTTACACTCTTTTCTCTTCTTATCTCATCACTTTAACAATGGGAAGTAGAAATTGGATGGAGTGGTGTAATAAGTGTGAGATTTTATGAGCTCAAGCGAACAATGCCGACTAGAGGCGAGCAAATTTTGAAATTCGATTAGATCAAGCAGCGTTCATAATTAATATTGGCTTTTATCAACTTCCGTCGACGTTAAATATTAATAACCTTGCAAATAACAATACAAACAGGCTTCGGACTACACAAGTACAGAGGTTTGCTGCAGGAAAACACACTACTTACATCTCAGTCGATATTCTTCACTTGGAAGAATACTTGCAACTTTAACATCTTGCTGTTCATAACTTTTCACTTCATCCCAGTTCCTGGCAGGAAGCACAATTTCAATTCTCATTCTTTCAGTTGTTTTATTAATCCTTCTCTTCTCCTCAGCAGGCTTTCCTCGATTTGTCATCAATGCTTAAATGCCGCTGATGGCTTAGTTGTATTATCCTGTGCTCATTTTTCCCCTTCCATCTTTGAAGACACTTTCATATTTGCTATTTTGAAAGGGACGATTTTACTGTTTGTTAATTCATAGACTAAATGTGTATTGAGATCTATGAATGTCATAACAGGCATTCAATGATCTTTATGTGTCTGATTTCACAAGCAGTTTGCATGCGTTATTTCAGCATTTATGCACTGCAATCCAATGACCAGTCACTCTCTGTGCTAGTATTGTGTGCCGTGTGTATTTAAATCAATGCCATTTGTTTTTGTACATTCACAAGAGTCATGGTGCAATTAATATAGCACGGTTGGGCATTTTTGACTGGCCTAGGATTGGGATTTGCACCATGCAAATGTTGTCCAACACTAACTTTGCACATTTGTGGCACAATTCCTTTAGTGAATCGAATGCTAAAACAAAGCAAATAACACATGCAAACAAATTACACTCATCAGCAGGAGCAATTTATTATTACAAATTCTTAGGTAAATTCTTTATTATATTATTATTATTAAATGCTTTAAAAAGCAGCATACAAGATTGGGAATTGGACCAAAACTAACTTTGCATGTTTGTTGCATTATCTGATTTTCATCATTCCTTAAGTGAATCAAATTCTCAAGCAATATACCATTCAGCAGGAGCAATAATTATTATTTTTAATTTATTTTTAAGTTGTATAATTTGATTGATTAATCATTTGTATTTAATATTTTTATTTAATTCTCTGTTTAATTTGGTTTGATTTCTGAAAAGCACAGCAATTTATGGAGTCAAAGCTGATGTTATTTTAACTTTTACCTGCATGTTACAATGCTTTTAACTTGGTGCTTTGCTCCATAGAGCTCAGTGCATTTGGAAAAATTTGATATGCATTATATTATCTGCTTATTCAATATTTTTTTCAGAGAGGGCTCCTGTTTTATAAAAAAAAATTTTTGGCCCGTGGCCTCTGTCTATCCATATATTCATTTCTGAAGGGCACTAATACCCCTGTTCTGCTTCTGTCTGTCTGTCTGTCTCCCTTAAGTCTTATACAACCATCATAATCTTGCACAATCAGAATGGGCCGCTTTCATTTCTCCCTCCTCCTCTCTCTCCATCTCTCCATCAGTCTGTCTTGTGTGGAGCCACACTTGATCATTTTGGGTTCAGATCGCGGTGACACAAAAGATCCAGTCGTCAAATGGCTGGATGTCCCGAATCACTCGCTGAACAGCATGCACGCACAGTGCATTTCATGTTCCATCTTTTGTTTATTTCTTTCCTTCAGCTTTTATTCATGTCTTCCTCTGGTTCCCGGTGTTGTCACATACACAAACAAACACGGTATGGAATAAATCAGCACACTAGAGGACTCCACGACTCATGCTGCGCATCTGATGATACAGAAGCCCACACCTGTGTCCCCTCGGGTTAGTGTGATGGATGAACGGCATCCACCTGGACACGTGATAGGCCGTCAATACGCTTTAAAAGAGACCTACGAATGATCTGACACATTCTAGACACACACAAAGCCAGACTTTAATGCAGTAATCAAAAGCAGCATTCGCTAACATTTTTCCCCCAGCTTCACCAAAAGATAACAGCCAATTACATGGACGTAACGGGTGGAGAGCATTTATTGTCATCTGCTTCTTTATCTCAGCATAATGCCTGCAAATCTGATCGCACTAAACTACAGGCATGTGACGGGTCGAAACGGGTCTGATAAAACTGCAAATCTGCACATTGCACACACAATCCTCACACTGTTTGATTGATAAGTGTAAGGCAGACTGAGCGCTATAATATGTAGGCAAGTCTTGAGAGCATGCAATTATGTGCATGCAATTATAACTGATGGAGTGGTGCTCTGTGAAGTGAATAAAGTCCGTCAAAAGATGTTTGCATTTGATTGAAGAGTTTGTCAGAGGCTCAAATCAGGGAAAAAGAGCTGAATTTCCCATCAATCGGTGCAGAGGAATGTAAATGGGGAAATGGCACAATCTGACTTGAAACTTAACCTTTGATTTGATGGCAAATGTCTGTTGTGTTTCTTTGAATTGGTTTCTGATGACTAGTTGTGGTCGAGTGGGTTCGGTCAGGAATATTTGTTTTGCTTCGTGTTTGAGTGAGTCAGACTTATTTATCATGTTGCGGAATGGGGATGAGGTTTTACTGTAAAGGCTTTTCTTCATAATTCAGGGGTTTTATGAAGAGACACTGGTTGATTGTGAAAAGAGCTCATTTAGAGCAACAGTATTTCAAAGTTTAGGCCAAACATATCATTAGAATACTGGCTTATTTACTAGCCTGCCTTCTCTATTATGATTTTTCATTTTCTTCTTAAAGGAACAGTACACCCAAAATAATTTCTTCTGTGGAGTGCAAAAGGAAAGGTTTCACAGAATATTGATGTTGCTCTTTTCCATAGAACGAAAGCATACTGTAACCAGGGGCTGTTATTTTAGTATTATGAATATACTATATTATACAGTAGCAGTTATCTTTATATTGGCAATGGCAAATGACAAATGCCACATGGAATTAAACTTGAAATGCTGAAGTAGAAAGAATTAAATAGTATTTTCATGTAAAACATACTCCAGTACTCAGAAAAAAACTGACAATTTTTAATTTGTTTGTTTTAATATTTATATTTTATTTGATTTCAAAATAATTAAAATTACTGAACACTATTAAATAGTTGTAGTTTTAGTACGCAACACCGACTGTCAAAAAAAAGCACCGTATAATTAGTCAAGTGTTCTAAATTCAAAGTCTTCTGAAGTCATTCTGTAGCTTTGTGTGAGAAGCAGACCAAAGTTTAAGTCATTGTTTATTGTCTAGTTGTTATTCTCTCAAATCTCATTCTCCATTCCACATAACTTTGCGCACCACATTTAGGACGCTAATTTAGTTTCAGTCAATAACTAATAGGAATCTTCACAGAAACCTATTGTATGGCTTCAGAAGTCTTGGATAGAGAATGCACAAAATGGACTGCATTTATAGTGCTTTATTTGACAGTCAGTGGTCACTATGCTTTTGTTATGTGGAAAAGAACATTGCTTGTGAAATTTTCTAAATATCT
The DNA here is from genome assembly GCA_018155175.1 of Sinocyclocheilus anophthalmus. Classification (NCBI taxonomy): domain Eukaryota; kingdom Metazoa; phylum Chordata; class Actinopteri; order Cypriniformes; family Cyprinidae; genus Sinocyclocheilus; species Sinocyclocheilus anophthalmus. The sequence continues at coordinate 5,623 of JADLZN010002512.1, read as the reverse complement.
CCGTTTTGTTTCTCGGAAGACAGTCACCAGCCATACAGGTCGGAAAAACAACATGAGGTGTGAGTAAATGATGACAGAATTGTTTTGTTTTTTTTAGGTTAACTATACCTTTAAAATATGCACTTAGTTGACAACTGTACGTTAGCAGACAACGTCTCGGTGTGTTTTACGGCTAAACAGGGTGATTTCAATATCGGTTCATATTTGAGAAGATGATTCATTTCCTGAACATTGCTGACTGAGTGGACGTGAATCTTGAACTGATTTTTCCCGCTCTGTGCAGATTAGAGCTGGAATTTCCCCAGCGCAGATGAGCTGTAGATAATACTCGGAATACTCGCTGTTCTCACAGGCCTCAGCGAGTGATTGCACCTCAGCTTGGGCAATCATTCGCATGATGTTTCTTGTAAATTGAATCACATTGTTTTGATTTAGTTGGTTATTTGGAACTCTTATTTCCTTTGCTTTGTACTCACTTTCTGCTGCTTACTTTTTCCCATTTCTATTTTATCATCTATTTTATAGAAATGCCCTAGGACTATACAGGCAACCGTTTCTCCACTCAGCCACAAGCTCATTCTTGCGAAACGCGGCTTAGTCAACACTTAGTCATAGTTCACATTCTAAGAACATTTTTTTAAAATTTGACTAAGTGTATATGTGAGAATCTTTAAATCCACCTACAGATACATGGTGTCCTGTAACTCATTAAGTGCTCATTTACCCTAATCATTGGCTTTACAAGAAAAAATTGCACATGCGTGTACATCTGCTTATGCATCTTTCAAATCGTGCTAGTTGATTTGCGCACACGCTAAAGGCCTTCAGTAGTGATTTTCTTGCCATCTGTAAGACCCACTGTCTCTCTCCCCATGACTTCAGCATCACAGCATGAAACAACACACAGAAAAGCTCATACACACACCAGAATCTAAATATCTCACCCAACAATTAAAATTCTGTCATCATTTGCTCACCCTCATGTTGTTCCAAACCTGTATGACTGATTGTCTTGTTCTTATCGGTACTGTTTTGTCTTGCATAGGCTTTTCAATAACAAAGAATGATAAATAATTCAATCAAATTATGATCATGATGATTCAAATTATGATGAGTCGTTCCCCCAACCCCCCCAGCCTGAAACTGAAAATGACACCCCATGAGTTTGTTTCTTCATCAGATCAGATGTGGAGAAATGTAGCAATCCATCACTTGCTCACCAATGGCTCCTCTAAAGTGAATGGGTGCCGTCAGAATGACGGTGAGCAAGTGATGTACTGCTGATGTAATTTTGTAATCAATTTCTCTAAATGTGTTCCGATGAAGAAACCAACTCACCTACATCTTTGATAGCCTGAGGGGGAGTGAATCCTCATCAAATTTTCACTTTTAGGTGAACCATTCCTTTAGTCCTAAACATAACCCTAAAATCTGATCATCATATCTAGTTGATATGCATGATGTAATTTTAATATACAAATAAGAATAAGGCAAATAAGGCTTATTTGTTTTAATCAAATGCACTTGCATGATCTAACCGCACTTTGTCTTTCGTGCACTTGACGGTTTGAATGTTCTCTTCATATTTAATAAGAGAGATGAATATTTCATCAGCTCCACGATTAATATTTGTTATGACGGTGAACTGGATATTGAGTCTCAAGGCGGTGCCATGTTCGGCTCAGGATTACATGTGTTGGATATGATTGTGTGTGGTTACGTAGCATCGCTAACATGCTTTTAGTCTCCCAGCTATAATTACGTGACTGTACCAGCTGTGAGGAAAGGAAGGTGTGTGTTTGTGTAGATTAGATGCTGTGTTTCCTGAGCAATACGAATACTTTAATCTCATGCTTAGTCTTAATGCATGATGCCTTGCAGATTTGTGCTAGCTATGCATGAAGGAGTGGGTGTTTGTGATTGTGTTGGTACACAGCCTTGATGTTGACTGTGTGTGCTGTGTGTATTGGATAAAGGACCCAGTGTGCGTTTCCATTTCAGAGAGTAAAAAGCATATTTACCGTCTGGTCTGTGCATGTGTGGACGAGGCTTTGTACTCACTGTGCTGGTGGAATCTCAAAGGGTTGCATAAATACATGTGGAAAAAACACAACTTTGAGCACATCATAAGCTGAGGAAAGAACTTTGAGTGTAATTCAACTCGAGTGCTGAGTGCAAATGCTGGAGTATTTTTTTGTTTAGGTTTTTACCCCCCTGGCTGTTTGTGTGCATATGAATGTGCTTAGCTATAGTTTTGCTGCCAAAAGTAAAATGTGTTTATTTATTTATTTTTACTTATATTCTTTGTAGTATATTATATATTTTTCAAAAGCCTGGGCTTGGTAAGCTCTCAGAAAAAAAGGTACAAAGCTGTCACTGGGGCAGTGCAAAAGCTAAGCTACTAATATGTACCTTTAAGGTATTAATATGTACCATTTAGGGGTAAATAAGATACAAAGATGTACCTTTAAATTTTGAACGGGTACCGCCCAAGTGACAGCTTTGTACCTTTTTTCTGAGAGTATAAGCTTTCCATGTGTTTGGAAAGGAGCTCTCTTATGTCGCCAAGGCTTGATATTTTGATCAAAATACAGTCAAAAAAAACAGTAATATTGGAAATATGATACAATTTCAATAAATGTTTTCTAATTAATATATTGTAAAAATGTGAGCAAAGCTGAATTTTCAGCATCATTACTTCACATGATCCTTCAGAAATCATTCTAATATACAGGTGCATCTCAATAAATTAGAATTTGTCGTGGAAAAGTTCATTTATTTCAGTAATTCAACTCAAATGTGAAACTCGTCTGTGTATTGAAAATAAATTCAGTGCACACAGACTGAGTAGTTTAAGTCTTTGGTTCTTTTAATAGTGATGATTTGGTGAAACTTAACCTTGGACTTCAAGCAACTTGGGCTATGAGCTTCTCCACTTCCTCCAGACTCTAGGACCTTGGTTTTCAAATGAAATACAAAACTTGCTCTCATCTGAAAAGAGGGACTTTGGACCACTGGGCAACAGTCCAGTCCAGTTATTCTTCTCCTTAGCCCAGGTAAGACAACTCTGACACTGTCTGTGGTTCAGGAGTGGCTTAACAAAATGAATACGAAAACTGTAGCCATATTCCTTGACACGTATGTGTGTGGTGGCTCTTGATGCCTTGACCCCAGCCTCAGCCAATTCCTTGTGAAGTTCACTCAAATTCTTGAATTCGATTTTGCTTGACAATCCTCATAAGCTGCGGTTGTTCTCGGTTGGTTGGGCATCTTTTTCTTCCACACTTTTTCCACTCAACTTTCTGTTAACATGCAAAATACAGCACTCTGTGAACAGCCAGCCTCTTTGGCAATTAAAGTTTGTGGCTTACCCTCCTTGTGAAGGGTGTAAATGATTGTCTTCTGGACAACTGTCAGATCAGCAGTCTTCCCATGATTGTGTAGCCTAGTGAACCAAACTTGAGAGACCATTTTGAAGGCTCAGGAAACATTTGCAGGTGTTTTGAGTTGATTGGCATGTCACCACATTCTAATTTGTTGAGATAGTGAATTAATGGGTTTTTGTTAAATGTTAGCCAAAACCATCACAATTAAAAGAACCAAAGACAAAAACTACTTCAGTCTGTGTGCATTGAATAAATTTAATACACGAGTTTCACAATTTTGAGTTGAATTACTGAAATAAATGAAATAAACTTTTCCACGACATTCTAATTTGAGATGCACTGTCCATAATATAATTATTGGAAAATAACTAAATAGATAAAACATGGTTGCATCATAAAATATTTGTATTGTCACTTTTGATCAATTTAATGCAACCTTGGTGAATATAAGTATTAATTTCTTTAAAAAAAATACTTTTGAATTATGTATAAAATATAATGTTAAACCGTTTGTGTGAGCATTTAATGTGTATAGGTTTAAGATATAGGTTTTGGAAAATATTATTAGCTCACTATGAAAACAAGTGTCAATGGAAAGTCCCTACCATTATAGAAAAATGTGTGTTATTGGTTGGGTGGCAAAAGGAGGAAGAAACATGGCAGATGGTAGAAAGAAACAAGTGAAGGAGGGAAAAAGGGAGAGTCTCTCTCTCTCCTCCAGATCAGCAGCGAGAGTCCACGGATGGAGTATGACTTGTGGTGTGTGTGTGTGTGTGGGTGTGGGTGTGTGTGTGGGGTGTGTGTGTGAGTGAGTGTTTCATGCTATACAGTACATGTATATGGAGAGGCCAGGTTTGGTTGGCACAGTTTTCACACTTTGGAGAAGATCTCTGATGGAACAAATACAGATAACTCATCTAGATGCAAATGATAGCTTAAGCTCTTAGTCTAAAAACACACTCAGTGTCCAAACTATTACCCCCAGTTTTAATTATTCCTGATTAACAGTATGTTCAGCGCATATGAGTTTTTTGCTGCATTTTATTCATATATTTGATGCAAATCTCTGGACATCAAATGTAAACTATTTGTTGCACAATAAAGCACACTAAATTTAAACTTATTTATAAAGAAAGTTATATGTATCATAAATCAGAATGTTTTAATTTGATGTTGAATTTAAAATTATTCGCTATGTGTGTGTCTTGGCGGTGTGTGTGATATACTATATATATATTATATATCTATATATATATAACAATATTAAAAAACAAATAAAAAATAGAATACTACTATGCAATAAAAACTATAATTAAATAAGAATATCAAGAAATAATAAAAAACCATTCATTTAATTTGAAAGAACTGTTTTCATTGTGAATATTTTTATCATGAATTATTTCTGTGATGGCAAATTGAATTGGAAATTTGAAAGGAAAGCTGACATTGTTGCTCCAGAAACGTTGTATTATGACAGTTGTTTTTCACGACCAGGAAGTTCAAAGTTCAGAAGAACAGCATTTATTTAAAATAGATTTGGGGATGTAACGAGTACGGTTTGACGATAAATCATGATTAACATTCCCCACGGTTAGTATTACGTTCCATTCTTTTAATTACATTAAAACCGATGAGATTAGAACAGCTCACATGCGCCACAGCAACAGAGTGGATCGTTTTGATGAAAAAGGTGGAAAAGCTGGGAGGTTTTAACAGAGTGCTAAGGGCATTATTAACATGAAATATGAATGAATTAATATTACATGAATGTACTCTGAAGGTTCTGACTGTCTTCAAAAAATAATCTATGGCATTTTGTTTTCATCTTCGCTCTATGTAATACCTAAAGGAAGTGTTCTTTATCGCAATACTGCTTTGTCCGCGGAGTTTACGGGAAAATTCAGTTTTTCCACAAGCGCCACTTGCTGTCAGCGAGTGGATTTACAGAGAATTATATTTACATTCAGCCTGTGTGTAGTTTCTGTCTGGCCAAAAACGGACCGAATTTGCATGCACTGCTATAAATTTTGACCAGTTGATGAAAAACAACTTATGTGGATTCTACACATTTATAAAAATTTGGATAAGGTATCTAGAATTATTTATGGAGCAGATCAATTACATATAATCATTAATTAATCAATTATCATTTTCACTTAACTCTTTTCTTTATTTAAAGGCTAAAATGTGAGATGTACCTTTTTATTAAACTTTTTCAAAGCTTTATTTGAACAATT
>JADLZN010002511.1:0-91741 GCA_018155175.1 Sinocyclocheilus anophthalmus | reverse complement strand
AATAAATTTCAAAGGAATAAAGTTGAATGGAATTGAATTAAATTAAAGTTGAATAAACTTCAACTTTACTGTTAAGTGCACTGATGTCAGACTCATTTTGGATAATAAAGTTTATTGTTAAATTGTTAAATGCCCTGCCTCTATTATGTATCTTTGTCACGTCATTATAAGTGTTTGATCACCACACTTGAGTGATCATTGCAAAAAATGTGTTTATATATATATTCTGTTTATGTATATACTTTATTCTATATATAGTACCAGTCAAATGTTTGGACCCTCGAATGGGAAAGTGTCCAAACTTTTGACTGGTACTGTACTACAATATACACAAAGAATATCAGCAGATATATCGATATCGGCCTTTTTACCCCCTAATATCGGTATCGTATCGGCCCCAAAAAAAACATATCGGTCGGGCTCTAGTTCGATAGTTTGAAGTATATCAGGGCCTTAAGGGTACATCTCCCAGGTTCACATTGTTAAGCCACTAGTTATTTATCTGGGCTCCATTAGCCCAGAAACACATTTTACTCACTAGTTTAAGCTATCTGGTCAACCAATCAAGTACACACAGCAATAGTTAACTAGCGTTAAGCCATTCGGCAAAGCAGGCCCAAGCTCACATAGACAGCAAACACGAGGTCTCATGGCTCTCGGAGCAGCAGCAGTACATATGTCTTAGCAATAGATCTGCTTGTTCTGGGGGGTTTATCTTTTATATTCATTCTGCCTTATAGGGATGATTTTAAGCATATAATTGTATAGCAGCAGCATAGATATTTAATTGTTTTGTTTACTTCTTCCAGCTTTGTTGGGGGGTTATTTTATATGCTATTTGTGCAGCAGCAGTATGTCTTAAATGCTCACGGCATCGCATCGCCATATGCATTGGTAGTAGCAAGTTCCTGTACTTGCTTGCAGCAGCTGCAATAATCTACAACTACAGCAAAAACCAACAGCAATTCAGCAGCAGCGTAGCAGACCAAGACCAAATACATTAACATTGTCATATCCATCACCATACTAAAATCTTCCGAGAGTTGTCATGATTGAAATATATAGTTCAATCATGAAACTCTAGATGGCACAGACTGATAGGTTCTTAATGTAACTGATGATATTCACAGCATTAAACAACTTGGCACAAGCTGATTGGTTCATGCTGCAAATGCAGCCAATGAGCTTACTGCCTTGCATTTATATGGCTGGCTAGCATTCACTTGAGATTCCTGCAGCGCGCTTTGAGTTTCTCTGAAACCCTACACCTTCCCCAGCTCCACCTGTATAGATCTGCTTTGGGTTATTTTATATGCTTTTTGTGCAGCAGCAGTATGTCTTAAATACTCACGGCATCGTATCGCCATATGCATTGGCAGTAGCAAGTTCCTGTACTTGCTTGCAGCAGCTGCAATAATCTACAACTACAGCTATAGCCAACAGCTGCAGCAATTCAGCAGCATAGCAGATCTATTACGCCAAGACCAAATACATTAACATTGTCATATCCATCACCATACTAAAATCTTCAGAGAGTTGTCATGATTGAAATATATTTTATTAATTGGTGACTAACCAACTCATTCCGTGATGTAGCCTATAGATGCAGTTATCTACCCCCTATAATTCTGGATATTGGGGCAAAAATAAATTGTCTCATATTGAATATTTATATCATATGATACAGTCAAGCAATATCACATGAACAACGAGTTCAATATCACATGAGTGCTGTTTTTGTACCGAATAGCACAAGTGCAAATGTGATATTAATTTTATACAACAGTTTCAATAAATAAGAAGTTTATATTGTGTCGTATATTAGACACAGCATTGTCTGATGTCGCTGCAAAAATCAAGACTCATCAGACCAGGCAACCTTTTCCATTATTCTAACCAATTTTAGTTAGCCTGTGTGAATTGTAGCCTTAGTTTTCTGTTTTTAGCTGACAGAAATGGCACCCGGTGTGGTCTTCTACTGCTGTAGCCTATCAGATTCAATGTGTTGTGCATTCAGAAATGCTCTTTTGCATACCTTGATTGTATTGAGTGGTTATTTGAGTTACTGTTGACTTTTTATCAGCTTGAACCAGTCTGGTCATTCTCCTCTGACCTCAACAAGGTATTTTCGCCCACAGAACTGCAGCTTACTGGATAGTTTCTCTTTTTCTGACCATTCCTTGTAAACCCTAGAGATGGTTGTGCATGAAAATCCCAGCAGATCATCAATTTGTGAAGACCAGCTCTTCTAGCACCAACAGGCATGCAACATTTAAAGTCACTTAAATCACCTTTCTTCCCCATTGTGATGCTCAGTTTGAACTTAAACAGATCTAACTGACCATGCCTAAATTGCTGCCATGTGATTGGCTGATTGGGTATTTGTGCCAACTAGCAGTTGTACCTAATAAAGTGACCGGTAAGTGTATATATACACATGTAAATATATTTAATGTTAAATTGTTGTATATAAATGGTTACATTAACCATAATGGTTACATATAAATGGTTACATATAATGGTTACATATAATATTTAAATTTGCAGTACTTGGCAACAATGGATGCTTGATAAATTAAGTAAATTTTCTTAAAAATATACATATTAAAAATATGTATATATAATTTTTTAGCTCTATCCTCCAGTTCTAATTTTGTAAAATATGTTCTGGAGAGCCTGGATTCGTATTCTACTTTTTTTTTTTTGGTTGTTTAATCAAATCGTTTTTACAATGTAGTACCTGATAAAAAGCCAATTAAACTGAGCTTGTTTGATAAAGAGTCCACAAAAAAACCCAACAAAATATAAACTAAGCAAAAATATATATAAGCAGATACACGCACGCATGTAAATATGTAAGTACATTAGCCAACTGCTGGAATATATGATTATATAATTTGTATGTAATGGCAAATTTTAAGCAGCCCCCAACATACTTCGCCGACACTCTTTAAACGACTATCTAAATAAACTTAAGCTGTACCTTTTAAGGATGAGAAGAGCAGGATGGAAAGACGTGAGCAAGGTAGGCAGGTAGCAGGCAGGCAGGGCAGGGCAAGGCAGGATGGATGGATCAAAACAATATTCCAAAATGGATTCAGTAATCCATACAAAGGTTAGAGCAGGGTTGAAAGGATACAAACTCAAGATCAAATTTAATCAAATAAAATAGCAAAGCAAATAGCCTTAAATAACTTATATGCCTAGTAGGTTGGTAGGGTGCTTCTTTGTTCTCTGACAAAAGGGTGAGAGGCGGCCATCTTCAACTTCACTGCCTTCTCACTGTCTATCAAAATAAAAGTCTCTACAAAAAACCATTATATACCAAAATATATTTTAGTACTCCTAGAACCTAAATAACAAATAAATAATGGCTCCAACATAGCCGGCCCCTTATAGCTACCGATGGAAGCAAGCTATAACAAACAAAATACAATTTTAAAGGAGCCATAAATTGTTTACTTAACCACTTACTGTGCTCCCCTATTTTTGAGCATTTTCTGAAAAACGACATACCCAAATAAAAATGTCTGTAGCTCTTGAACCCTATGGTCTATATTTATAAATCTGGTATTGTTTGAAACTAGACACTTGAACCTTTGTTACTCTGGAGTCATAATAACTCAAAATTAGTATAGCAACAGAGTAAAACAAGGTAAAATGTACATGAAAGTGACTTACAATATCTTTGAATGAAATTCACTAAGGGAAAAATGGATGAGGCTTTAATGCTATTGGCCTGAAAACACCATAAAGATAAAGCTGAATGTCTGACCATATTTTGATTCAAATTTGAAGATGATACTCCCAAAAATGTAGTTTCTGTAAGCTTTTATTTAAAAAAAAGTCTAGGCGTTTTTTCAAAAAAGCCATTTGGAGACTCCAAATGGACACCTGGTAACCAAATGAGGCAAAACTACATAATGCATATATGTATATCAATTCAGAACTGCTCTGCCCACCATAACACAAAAGAAAATACAAATGCTGTTCAGAAATAGTTGTGTTGACTCATTTGGTTACCACCAGGTGTCCATTTGGAGTCTCCAAATGACATTTTTGAAAGGATGCCTAAACTTTTCCTGAAATAAAAGCAGAAATACAACATTTTTTAGGTAAAAACTTGCATAAAGTACATCTTTATGGTATTTTATTTAAAGAAAAGATTAGATTAATTGTACTATTCTATACCATGTACAATATTATTTGCATGCAAATCAGTGTATGTGCATGTATGAGTGTATGCACGTGCACAAAGACTATAAAGGCCTTAAATAGGTTATTGGCCTTCTACCAGCAAGCAGATTTTGCTGACCGGTCTTTCGAGCTTGTTTTGGTTTGTAGACGTACACTGCGGACCAGGCCTTTGGAGTCAAGGAAGGCTTCAGTGACTCTGGCCAACATCCATGAACCTCGTGGAGCTGAGGCATCAGCTACCAGCACAATGTCTCCTTGACGGAAGTTGCGCCTGGTCCGTTACCATTTTTGCCATGCTTGCAGAAGAGGAAGATACTCTCAAATCCAACACTTCCAAAAACAAATCAGCAGTGTACTGCACTTGCCTCCAGCGATGCCTACTGTAAAGATCTTCTTTCATAAACAATCCAAACAACGGCCTTGTTTTATTTCCAGTGGTCCAAAATAATCAACCCCTACATGAGTGAAGTTCGGAAGGTCAGGGGTCAACCTGCCAATAGGCAAATCTCCCATTTTCTGTTCACCTGCACTGGAGTTTATTCTTCTGCATGATGTGCATTCACGAATGACCTTTCTGGACAAGGACAAGGTATCTTTGTCTAAGCTGGGGCAGCATGAAATTCCTTCCACTGTGTCCAACTTCTAGATGGATGTGCCGAAGTAAGAGCTTGGAAACATGATGGTTTTTAGGAAGAATGGCAGGATATTTCTGCTCAGTAGGCACTGCCATTTTGCTCAAGCGGCCACCCACCCTCAAGATGCCATTATCAAGAACAGGATCTAACCTGTAGATGGGGCTGCTTCTACCAACATTCTTCATGCCTTTCTGCAAGCGAGTTATTTCCTGCAAATATCCCTGCCTTTGGCAAAATTGTATATTTGCCACTTCAGCATCCTCCATATCTTGTACTGATAGCACATATGAATCAGGTTTCTCCTGTTTTCCTATTCTTGTGGTCATAATATGCCTGCTTTGTTCTGCCTTTGCCTTGCGTTTCTTAGGAAGTTCTGAAAGAATGAATTTGAATCTTAGGAGCCACGCCACGGCCCTTTTGAGGCTTATCCATGCTGAGAAGTAATTCATGAGGCAAGTTGTAGTGTCAAAGTGGTCTTTCATTGCAAAATTTATGGAGACCATTTCCTTTCTTAATTCTGGGTCATCTGGAAAGAGGATGAGTTCGGATGGAGGGTCTGGCCAACAATGAGGTGGTTCCCTTAGGAAGTCTGGGCCATCGATCCAGGTCTTTCTTTTCAGAAATGTGTTGACTGTCAGCCCCCGGGAGGCATAATCAGCAGGATTCAATTTTGTGCCTATGTACCTCCACTGAGACAACTTTGATGCACTTCTGATGATATTAATGCGGTTTGCCACAAAGGTTTGGAATCTTCTGCTTTCATTGCGGATGTACCTCAGGATGGTCATGCTATCTGTCAGAACAGAGATTGCGCCAACTCCATATGCAGCTCTTCAGACAATATCTTGTCCAAACGTACAGCCAGAACGGCAGCAGTGAGCTCCATCCATGGTGTAGTCATCACCTTCAAAGGAGCAACCCGAGCCTTGCCCATGATAAAGGTGACGTGAACTTTATTGTTGCTGGTCAATCTAAGATAAGACACTGTTCCATACCCAATATCGCTTGCATCACAAAAATGGTGCACCTGTGCCATTTTGATATTTTCAAAGTCTTTTGGAACCAAGTATCGATTAACCTTGAATTCCCTCACCTTTGGAAGGTCTTGCCACCACTGCTTCTAGGTTTGGGCATACACCTCTGGCAGTTCATCATCCCATCTAATGTTCTGCCTGCATAACTCTTTTAAGATGCTTTTTGCCGGAAAGGTGAGAGGTGCGAGAAATCCAAGTGGGTCATATATTGAGCAAACCATGGACAGAATCCCACGTCTACTGCATGGACGTTCCTTTGTAGTCACCTGGAACATGAAAGCATCTTCCTCAGCACTCCATTGCACACCTAGTGCTCGTACAAGGTCAAGATTTTTGATGTCCTTGCCACTTTGAGACTCTGGAATAGAGGCCAAGACAGCCGTGTTATTACTTATCCATTTGGTCAGCTTAAAGCCTCCAGATGCACAGAGTGACTTCAGTTCCTTCCAGAGTCTAATGGCATGGTTTTCTGTGTCTACAGCTTTCAACAGGTCATCCACATAGAAATTGTTCTTAACTGTGTTAGTTGCCTCAGCTGAGAAGCACCCCGTGTTATCCTCAGCTGTCCTCTTTAAAGCATAACTTGCACAGCATGATGACGTTGCACCAAAAAGATGTACGACCATCCTATATTCTTTCAGTGGCTGATTGACGTTGCCATCTGGCCACCAAAGAAAGCACAGGAAATTCACATGATGAGGTGGGACCTTGACTTGATGGAACATCTTTTCCACATCAACCATGATGGCAATTTTACCTAGACGAGAGCGGACTAAGACTCCAATCAGAGTGTTCGTAAGGTTTGGACCTGGAATGAGCTCAGTGTTCAGTGACACCCCCTGATAAGCTGCAGAGCAGTCAAATACTACACGCAAGCTTTCCTTCTTTGGGTGAAACATGCCATGATCTGGAATGTATCATACCTTTCCATTTTCCTGTTTCAGCTGATCTTGTGGTACAAGTTGTGGTACAAGGTACAATTTTTCTGGAAAATCATGATTATATTGTTGAATCAAAAAGATCATTTAAATTTTCAACAGAAATCCGATGCGCATGGACATATATGGACCTCTTTTATGAATCCATGCATCCTCACCATGGAAAGGTCCATTCACTACCCAACCTAACAGTGTCTTTATAGCAAATGGGCCATTAACCTGGCTATTAATAATTCTCCAAGGTTCCATCAATTTGGGTGCATTTATCCCAATGAGAAGGCCAACCTCCACGTTAATGGTGGGTATCCACATCTTGAAGATAGGGCCATTTTCGGATGTCCTTCTGCTTGGGGATATGTTCTTTATCAACAGGAATTTCCCTAACTTTATAAATTCCTTGCCATCCAGGCTACACACTTCCAGGCCTTTGACCACCTTAATGGGCTTCTTTTGCCCCATAGTACGCAGAAGTATTTGTTGGTGTTTGCCCTTGGCATTTAAACCTTTTCTGAGTTGATCAGTGCAAAAGGTAGCAGAACTTCCCGGGTCAAGGAAAGCGTATGTCTGGACTATATGATTTAAGTTGGTCAGCTTGACTTGAATAGGTATAATTGCAAGAGTGCACTGTTTATCACTACAATCAATTGCTTCAGGGTTTCACATTGCATGACTTCACAATAGGAAGAATCGCCGACAGCTGTCTGGTGCAGGGTTGCCAGGTTTTCGCTACAAAACCCGCCCAATTACTACTCAAAACTAGCCTGAAAATAGCCCAATTGCTTTCGAGGGGGTCCCCCAGTAAAAATCGCGTTCTGGGGGTAAAAAACTATTTTTTTTGGTGGGGTTCTCCTGGAAAAATTCACATTCTAGGGCCTAAATATCACGTTATTGGGGTCGCTTCAACCTACTGACATAAAAAACAACCGGCGGCAATCGTGGATTTGGCAACACTGGTCCCCAAACTACGTTTCATATAACTCATCCCCGAACTTCCCGCTGCCCTGTATCTTGTCCTCTCATTGGCTGTAGGTCATCGCCGATGTGTTTTTCAGTCAGAACTCATTTCACACAGCATGATTGTGATCGCTGACAGCTCCAGATATTTAGCATGCCAAATATTTCACGGGCGTTGGCGACGCATCGGCGATTCCCTCAGATCGCATCTTTGATAATTCGCACTGCGTGATTGTCACTTGCGTGAACGAGCACCGATTTGCCTCCGATTTCGGGCATTTGTCGACGAATTCGCAAAACCTGTCGGCGAGTGAAAAATCGGGCTAAAATCGTGCAGTGTGAACTCGGCATTAGGGGTATGTGTAAGATTGTGGGATGCGGTTTTGAACATTCTGAACAGATTTGTCGGTTTTTGCAAGTTCGACTTATATGCCCTTTGACCAGACAACCAAAGCAGACACCTTTGTTTTTAGCAGTTCAACTATAGCATTGTGAGGCTTTGTCAACAGTTCTTGACAAGACACAATGCCATGATTGCCACTGCAGATAGGACAGAGTTTTGACAAGTTAGAAGATTTGAACAATTACATTGTGTTCTCTGCAGTAGAACATTCTGCATTGTCCTCTGGCACTGCTGCCACTGTTGAAGCAAAACTGCTCCCCTTTGCTCTTCTGTGTAGAACTTATAGTGGGCTTGCTACTGCTGATGGTTGTCTTTGATGTCCTTTTGCTTGAGGAGGCATCTCGGCGGTCACCAAAAATAGGGTCTTGCAGAATCCTGGCCTGCCTTTCCAGGAAATTAACAAGATCACCAAACGTGGCCCTGGCTCCTGTCCTTTCTTTGATGTCAAAAGCATATGATCGCCATTTTTCCTTTATTTTGTAAGGCACCTTGGAGATGAGAAGCCTCATGTTTGATGGACGATTGAGTTCATTCATATTCCTCAAAGTACGCATAACATTACAACATCAATGGAGAAAAAGAGCATAACTATGTAAAGTTTCACCATTGTCTACTGGTATGTTATTCCAATTTAAGGCCTTTTCCATAGGCATTGGTGATTTTGAATTAATCTTCAAAATGATGTTCCAAGAGTCCTTTTGCCTCTGCCTGCATCCATATGAAGGCAACTTCTAACCAACTCTTTAGGTTGACTAGAGGTATACTGTTCAAGGTAATATAACCTATCTTGACTGCTGTTGGTCTTACTTTCGATACAGTGTTAAAATGCCTGCATGAATGGTTTAAAGTTCAGTGGTTCACCATTGAATACAGGCACGTCTAGTTGGAAGAGAAGACATTTTTTGCTGTTGCACAATAAGATCAGTAATATCACTCAGATTGTTGCTGCTTAAGCCTGAAGGCGCAAGTGGTAATGTGACGTCTGCACTAGTTTGACTAATCTGATTCAATGGTGGCATTTGTCAAGGACCTTGAGACCTCTGAAGCCTTACATCATGCGTCAAAGCTCTTTGCAGTGGTGTTTTAGGGATAACAGAGATTTTTGCATATTCCACTGGTGAGGGTTCTGGTTGCAGAGTTGCCTTGATTCCATTCATTCCTTGATGGCTCTTCAGATACTTATTCATGCCGTCTCCTGGTGACTCAGAAACTTCTGGTGATATGAGTTTAGATTCCATGCATTCAGTATCAAAGCTTTGTAACACTCGCACTTTAGCATCAACTGCAGCCAACTCTGTTTCAAGCTCAACTCTCTCCATTGTATTTTGTTCTTTAATCCTTTCTAGTTGTAAGGCATACTTCTTTTTAAACCCTTCAGTACGCTGCAATAGAGCTGCCTTTTCAGCTTCAGCCCTTAGACGTGCAGAAGACACTGATGTGGTTTTGGAGGAACTGCTAGCAATAGAACGTGAAGACTGCCTTTTACTGCCTGACAAATTGGAAATGCTGTCCGACGTAGATATCACAGCTTGTAAATCCTTTTGAAAAACTTTCCATGCTGCAACTTCCTTCAAAAAGGTTTCAAAGGTTTGCATCTTTGGTAGATACCAATCATCATTGTCACTTTTCCTTTCCTCTTCCTCAGATAACACTTGTACAGACTGGTGAACATTTTTTAAAGTCATTTAGTGCAACATTCAACTCTTCAAGGCCTGTGTTAACAGCTTCAACATTTCCACTATTCATTGTTTCCCTCATTTCATTAATTTTACGTGTACACATGCCAAGCTTTCCTCTGCGCGTTGCACAAAGCTGGTAGAATTTTTCATCATCCATATTGAGGCTTTATCAAGATAATATTTTTGTTGAGAAATCACAGCTTGTAAATCCATACATGAACAAAAGATTATGGTCCACTCCAGCAGCAAGCACAGCATTGACAATAGGGCACTTCAAAATCCAAGACTATTTTAAACATAAAGAATCCAAACTTTACATTTCCAAGTTGCAAACAATGTTTCCAAACAATTTTCATCAATCCATGTGAGCGATTGAAAGTTCTTTAACTTGTGTAATGGCAAATTTTAAGCAGCCCCCAACATACTTCCGACACTCTTTAAACGACTATCTAAATAAACTTAAGTTGTACCTTTCTAAGGATGAGATGAGCAGGATGGAAAGACGTGAGGAAGGTAGGCAGGACAGGATGGATGGATCAAACAAACAATATTCCAAAATGGATTCCAGTAATCCATACAAAGGTTAGAGCAGGGTTGAAAGGATACAAACTCAAGATCAAATTAATCAAATAAAATAGCAAAGCAAATAGCGTTAAAGAACTTATATGCCTAGTAGGTTGGTAGGGTGCTTCTTTGTTCTTTGTTCTCTGACAAAAAGGTGAGAGAACATCTTTAACTTCACTGCCTTCTTCTTCTTCATGTTTTATGGCGGGTGGCATCCAACGTTAAGGTGCATTACTGCCACCTACTATACTGGAGTGTGGACCAGAGTGACTAAACAGAACTACATTATATAGTAATTTATATATATATCTCTATATAAAAAAATATTAAATAAAAACAAAACACAAAAAAAAATTTATACTTTAACCCAATTTCCCTCAAGAATACAATTAAAGAATTATAATTTCCTGTTTGACCGAGTATTTGCTTTGCATCTAGTATCTCCTGTGGTGTCCTTCTGAATATTTCTCTTTCTGTAATATATTTTTGGCAGTGACATAGAACATGTTCTACTGATTCCTCCTCCTGACAATACTCACACAGACCTGTGGGATGTTTTCCAATGAGATGTAATGTCTTATTTAGTCTTGTGTGACCCAGTCTTAACCTTGATATTATATTTTCCTCCTTGGTACTTCGTCCTGTCATCCTCATCCTTCCCACTTCTTTCTGGATGTTATAAAGATGTCTGCCTGTACTTCCCTTGTTCCATTTATCTTGCCATTTACTGATGATTTTACTTTTAATTATTGTCTTTATTTCTGCTTTGCTAAATAAAATGTCCATTGTATTTTCTTGCTTGATTGCTTCTTTTGCTAATGAATCTGCTGTTTCATTGCCTTTAAGTCCCCTGTGAGCAGGCACCCACATAAATGTAACCACTATATTCAAATTATGAAGTCTGAAAAGAGTTTCATATATTTCATTAACTATGTCTTGCCTACCCCAGGATGAAAATGACTGTAACGATAATAACACTGAACTTGAATCTGAGCACAGAATAAATTTGTTTAGTTTAACTTGTTCTACCCAGTGCAGAGCTGTATAAACTGCCAGGTGATCTGATATTCTCCTATTGATAGATACTTGAAAAGATGGAATGGTAAATGCATATGCTGTTCTTCCTGTAGGATCTTTGGATCTGTCTGTATATATTGCTACATAATTCTGATACAATGTTTGAATCCTATCCTCCACCAACACTGGCAGATTTCCTGTATCTTTAAATAGATTACTATTTTCCAGTAGATATAAATCAACGAATACTGAGAGAAATAACCATGGAGGAGTTACTGTTAATGGGACTGTAGGAATGTATGTTTCCTGATCTAATCCCATTTTTCTTGCTATATCCACTGAGATCCATGCAAAACATTTACTCTTAGCTCTCTCACTCCCCCACTATGGGAGAAGTACCTTGGTGGTTGGGTTTCCAGCCTCCGTATGTCCTTTTAAATTTGCCCAATAATTCATCATTAGCTGTTCCCGTCGGAAACACATTGGCATTTCCCTCATCTCCACATGCAGAGCATCAACGGGAGTCGACTTGACCGCACCACAACACAATCTCAATACTTGAGATTGTATTACTTCTAACTTTTGTAATAATGTTTTAGCTGCCGATCCATATACAAAACTCCCATAATCCAATACTGATCTAATCAATGCTATATATACGCTTTTCATTGCACCTCTGCTCGCTCCCCAATCAGATCCAGATAAACACCTCATAACATTTAACACCTTTTTACATTTGTTGAGTATATTATTAATATGTTCAGTCCAAATCAATTTGGAATCAAACCACACTCCCAAAAACTTTTCCATAATGCTCCATCATCTGCAAATAAAGATAGACTAATATCAGGTGGAACTTTGGAAAAAAACATAATTTATCATGATGGAAAAAAGCAATGGACTAATGACACTACCCTGAGGGGTACCGTTATCTACCAGATACTTCCTGGACAAAGCTGTACCAATTCTTACTCGAATAGATCTGTCAAATAAAAAATCTTTAATCCAATTAAATACTCTTCCTGAAATTCCTATTTTATTTAACTTAATCATTAGTCCCTCCTTCCAAACCATATCGTATGCTTTCTCAACATCAAAGAAAACTGCCATAACTGATTCTTTGTTAACCTGTGCCTTCTTGATTTCCGTTTCCAAACATACAACTGGGTCCCTCTCCTGAATCCACTCTGATAAGGTGATAAAAGTTCCTTTGTTTCCAAATAAAATGTCAGTCTTTCAGTAATCATCCTTTCCATTATTTTGACTAAATTCGATGTTAGAGCTATTGGCCTATAGTTTACCGGTTTTGAAGGATCTTTCCCTGGCTTCCTAATAGGAATAATCACTGCTTCTTTCCAAGCATTAGGAAGTTTTCCCATATCCCACACTTTATTATATAGACCTAGGAGTTTCGAATCTGCTAAAGTACCTAGATGTTTTAACATTATATAGCAGATTCCATCTTCCCCAGGAGATGTTAATCCAGATCTTGCTATTACTCTTCTCATTTCACCCAGAGTAAATGGAACATCCAAAACACTATTATTCTCATGCCTCCTCTCCAGAACTCCAGGATGAGCTGCTCTAGTCTTAACTTTTCTTCTCTTAGCCTCCTCTGATAAATTATGAGAACTATGTATTTAAATTGAATCCTTTACCATCTCTGAGTATCAACAGCTCCTTTGAATCACATTCAGCCACTATTACCCACCCTCTCAAAATCCATTTTATAGTTGTTTATCGACCCCCAGGACCACTAGGTAACATTGTGGAAGAATTAGATGTGCTGCTCTCAACCTTTCCTGAGGATAGTACTCCCCTAGTTATGCTTGGAGACTTCAACATCCACCTAGATAAACCTCAGGTTGCAGACTTCCACACTGCTTGCTTCTTTTGATCTCAAGCGAGTATTAACTATGGCTACTGACAAATCAGACAAACCATGGTTGGAGTCTCCCTCACCTTCGCCTCCAGCTTCCTCGGCCCGGACTCCGCCTCGGCCCGTAGACCCAGTGGCTCCACCTCGGCTCCTTGTTCCCTCGCCTCCACCGTCACCCATCGATCTATCAGCTCCACCGGGCTCCCTCGTCCTTCCGGCTCTGCCTTGGTCGGGCGTCGACCCGCCATTGCCTCTGGACTCCACTCCTCTAGCTGCACCTCATCGCTCTGTCCCACCGTCTCCGTTGGGCTCCTCCCTCCCGCCAGCTCCACCTTAGTCCTCAGTCGCTCCTGCTTCATTGCGGCCTTCTGGATCTCCGCCTTGGTCACCAGAGCCCTCGGCTCCACCTGCGCCCCCCGGGATCTCGAATCACCTGGAGCGTTGGCTCTCTGTCTCCGCCTCGGGCTCCTCCACACCTGCTCAGCCGCCATTGTGGCCCCTTGGAGTCGGTGGCCTTCATACTCCATGGCCATCCCTCCATCGGTACACGTGGGATGCTGTTATGGCTTTGGCCTGGGCTTGCTGTGCTCTTAATGCTCCGGGTCCCTCTGTCTCCCCTGCGACCTCTTGTCTGCCCCGGCACCCTCCCGTGGCTGTCCGTCCTCCCTGAGAATCCTCATAGTTCCCACCCACTCCTATCCCCATGTTGTTTTACGGGCGAGGAAGCACTTCCGGGAGGGGGGAGTAATGTCATGCCCCTGGACTCTTTGTGTTGTGTTTTCCCTCCCCAGGTGTGCCCTGTTCCCTTTAATTAGTCATTCCTTGCACCTGTGTTTCCCCAATCACCCAGTGTTTAAAAGCCCCAGTCCTTTCAGTTAGTGTTTGTCGGTCCTCAAACGTCATTCCATGTGTTCCAGTGTCTCCTACGTTCCCTGTGTGATCATTAAAGACTGTGACAACGTCAGGTAGGGACGATAAGATCGTGTCTTTTTGAATTTAAATCTAGATTTATTTGCATTGGCCCATGGAAACCTCTTTGAACACACTTGACTTGATTTGGCCAAAAAAGCTCGGGGGACGAATTTACGTTTTATTAAAAAGTGTTTACGTATTCTACACTCATGGCGTGCACACACATTAGGATAGGTTAGATGCCTGCCTCCGCTGCGAGTCCCTATCAAGCACTTTACAGAGAGTCAATACTCTCTTCCTCCTCCGGCCGTGATCTTGGACGACATATCCGCACTACTGTTGCCAACTCTCGCGAGACAAATAAGCAACCGCAGCTTCAAAAACAAGCCCAAAACAAGCCCAATATATATTTTTTGATGATTTATTATCATCAATAATATTTATTATCAATTATTTATTACCAATAAATGAGCCCGCAACATATTAAACAGAAACTACCCTTTTATCTGAAAAGCAAAAACATAAGTTATTTGACAAAAATCAGCAAACTGCAACTAAGCAGAAACAAAACTCATCTCCAATCACCTGTGAGCAGAATAGGATTGGACAGATGGAAAAGGAGAAAAACACAAGAGCTTCAAAGGGGAGGAAAAGGGGGCTTTTTTGTAAAAACCATTTTAAGCCACATATTTATAGCCTACTAAAATATCGGCTATTCGAACCAAATCTACTCTTAGTATTAGTATAGGCCTACTTTTTTTTCTTTTTCTTTTTTACAGCCCGTATTACTAAAACATTGTAACAATTAAAAATTAGGCTACCTTATAAAAGAAAGTCATCCCAGTCCTCTACGTCTACTACTATCATCGCTTGGATTACAGCGTCACGCGCCTTCTTTTTGAAAGTAAATAAATAAATAAAAAGAAACGAAGTTGCTTTAGGTTTTCCTAACAAGCAACCATATTTTTTTTTAAATAAGCCCAAAAAACCGCAACCCGCGACCCGGGATTTTTTCACGCAACTTTACAAAAAAAAGAAGCCCAAAGTCGCGTATAATAAGTGGACTTGGCAACTTTGACCTACCGCAGAGCAGCCTGTTCTGGATAAATCTGCTGTGCAAACGGGGGAAAAGCCGACGAGGAAGAAGGTTGGAGTGAAGCGATCTTTCATAAGCGGAAGCAAAGTTCTCAGGGCTCGTATATAGCGCATTTGAGGGATGGTCTACGCTCAATACCCAATGGGAAACTGGCTGCGCTGTCCCGCGTGGATGGTCATGCCCGGCACACACCACACACACCACGTTGTGGTATATAATATAAATCATAATATCATAATATACTTCATGAATGGCATTGTGTAGCCCAGGGCCAAATTAGGGAAAGAATGAAGAACTACAACAAATCTCACTTCTGAAGCGTAGAACAAGGAAGAGAAAAACCAGTAAGACATCTGAAGGAGAAATAGAGTTCCTTGATTCTGAGGAAGAGGAGGAGGTCTATTGTTTACGACCTATGTTTGACATTGTGGACGAGTCCTTTGTACCCTTCAAACCTTGTATGGAACAGTCTGACAACACCAATGAAGCTACATTTGACACCAGTCTGATGGTCAATCAAGGGACTACAGATGACGTACTTGAGGAGTTCATAGCTGTTGATGATCTGCCAAAGGATGATCCTATTGCTGCAAGTGACTTATCTGTGAATGAACCTGCTATGGGAAGCAACTTACCTGTGAGTCTCAAAGTCCAACCTGTGGAGGGAAAAGCCGACGAGTCAAGTAGTTCACCTACCTTAAATATGCAAGAAGAATCAAGAAATCCATCAATTCAGAAAGAAGGAGGACCTTGGCAAGAGGCAAGTTCAAGTGGACTAGAGATGGATAAGGGGGTTGTAGTTGAACCTGCAACAGAACGACATGAGCCTGAAGTGAGGAGATCTTCAAGACAAAGAGAAAAACCTAAGGCACTGACTTACCCTGAACTGGGAAATCCTCTTGTAACAATCGTTCAGTCCCTTCTCCAAGGTCTTAATATGGCACTGGTAGAGTCCTTTCAAGATGTCACTCATGTGGAAAATCTGAGAGCCCTCAATCTTGGAATCAGTGATGGTGTGCAAAGGGACTTGCACATGTTCAAAGGGGGAGGGTGTAGCCCAGGGCCAAATTAGGGAAAAATTACAGATCCAGGAAAATAACAAATAAAACTCTCTTAGTTTATCAAATAAATTGTTTAATTTCTATGAAGTACAATAATATTAAAATTATATTGATTTGAATATAATTAAGACATACTGCGGAAACCCTTACCCAATGAAATAATGGAATTTCAGTGCAGATGTAGATCAACCAATTAGCTTGATTCAGGGATGGTAACTCCACCCACCAGTTATACAGACGGAGACGATTTGGTTGAATTTGAGAGAGGATAAGGTTCTGCAGAAAAATCTAGAAAAATAAGAATATTAGAGAAAATATTAGCTGAAACAAAACGTAAGCTGTTAGAAAGATATGATAAATAAGATTTTGCTGTTTTGAGTGAGAGTTACACTCTTAAAGCCGAGTTAAGAAACTTAGAGATCGGATCGATCAACTTAATAACAGCTGCGTCACACGGAAGAAACAACGGATTAACTGAGTGTTTACCAAGGAATTGGGCTGTGTTCGAGTTATCGAATCGCTGACGCAGGACTGCTTATTCGCGGAGAGGAAAAACAGATGGCGGGCCACCCAAAGATCTGAACGGACTTATATTTCTTGAATTCGCGTCGGAAACTGGTTGGATATATTTTTTGAGTTTTTTCCAGCACTATACTTCAAACTGAGCGGACATTTAACTTGTTGTTTACTGATCGAACTGAACGTTAAAAACAGTTAAAAAGGGACGTTGTTTATTGATTCTTAAGGTTCCATAAAGACTTGAGTTCATTGACATCATATGGACATTTATAATTGTATTTACAGTTCATACAGTGTGTTGTGGAAATGTTTGAGATTTAAGTTAATTGATTTTGTTTTTCTTTTTTTGTGTGTGTGTGGTTACCTGATCAATTCAGTGCCACTGTAAAAGGTTGAGCTGTCTCAAAAGGCAGCGGCTTTAATGTAACCTGTAAGAAAAAAGCTTAATTATTTCATAATTAGAAGGGAAAAAACGTACAAATTGAGAATATCCAATTAACGATTAAGTGTGTAGAACAACACAAATATAATTCTGGTGAAATAAGACAAAAACTGCCGTTTTAGGAGGGGAAATTCTAAACATTAATTGAAATACATTTTGTATTATCTGAGAGCGATTAACCTTCTTTCTTTTTGTTCTCAATATTCTGTTTTTGAAGGGTTGAATTATTCAAGATTTTGATATCGCTATTTATTTTTGTTTAGTGGTTCTATTTTAGTACATTGTATTATTATTTTTTCCCTCAACGTATATGCATATATAAATCCAATTTTTCTAAGTTCCGGTGTGTGTTTTCTGCCTCCTGCGTAACCTAAATCTTCTGAGGGCCCTGTGAGGTAAACTTGTTACTGTGTCACACAAGTGTTACAATTGTCTCAAATGAAAATAAACCTGAAAAATCTAACCAAAGTCTTATGTTACAATTACAGGCAGTTTAATTGGAGATGGAGGACAGTGGCCCTCCAGGACCAAAACTGCTCATCCCTGATCTAAAAGAATAAAGAATGCAAACCATAAAACAGGAGCTCTGTGATTCAGCATGAAAATAAGTCTTGTCAGGAGCATTTGTGAGACAACAGAAACTTCTCTACTCTAGGGGAAGAAAAAAAGATGAAAAAAACTTCTCCTTCATTTGCGACGTCTTTAGAGTCTCTTGTTCTCTGTATCTCCACACTCACCTTCGTCATTAACCAATGCGGGGGCAGAAAACAAACAAACAGGCAGCTACTAACCAAGGAGTCCGATGCTCACTGGAGGTGTGTTATTATTGGTGTTGTCTGGATCCATCTTATATCCTGAGCAGCAAGTTCAAAGAGGACCATGTAAGATTAAGATTACATCGTTGCGCATTTGTTACCCAGGAATGTAAGACGTGGCAGGATCAATCGCCATTGAAAGTCATTCTCGGTCCTTCTCTAGCACTTCTAAAGCATTTTAAGTGGAAAAGGTTGTATGAGAGAGGGAGAGAGGAAAGCTAATCTTATTAGGGCACAGTGCTCAACACTCACCAATGGACTGCAATGCTGAGACAAGGGAGTTTGGCTCACTTGTCTTTGAAACAACCCATTTTTCCTCTTACACCTTCCTTTTCTGAAAAATTTGATTTTGATTTGCAGGGGTGTGAAGTAACGAAATACAAATACTCACGTTACAGTAATTAAGTAGTTTTTGTACAGTAATTGTACTTTTTTGAGTAGTTAAAAAAATTGTGTACTTTTACTTTTCCTTGAGTACATTTTAAGTGATGTATCGGTACTTTTACTCAGCTATTTTCCTCCGTTTGTGGTCGTTACATGCTTATTTTAATTTTATTTTTATCCATCAACGTGATTGGATAGAGAGTAATAGGTCTCGTGACTTTCGTCAAATCACATTGTGCTAGAAAACTTTAACCGTCAATGTTTATCATGGCTGATGTAAGCGCATCTTCAAGCATCAATTCAGTCGCATCTTCCTCTAACTTGATATGTTAAGGTAAATTTCGGATTTCTGATTACTAAATGATTTGTATATATGCTTGCCTATCTATATGGCCTGAAATTTGGTGTGAGGTTGTGGGTATTGCATACAGTGTTAACTCCCGCAAGTGCCACGTTCTGTAAATTCCCATTCACTTACGAGACGCGCGGTCTGCACTGCCTCGTCTCTCTCTCACGTGTGTTCTCCAGCGGTCACTTGGATAAGTCGTTGTTGCTTGTTGAACTTGTTGACTTTTGATGAGTTTGAGCGCGTGATGCGCGCTGTGAAAAAGTGTGTTGGAAACACAAAATTGGTGCACCAAATCTGCACCTTATTGATGACCCGTGGCGTTAATATACTGCATCTGTGCCAGCTCGTGATGTAATAAAACTGCAGCTCGTTAATAAACTTTTTTTTTTATCCATTTTATACAATCCGCTTTTATTTAGCAAGTGCACTCGTGCATAAACTATTTTTAAGTTCAACACTTTTTGTTCCATTCAGTTGTGGATGCTGCTGATTCACCGAGACCGCCGCGGCTCAGCAAAGAGACATGCGTGCGTGTGTGTGTGTGTGTGTGTTTTCCTTTGAAAAAGTTTCCCCAGAAATACCTAGCTATTTAATGCATTTTCCTTAAACATTTTATTATCAGCATAACAATTCGAGTAAATGTGTAAAAGGTATGGCATGATGCCGTTCTTCTAGAACAATTTGCATTTATGTTAAAATTGTAAAATAAATGATCAAGTTTAGTTATTTTTATTTCTTTATTGCAAAACGCTAAAACTGGCACCGTTTTGGAGAGAAATGGGCTTTCATTTTAACCCATATCATGGTGTGTGTTTCTAATGGTGTTTGTATTTGCACTGTTCTAAACATTAATATTTTATGTGCAACAACAGCATATGCTGTCTCAGTGGCCTTACACATGATTTTAAATCTATTTTTTCAAACTTTATGATTTAAATGGGGATGATTGTACTGAGAATAACTTTAATCTTTTCTTCAACTGAATACTGTTTCCGTGGTTTTTTAATGTATTTTAAAGAGTTGGCAGTCAAAATTAAAACTGAATGATAGATATTCTTCATTCTTTATGACAAATAAGATCATGTGAATTACAGAATGTACAACGGCTAGTACAGCTCAGTACTCACTACACAATACTCATGAGTACTTTTATATAGGCTACTCTTTTACTCAAGTAGTTTTTTGGACAAGTACTTTTACTCTACTCACACTACATTTTTTGGAAGGTAATGGTACTTTTACTTGAGTATATTTTTTCAGTACTCTTTCCACCACTGTTGATTTGTTCCCAGTTTAACAGCAATATTTTTTTTCACTTTAAATAATACAACTGTAATATTTTTTCCACTTTCAATAATGCAAAAGTAGCCAATTGTTTTATTTTCAATAAAACTTAAACGTATAAATACACTTAAATTAGCCCAAGTCAAATAATATATTAAATTATTGTTTATTAATATTACTTAACATTTAAAGTAAATTAATGAAAACAAACAAATAACAATATAACTTTATTTTAAGGTCCAATTCTCGCATTAACAAACCATCAACTATGACTTTTGCCTTAATAAACTCCTAATTAGCTACTTATTAATAGTTAGTAAGGTAGTTGTTACTTTAGGTATTGGGTAGGATTAGGGATGTAGAATATGGTCCTGCAGAATAAATGCTTTAGTACTTATAAACAGCCAATATGATAATAATAGGCATGCTAATAAAAAACTTGTTAATAATAATTTTTTACCATTTAAAAAAATCACATATTAATGCCTTTTCATTACACAAATATGAATTTAATGGAACCTGCATTATAAGTGAACGAAAGAAAGACTTTAATGACATTCACGTTACCTTTTAAATGTTTTTTAGAGTTAAATTAAATTTTCAGGATGCAAATGCAAAGATATCAATTTAAGCTTTATAATTAGGAAAATTATATGATAAAAAAAAAAAATCACATGAAATAGATGTTGTTTTTTTTTACTAATCTTTAGATTACCACATGTGAACAGAACACTTTATTGTGTTTTCTGGACATTTTTTTTAATGTGTTTTTTTCTTTCTTTCTTGTGTTATTTCGCTTATGCCCTCATTAATTTTTAAAATATATAATGTCAATATAAACTATATCCACAATATGTGGATTTCTGATCACCTTCTTTCTGATAACATTTAAAAACATTCTTAGGCTAATATTCAGATGCTTAAATCTACTTAACATGTGGTGAATTTTTCTTAAAATGTATTGTCATTAAGTTAAACTAAGATGCTGCACATATCTGGATATTTGGGTTGAAGTGTTCTGAAACATTGTTGTAAATACAATTTAACCACTGAGTTCTAGTTGTGTCCTCTTTGGAAGGCCAAACAAAAGTAGTTTGCTTTCACAACAAAACACACAGCGTCTCCACGATATGGTGGTGGCAACAATACTACAGCGAGAATCACAGATTCTCTTACGAGTCTTAACTTTTTTGAAGAATATCTCTTTGCGTTTGAGACTTTAGTCTTTGCAACTTTAGGGATCTTATCTATTCACGAACAGCTTGTAACACTCCAAAGAGAAAGGAACACTGAAAATCGCAATATGGCCCTTAATTTATATATTAATTTAAAACAATATTATCAAACAATTATTTAAAATGCGTGTATACAACTGCTTGTTTTCTGCGTAAAAATAAGGGTCGTTTTTTGGCTTTGGACTAAAACAAAAAGCAAAAGGGCTTATTGAAAAATGCAAATTCATTCTCTCTTCATTCTTTCGCTTTTCGCCAGGAATATAGCCATTTCCCCGGTAACCGCAGTTAACAAAGCAGCGCAGCACCTGATTTTGCAACTTGCAACGCTCATATTTAATCAATTAATTTCAGGGGGGTCTGAATATTTCCGTACCTGTATATTATATACGTCTTATATAGATATATATATATATATAGATATATAATATATAGAGATGTAGTTATAGTGTGTGGTTTTTAAAAGATAAAATCCTCGAATATTTGAGGATTACTGTGGTCAGCTATCCGTACTTGCCTTGTTAACATACTTTAGGCTTTAGTTACCATGGTAAAAGTCAGTGTTTGCTATATAAACGACATTGTGTTCTTCTGCCAAGGAAACTTCAGCCTCTCTATATAAATATAAATATGTATGTGTGTGTGTGTTCTTACAACTTGCATGTAAGTCAAGTTCAATCACATCTTAATGTTCACTGTCGTTTTACTAATCTCATGGTAAATGTTAAGTTTGTTGTCTTAGAAAATTCATTCCAAATAAATTAAGATATTTTATTAAGTGAAAACTAATCTTGTTCAATGTTTTTGATTCTTGTGCACCCCTCAGTTATTAATATAAAAATATATTTATAGTATATTCCAATTTAAAACAACTTAAAAAAAAGTTACACATTTAATCATATATTTTATGTATGTTGAATTTTGTTATGCTCTTATTTACAGCAATCGATTTATAATTATTTTAATAAACTACACGCATGTTGTCCTGGACAGTCTCACTATAGTTGCGTCTGCTGGGAGGAGCCAAGTCACTCACAGAAAGGAATGTTGAATATATGTTTCCATACGGATCTGGAGAGGAGACAAAAATGATGCATCAAGTTTGTTCAATTAAATTTATGTTGTATAGCACTTTTTTATATACACATGTTCAAAGCAGCTCTACAGAAAATGACAAGTTTCTACATACGAATAAGAGTTGTTAACAGCGTGTACCTGGGCAAAGTAATGGTCGAAATGTTCGAAAAATTAGGTTATACAAATCATGAGTAGTACAACGTAGGGTATCAGAAACGTTAACTATATACAGAAAACAATGAAACAAATTAAGCAATGGTTACATGATGGGATCCTGTGATTACAAGCAAGGAAAATGTAGCAGTTTTGTTGTTTTTCGAGTAAGCTTTCCTGAAGTCCTCTGAAGAGTGGGCGTCATCTCGTCACAGGGGTTGGGCATCTGAAGTCTTAATAAGAGACTGGATAATAGTCAGCAGGAGCAATCTACCGTTCCCCACCAACAAAATGTGAGTAATCTACTAGGGAACTGGCACTTTTTTCACAAAGAGCAGGGAAAGACTTTCCAAAACCAGTGAAGAGACTCATTGGTAGGTTGATGTCTCTTTACAGGGAGTCTTCAGTTGGTTCTGAAAGCAAGATAGCGAAGGAAAAACACAGGAGAAATGGTTTAGTGATGCTCCATCACATTGCAGTCCTGTGGCATCACTTCTCAGTCTGTTCCTTCAACACAGTACTTATTTAGTAGCTAAGACGTTTAAGTATAAAATACAGTAATAAATGTACAGGTTTACTGTAATTACTTCTATAATATAGTAGTGGTATATAATAAATTTTTGGACATTTAGCCTAGCATGATTCTGAAATGAAAACTGCTCACCTACATTAAACTTTTCATTCTCATTTTGGTCCATCTGCATCCTTTGCAATATATCTAAGTCTATTTAATAACTCCCCACCAGCAAAATCACTTTTAAATTACACAACGATGGATGAAACTGCATGAAGAGAATGTAAATCTACTAATTAAGTGAGGAATAATCTAATAATAGTCTGTTTTAATGCACAGGGTAATTTGATTAGCTGTGCTGATAATATACTATTTTGTTCTATAAATGTCTTACCTTTTAAAAGTTCATCACAGCGGTCTCTTCTGCTACGGCGCTTATTGTATGAGCGCTAACTTCCGTGAACTATTGAGCGGCTCCACGATCCGCCATTGCTGTAAAAAACTGGTCCATTGGAGTGAACGGAGTTGTCACAACTCTCTCTCTACAGCTCTGGTTTGGGCCATACAAATTATGGGAGTTTTACTGGAGGCGAATGTAGCAAACATATAAAATACGCCCAGTGGGATTTTTTTTATAGAAAGATTAAAAATATGGGAGAAATACGGGAAAATATTTAAACGGGATGATAGCGGGATAGAATGGTAAAATACGGGAGAATCCCGGGAAAAACGGGAAGGTTGACAGGTATGTTCATGACTTTGATGTACCATTCACAACTGAATTTCAACTTCCTGCTTTTGTCAGCAGAGCGTATAATTTATGTTAAATTGATTTGCTTAATATGCTTAAAATACAATTTTTTTTTTCCTTTGGAGAAGGCTGAATTGCGGTATTTTAAACCTGGTTAATCGCTTCTCTTTTTGTGAGAAAGGATTATGGACCAGCACACAGAATGAAACACCCTTTCTCTTTCCCACAGCTAATTGGGTGTGGAACTCTGTCAGTGCAAGGAATAAGCATTAATATGAGAATTTACATTTATTATGGGAAACAACTGTCACCAAACACTGATTTTAATGCATTCTTTTGTGAGCTTCTTCAATTCAGGGCATTTAGATAGCAAGCTTTAACATCCTGGTGCATACTCCAAGGCCATAATCTCATCATCTATTAATTTCATGCTGCACTTAATTAACATTGTGCTATTGACCAACACACTGAAATACTCCTTTATGTAATAAAGTTAAAGTGTTATGAACAGACTGATGACACAGCCTAATGAGCACATAATGAGTAGGAAAGACATGAGATAATAATATCTCCTTTTTCCTCCATTTCAGGGCCGTTTCTAGCCAATTTGACACACTAGGCGAAATCCCTATTGCCCCCCCAATTATATATATATATATATAATTCTATCTATATAGATATTATCTATATATATTTCTTTTCAGACACCAGTTGCTTGTCACATTCAAATTGTTTGTCATAGTAACGACACTAATTTGTGTAGATTCAGTGCATTGAGTTCCACAAACCTTAATGCATTATTTGTAAATTGACTGTTGAGATAAACAGTTTGCACAATTTAGTATCTGTAATATCATTGTGTTGACACTAGATGCCTGTATAGCCCTATGTAAAAATCCCTAGTGGCTAAGACATTGCACATAATTGACACATAAATCACACATAAATTAATTTTATAACATTTTGATTTGGATACTATATACTATACTACTAAATATTGTTTAGATATCATCAATGGCTACTTTTTTATCTTTATCTGTTTTTTGTTCAATTTTCTTGTTGCTGTTTCTTGAAACATTGATTTAAAATGTCAGTTATTGCATTATTATTTCAGACAAACCTATAAAACCCCTTTGTTACCCAAAACTACATATAAAAGCTTTATCAGTGGCATATAAAAGTAACCAATGCAGCTATTTAATCATTTGCTACACGTTAATGCGTTAACGTCCCCTTTAAATAACATAACGTGCTCTGCCCTCTATGACACTGCTCCCATTAAGCGCTGTTGGAATTGAATTAATTGATTCAGCGTTTCGACACCTCCGTAAGGATGCATTTAACTCTACAAAGAGGTCTAATAAAGGATGTATTGATCTCGCGAATTAGCGAATTTTACTATACAAATAATTTTTAATTGGATGTTAGTTTATATGGGAATATTACATGACACACTGATCCTTTAACAATGCATTGGCGCAAAAAACGCACACCTTTTGGACAAATCTGCCACATATATTTGGACAAATGTGCCACAAATACCGCTTAAACTAAATACTGATTTTGTGCACTTTATTTATGTACCAATATTTTAAATTGGCCTTTGAACTTAGCTTTATTGCATGGCAAAAAAAAAGTGTTACCTTGCCAAAACACTGACAGAGCCCACTGATCTAATGACGTAGTTTAGCGCTCCAAATGCAAACTTTGCATGAAACAATCAGGCAGCAATTGACAGCACACTGATCTAGTGGCATACAGGCATCGTCAGATTGACAGTACTCTAGCCCAATAATGTTGGGGGATCCAGTAGGGGCAGCAGTCATATTTCAGGGTGACCGTGCCACTCTTTATCACAACCCTGCTAAAAGTGCCAGTACGTGCGCTCATTGGCGCCCCTTCAGCTGGTGGCGCCCTAGGCGACCGCCTAGCTCGCCTATGCCTAGAAATGGCCCTGCTCCATTTAATCTTAGTAGAGATATGAAACAGAGACTTTTGTTTATGGTGTCCTGTACCAGTAGTTTTCTCTTAAAAATAACACTCTAGTAATAGCACAAGTCTCCTTTAGAGTTTCAGAAGAGATGTCTCAATCTGTGCTCAGTTTTTTCAGAAAAGCAAATCTGAGATTTTAGTATGAACTCAAAAAATAATAAATAACTCACAAATTAGGTACATATCTCAATTGTTTCTCCAATGTATTAATTCAGTTAAATGGAGCCCAAATTGAGACTTTTCTTCTTTAGTTTCCTGCCTCTCAGATTTTTTGTAATTTTTAAAAAATATCTAGTATTAAACTGCTCTAAACCAAAGTATCAAGCTGTGCTCTAACATTAGCTAATATGGCAACTATTGTCTCATTTTTATTAAAGTTATGAATTCTCTTGATTTCACCATTTTGTCTCCCAAAATATGAAAGAGCAATAACATTTTCCTCTGGAATCAGTTTTTGCACCTACAGTGAGTTGGATTAGAACTAAATAAAGGAATTGAAAAAGTGGGAGAAAAGTGTTGTTGAGGGGGAGATGGATGAAAAAGTGTAGTTAGCGAAGAATTCAGGAACAACTGTGGGATTAGGTGGCACAGGCCAAGTCAGTGGGATTATGGGTGAAAAGGTCCTAGTCTTAATTAGTGCAGATGACAGGCCGGCCGTCCCATAGAGCAAACAAACGACATGTCAGCCATGCTTGAGTGGACACAGGCTCTCTGTATCTGCTTGTCCACAGGAATGTGCATGTTCCAATTTCTCTCCGCATATTCCCTTTTCTCCTTTCCTCTCTTTTTCAGTCTATACCTCATCATTGTCCTCTTTCACCCTTTTTCACCTTCTTTTTTCTTGGGATGTGAAGTGAATGAACTGAGAAGGGAAAAACGATCTCCTCTGTAAGATAGAAAAAAAAGAAAATAATTTTTTTTTTTTTTGTAGTCTAGGATTTTTAATAGATGTTGTGTCGAGCTGAAAGTGAACCACCACACTGAAGAAGGTTGAGGGGGAAAAATCCCTAAAGAAACAAAGCTAACTGTTGTTTTGTTACACCCCTCCTCTGGAGAATCAAGCACATAAAACCATAAGCCTTCTGGCACCCAACTTGAATAGCTGTGTTGTAAATCCCAGACAGCTACCTACAATATTTCATCCTCTGTTCCCTACGTCCTGTCCCTTCAGAAAACAATTTTTTATTAAGGTTCTCCTTTGGTTACCCACTTTACAATAAGGTTCCATTAGTTAATGTTAGTTAATGTATTAACTAACATGAACAAACAATGAACAATACATTTCTTAATTCATGTTAACTAAAGTAGTTAACTAATGAACCTTATTGTAAAGTGTCACCGTTTTTGTGTTGTTTTTAGACGGACTAAACCAGGCTAATTTTAACTTTTTAACCTTTTACCTTTTTAAAACTTTTTAATAGTTGTCCATATTATTTAATGTAATATATGGAATTGGAAAGTTGGTAAAACACACAGTCATGTTTAGTGTATGAACTGATTAATTGATTGTTTTTAATTGTGTGTTATTTGTTAAAGATGTTTATTTTTGTTAATTTAAAAGTTTTTTTCCCTCCCACCACTGACCTCTTCCTTACATGACCCATCAGGTATCCTGTCTTGATGAGGTACTGAGGAATGCGCTGTTGTCATGGAAACCCAGTCCCAGACCAGTTCTGCAGCAGAGAAGAAGAAGAAAGTGGAGACCATCGTAGCCACCAAGAGCGCACCCACCTGCGCAGACATTAGTGAGAAGGCCGTGGCCTCCAGCACTACCTCCAATGGTACAGCTTCAACACTTTAACCTCTTCTCTTTAATCTCTTCTCTTACTTGTCAAGCTTAATTTTCTATTCTCTACTGATTCTGTCTGTTTGAATTGTTTAAAAGTGAAGTGTGTAATTTTTTGGATTTTAAAGTACTATTCAAGTAACGCTCAAACATTGCCCTGTTTTGTTGAGAATCTCGACCAGCTTGACACAGCAACAGTTGCACCAATGTTGTAAGTTGGGGGTGGGGATATCTGTTTGGCTGACCAGTTGCAGTGTGTGGGAAACCTGTTAGAAACACTCATTATTTTTGCAATTCTGTTATTTGCAAAATACATTCATTTCAGATAAAACAAAATGCACTTTTACTAACTGGCGATTCACAATTTTACTTTAAAAGTGCCTCAAAACTTTCAAGCAGCATCATAATATAATTTTACAGAAATGTTGCATATTTTTTTTCAACAACAACAACAACAAAAACTACTAGAAACTATAAACCAACGGCTTGGATTAGTTAAAAATCTCATACACCTTAAAATGGTATTAGCATTAGTGTTGTAACAAACATTTTTCTTCTGCACACAAAAAGTTGCACAAATGTTGTGTGGGTGTTTGTCTTGGTTCTTATTTGCAGATACAGTGATCTTATTTTTTGTACCACTCCATATGAAAGCCTCTGGTGATATGGCAGGAATTCAGAAAAAGAAAGTCATTTTTTTTGTGGAACAGGGCATCGTTAATTGCTGTTATGAGTTCTGTCCCCCCCCCCTCACTGTTAGTTATTCCCAGATGGTAAGCTCTCATTCATTAATTAGAGGTGGGGGGCTTGGGGTTTGGAGG
This sequence comes from Sinocyclocheilus anophthalmus, assembly GCA_018155175.1. Classification (NCBI taxonomy): domain Eukaryota; kingdom Metazoa; phylum Chordata; class Actinopteri; order Cypriniformes; family Cyprinidae; genus Sinocyclocheilus; species Sinocyclocheilus anophthalmus. The sequence continues at coordinate 63,253 of JADLZN010002511.1, read as the reverse complement.
GAATTAACATAGATTGGGGATAGAGCTTTACTGTTGTGGAAAAAGCATGGATGTAATTTGGCTTACTGATTGTGGATTTTTAATTACTCCTCTGAACAGCATAAGGTTTGTCTGGGAATGTTTGCTGCAGTGATCATCTAGCTAGGATTCAGTCCTACACTCCGGGGAGAGACCCACTTTTAAATGAATGCCATCACCATTGACACTTCACGGGATTCAAGTTTTATATTCCACACAAACCTCTGATGAAATAATAGGTTATGACAAGTCTTTGTCCATATATCTGATTCAGTATCATGTGGCTCAGGCGTAGGGTGAACCAACTCCAGGGTGAGGCTAAAAGTAGCCTTATCTTACTGAATCTATTAAATATGTACATCAGAAAACCGTCCTTTTAGGCAAGTTTTAGGCTTCTTTGACAGACCCTGAATCATCCATTGGTGGTGTACCAATAAACTTTTACATCCAAATAAATGTGAGGATATGCACCAAGCTGAAATACCATAATATATATATAGTTATATAATTATAGATTATAGAAATCAATGAAGCTGTCTCAACACTGTGAATGACTTACATCCTATGTACAATCTGTACTTTGTTGTTTATGATGAGAGAATTTGCTGAACACTGAACAAAACTCATGATTTGAACATGCTGAATCTGAATGGCCCTGACTGGTCATTGCATACATAGGGCTTAGGCAGCAATAGTGGTTGATTGGTTAAAAGAAATATGATGCAGCATGAGCAGATCTGAACTTAATGGCGCAATCAACATTTCTCAATTCATTTTCACTTTTTTTTTTTTTTTTTGCAATAGCAGTAGTAATAGATTTGTTTATTTTTTCAGGGGCAGTTGGTCCAATTTGGTGCGTTTTTGCCCCAAGCCCCCCTTAATTTGCAATCCGTGGCCAGAGGAAGGCTAAGCCTTGCCCAGCCTTACACATGCTCGATGATGTGGCACTCTCAGGTATCCTCATAGACAATCCTGGCTAAGGCCTTTATGCTTCATGATGTGTTTGCACTATTACCGAGCAAACTGTTTGTAGAATTTATCTTCGAGGCAGAGTGTGATGGAAAATCGAACAAAATTGACATTCCAATGGTAGGCTGGTTTTTCATCATTTTCATAAACTCTGATTATAAGCAGGGGTGTGAAGTAACGAATTACAAATACTCACGTTTCAGTAATTAAGTAGTTTTTTATCAGTAATTGTACTTTTTTGAGTAGTTTAAAAATGGTGTACTTTTACATTTACTTGAGTACATATTAAGTGATGTATCGGTACTTTTAATCCGCTATTTTCCTCTGTTTGTGGTCGTTACATGCTTATTTTAATTTTATTTTTATCCATCAACGTGATTGGATAGAGAGTAATAGGTCTCGTGACTTTCGTCAAATCAAATTGTGCATAGAAAACTAACCGCAAACTCTTTATCATGGCTGCTGGAAGCGCATTCTTCAAGCATCAATTCAGTCGCATCTTCCTCTAACTTTAATATGTTAAGGTAAATTTCGGATTTCTGCTTACTAAATTATTTGTATATATGCTTGCCTATCTACACGGCCTGACATTTGGTGTGAGGTTGCAGGTATTGCATACAGTGTTAACTCCCGCAAGTGCCACGTTCTGTAAATTCCCACTCACTTATGAGACGCGCGATCTGCGCTGCCTCGTCTCTCTCTCTCGCGTGCTTTCTGCAGCAGTCACTTGGATAAGTCTTTGTTGCTTGTTGAACTTGTTGACTTTTGATGACTTTGAGTGCGTGATGCGCGCTGTGAAAAAGTGTGTTGGAAACACAAAATTGAGGACCAAATCTGCACCTTATTGATGACCCGTGGCGTTAATATAGGCTACTGCATCTGTGCCAGCTTGTGATGTAATAAAACTGCAGCTTGTTAATAAACTTTTTTTTTATCCATTTTATACAATCCACCTTCATTTAGCAAGTGCACTCGCGCATAAACAATTTTCAAGTTCAACACTTTTTGTTCCATTCAGTTGTGGATGCTGCTGATTCACCGAGACCGCCGCGGCTCAGAAAAGAGACATCGGCTTGCGTTGTGTGTGTGTGTGGTGTGTGTTTTCCTTTGAAAAGGTCCCCAGACATACTAGCATTAATGATTCCTTAAAAAATTTTATTACAGGAATAAAATCGAGTAAATGTGTAAAAGGTATGGCATGAATTTGCCGTTCTTCTAGAACAATTTGCATTTATGTTAAAATTGTAACATAAAATATCAAGTTTAGTTATTTTTATTTCTCTATTGCAAAATGCTAAAACTGGCACCGTTTTGGAGAGAAATAGGCTCTCATTTTAACCCATATCATGGTGTGTGTTTCTAATGGTGTTTGTATTTGCACTTTTCTAAACATTAATATTTTATGTGCAACAACAGCATATGCTGTCTCAGTGGCCTGACACATGGTTTTAAATAAATTTTTTCAAACTTTATGATTTAAATGGTGATGAGTGTACTGGAAATAACTTTCATCTTTTCATCACTTTAATAGTTTTTTGTTTTGATGTATTTTAAAGAGTTGGTAGTCAAAATTAAAACTGCTGGATGATGGATATTTTTCATTCTTTATGACAAATAAGATAATGTGAATTACAGAATGTACAACGTTTTTAAAATGTATCAATTGCGGTGTACAGCGTTTATTATGAGGGGGTAGAATCCACAGCTCAGTACTCACTACTCAATACTCATGAGTACTTTTATATAGGCTAAACTTATATATACTCAAGTAGTTTTTTGGACAAGTACTTTTACTCTACTCACACTACATTTTTTGGAAGGTAATGGTACTTTTACTTGAGTATATTTTTTCAGTACTCTTTCCACCACTGATTATAAGCAGTCCTGACCACAAGCATCTATCACAACAGACCCTAGGCCTGCCCCCCGAAGGGTCTTACCACAGCCATTAGATAGCTTACACTTTCCTGGTGTGGTTATAATAACCCTGCATTCTCTTGGTCTTCCAATACTCATAACCTCTTATCTGATGTAACCTAAACCCCAGTCAACTTTAACCCATGTTGCCCGGGCCGCCCCCTCAAGACTAACAAAATGCAATTGTGAAAGGCCCAACAGTGGCAGCGGCCAATTGTCCCGCCTCTTTGTCCCGACAGACCCTGGATCGGCTAAATGCTGAAACTGATCCAAGATCAGTCTAGGCGTGTCTGGGGGATCTTCAGAAGGGGAAACCCCAAATAATACAGTGAGAATGTGGAGTTAGAGTTTAAAAAAAAGAATGAAATGCAATCTTGAATGGTTTTGAGAAAGAGTAGCTTGTAGGGAGTAAAGTAATCCAAGTTTGATTTCAAATGGGAAAAGATCACTGGATTATTTCAAATTAATGAAAGATTTGTAGTTTAGAATTTTTTTAAGGATGTAAATATATATATACGTCGTAACTAATCATACATCATCCTTTTCCTCTAATAATTTATATAATAATTATTAACATATTTACACGTTGAATACATCAGATTAATTTAGAGTCAACAAAGGAAATACTGTATAATAAAATAATTATTACTATTATTTGATTATGCATAAGAATGATTATTATCGGTATATTATGTGTTATTTATAAATAATAATTATATTATATGTAACAATGGTTTATTCTTTGTAATTTTTATCTATAAATGATTACATATAATTTTTTTAAAGTATTTGCATAATGGCATTTAAAAAAATATATTTTTATTAGATTATTCTTATAAATAAACATGTCAGCATGTGCAGCAGTGAAAGGGACATTCAAGTATGGGGTGTAATCAACCCCATGACTTTGGGCTGTTAGTTATGCTTTACTTATTGGGGTACAAGAATATGCAATGCATGAACATTTCTCTTTTCCCATTTCCTTCTCCTTTACCTTAAAGGGGTCATATGATGCAATTTAAATTTTTCCTTTCTCTTTGGCGTGTTAAGCTCTTGGTGCATAAAGAAGAGCTGTAAAGTTGCAAAGACTAAAGTCTCAATCCAAAAAGATATTCTTTATCAAAGTTAAGAGTCAGCCACACCTACCTAAAACGGCTCGTTCTATCATGCCCCCACATACCTACGTCACTATCTGAGAAGATTTGCATAACGCCGCCCAAATGTTCACGCAAAGAAAGAAGGCGTAACTTTTATTCTCTCTGTAGTATTGTTGCCGCCGCCGCCATGTCGTGAAGGCGCTGTGTGCTTCGTTGTGAAAGCGAAACTACTTTCTTTGGCCTTTCAAAAGAGGACGATATCGCTTCGTCATGCCTGGAGCTGATCCGTGCTGGTCGCTGAGGAAATACTTCAACTTCGCACTGTCGATCGCTGGATCGGCTTCACCAGTGACGCAGAGGAGTCAGCTGGGTGTCATGTGTTGACACAGGCATCACAGTATGGTAAGGGACGTAACATTTCCGTCACACGCTTGAGGAATTCGGCCAATCACAACGCACTGGATAGCTGGCCAATCAGAGCACATCTAGCTTTTTCAGACCGATGAGCTTTGTAAAAATCGATGCATTTCAGAAAGGAGGGGCATAGAGGAGAAACAATAATGTACAGTATGTGGAAAGTAATGTGTGTTTTGAACCTTAAACCACATAAACACATTTCATTACACCAAATACACAAAATAATGTTATTTTTAGCAGCATCATATGACCCCTTTAATACTTTTATTCCTTTCCACTTTCTCTAACCACACGGAGTAAAAGTTTATGTAAAGTTTAGCTGGAGTCTGTAATTGTGCATGCTTGGTAGGGAGCATTCCCACATGGTTAGCTAAAGACTGGCGCAGGGCTGCAAAGCATTCATCTGTGGACCGGCTCCCCTGGCCTGACAGCTCAAAGGAACCGACTGTGCCACCACAATGGCCTGATTGGTCCTCTTTGGAAGGAGCAAAGGAAGGGGGGCTTCCCTCCTCTGCAACTCACATCATTTGCTAGGCAGGTGGACAACAAAGTCCTCTGATTCTATTGTCGCTGCCTGGACCGTGAGAGGGAGAGAGAGAAAAAGAAAGAGAAAGAGAGAGAGATGTTCGTGTGCTTCAACTGAATGAACCTGGTCGTCATGGAATAATTTGTTAATTAAAAAGGAGAAAGGGGCAAAAAGGCACCTGCTGTTCAGAGTGAGAGAGAGGACAGAGGGACATGGAGAATGAGAGTGCACAATCGTTTTGGTATTGTTGGTTTGTCATACTTTTTCATGGATGCCAGAGTGATGAAATGAACAAGAATGAAGGAAGCATGAAGAACGGAGGGAGGGAAGTGAAGAAGCAAGGACAAATAGAGAAAAAAAAGAGGGAAAACTTTGGAAGTTTGTCAGGCAAATTGTTTCCACTCACGTTTTCAATAATTTGAGAAGAGTTCAGTGTAAACCGTGTTGGGGAAGCCTCTTTGAAACTTGTCAAACTTGAGGCTACTAATAATTAAAATTTTATAAATACATTGAAATAAATAATTTTATATATCACTATAAAACGATGTAAAATGTCACACAGGTTCAGGGGCTAAATTAATCTGTGAATTATTTGAGGGGTTAAGGGGTTTTAGTTAAATTATAGCTTGTATATAGTATAATTGCAGATGATTTTCCTCGAAAAGAACTGTCATTTCTTTAGTTAAAACCAGCAGAACAGATCTACATTGGAAACTGGATCTTGCACCTTGGTGACAAAAGGCTAAGGTGCATGGTTTAACTTTCTGAACTAAATAATATTTTTTAATTTGTTTGTTTTTGCTGATTCACTGTAGCTTAAAGTTTTTTTAATACCAAAAATTAATTCAGGTGTATTTTGAGATTGTGATAAGCCTTTATACCTCCGGAAAAAAAGATGGGCCTATCAAATGGATGAAAAGAGAGCCCGAGCGAACAGAAAGAGAGAGGCAGAGGTGACATCCCTCTTTTAAGCGGCCATTTAAATGATCAGCAGCAAATAGAAGCGAATGTCATCTGACAGAAATAAAGTTCCTAAAAAATAATCATCATCTTACAGAAATAACGTTCCTGTTTAGCAGCATGGTCCGGAAGTAATATTTACAGATTACGTCTGTCCCTGGGCCCAACTTGTGCGTGCAGATAAGTTTCATTTCAAGCAGGCGGATAGCAGGCCACTCTCTCCCTTACACTCTGGCCCTATTCGGCGACCCCTGCTGATAACAGCTTGTGGATCCTAATTGAAATTGGGGCTTCAAAAGGATTTTTGCGCCCCCCCCCCTCCTTTCCTGCTTTTTTTTTTCCGTTCCTCCCGTCTCTCTCCCTCTCTGAGCTGTTTATTCTGACGTTCTTTTCATTTTTTTGTCCTGTCTGACCTGTCCCCCCGCCCCCGCGTTTTTTTAGTTTTTTTTTTGTTGTCTTTTGCGCTTTTTTTTTTCGGGTCTGTGTGTGTGGCAAGGGCTGTTACACAACGCGGTGAATATATTGAATGGATGTGTGAGATGTGTGGTTTGTAGTGGGGTAATTTCCGGTATTTCCCAGGGGAGTGGCAGGGAAGTTAGGTTTTTGCTAAATTGTGCTATGATGGGAAATACATTTCTTCTCACACCAGACAGTTTTGGTTGACATCCATATATCCGTTCTTATTAGAAATCATTGGATCACTTGGAGGTGACTCAGATCGACACTCTTGTCCTGCGTTCCTCCTGCACCCGCCATCTCCCGCAACCCGCCCTCGTGCTTCCACCACCACTCTTCTATTTTTCCCTAGTATGCATCAGTGCAATCAGTTGTCCACTGTTCATTTATTGATCTCAGCATTTTTGGTAGGCCATATAAAGCAGCGATATTAGGACAAAATTGGCTCAGCTTCGCTTCAAGTTAATTCAAGTCACCTTTATTTATATAGTGCTTTGTACAATACAGATTGTGTCAAAGCACCTTCACAGAGATAAACAAAAAAAATAGCAGAGGCAATTATGGAAACTCAGCTATGACAGTTTGTGACCGTTCGAGTTCTGTTCTCTGCTGTAAAAACACACAGCCGTAAAGGGGCACTAGTTTGTTCCGCCCCCCTCTTTTCCCCTCCTCCCCCCTCAAGTTATTGCCACAAAAAAAACATTTTATTCTTAGCCCTAATATGTTCTCCTAAATAGGCAGTAAAAAGTTCTTAGATAATAGTTTTCCCCTCTTAAAAAAAACCCAACACAAACTGCTGCTTGATATCACTTCTTCGGGGAGACGCTGGCGGAGTAAAGGCGCGTTTGTGGTAAACTGGTATCTTTGCGATGGCACTGATCAGAAAACACTATAGTTTATTACTAAAATAAGTAAATATCTCATTGCTAATTTTTTAAAAAATAAAAATAAAAATTAAAAAAAAAAAAAAACCACACATTCATAAGGTCATTATAAAGGGTTTTTTTTTTTGAAAGCGAAGTGAGTTGCATTTGTGTAAACCAACACCACCAGTTTCCTAATTAAGGACTGACCGAACTCTAATAAGGTGCACTGAAGGATTCTGGCTGTTTTTTTTTTTTTTTTTTTTCTTCCTCTTTTTTTTTTTTTCCCCTTTATTCCTCTTCCCTCTACATTTCCTTCCTTGTTTACCTTTGGATATGTTTTAATAGGAGTCCTTACTGTAAATGGGACAGGGACGAATAAAATGGTCATTAATTAAAATAATGTTAAGTTTAAAAAACATTTTTAAAAGAGACACATAAGTACATAAATAATGAACTGCTTGGGAGGATGTTGTGGTAACTGGAGGGGGTGTTCTTGAGTCATGGCACGCGAACGGCGTCACAGTTCCTGCTGGTGTGGCCCCTAGTTGGCTACCAGGGGGGCCGTTTCATAAAACAAGTTTACCAAATAAGCCAGGCTTATTTCAGTTAGTCTAACTCATTGTCAAATGATTTGGTTTAGTAAAGCAAATTTAACATAGGCCTAGATCAATTAGTCACTGTGGCAACTTATGCTGGGAAACAAACCTGGTCCGGAGCAGGCTAACTGTCAGGCTAAGCTGAGCTCCTCTAACACTGACCAATAGGAACACATTGATATTACCACTGTCTCTCTCACATACAATTAGTTGACTTTATTATTAGTCCAAAAATAAAAGCATAATGCAACTTAAATAATCAAATAAATAAAAAAAATAGGCTACAACCAACTGTATTTAATGTATTGTGCCCAAAATGTAATGACCCTTTTTTTTTTTTTTTTTTTAAAGATATATGAAAACATTTTAACATAGTTGCTACTTGCACATTAGTTGAGATCAGCAGATTCTAGCCTGCATGCCTTTCTCTCTGTTTTATGACAGCTGTACCTTTTATGGTTATTAGTAGAACATTAAAACATTACAATCTAAAATTGCTCTTTAAAGCATTAAAGCATTAAAAACACTGAATTAAAAGTTAAAACCACTGAATTAAAAATGAAAATAAATAATAGAAATTAGACTACATTTTAACTGATAAGAGGAACACACATTTAACTCATTTGAGATAGTAGGGCTGTATTAGCCAGCTTACATTTGATTTACAGTTACTGCTATGATAAAAATAAACTTATATGTAGGATTAAAATTCTACATGTGTCACATTTAATGTCCAACAACAAATATTTTAGCAGAATGTATATTTTATTCAGAATTATTGCGCTATTATTCTATTCTGCTCCATCTGTGTAGCACACATGTGCGCAGCAGCTCTCGTTCACTTACGTAAGCCTCACCCACTCCTGACAGCAAAATGGATATATTTGCATGACTTTCTAACATTTACAGATGAAAAATATACCTGTGACGTGTCAGTTATGCACGGAGGAAAACACAATGTCTCAAATGCATTAAACAGCACAAATATTCGCTGTTTGCCATGGTGGATCGATTTGATCCATGATCGACATTAAGCGCTGCTTAAGAATAAGCGTGCACATCAAATTATCCTGACTCATTGAACCTGGATTGAATTAGTGAGATTGCGTGAATTTAAATGGTCGTTTATGAAACCGCTTTAGTCCCGATTGATTTGTTAGGTTATTTCAAGTCAGGTTTTAGACTTGAATCCCCGCTTTTCATAGCGTCTTTTATGAAACAGCCCCTAGATGTCACTGTGTGTTTGTTTGAGCACATGGCTTGTTGTGTGTTTGTGTGCCATGTGCTCTCCTGTCTATTGTCTTACACCGCCCTTCTTATTATCTCATTATTGTTTTAGTTACTCCACCTGTGTCTCCCTCGTTCCCCTCCTCGTTTTTCTCCCTATTTATTCTCCTTGTGTCTACAGTCCTGTGCTGTTTCGTTGTTTAATGTCCGAGTTTCTTGTGGAATGTGTTGTGTCTTGTTTCTGTCTGGCCTGCCTGCCTGTTTTTTTTTTTTTTTTTTTTTCTTTTTTTTTTGTTTTTTCTTTTGTTTCTCTTTCTTTTTTTTTTTTTTTTTTTTTTTTTATTTTTTTTTTTTTTTTTTTTTTTTTTTTTTTTTGTTTTTTTTTTTTTTTTTTTTTTCTGTTTTTTTCTTTTTTTTTTTTTTTTTTTTTTTTCTTTTTTTTTTTTTTTTTTTTTCTGTTTTTTTTTTCTCCCTCAGGTGGTTTTTTGTTAGTTTTGTTTGGTTTTTATAATTAATAAAGAGCCCAGACTTCCTGCATTTGAGTCCTCGCCTCATCTCTCTCCAGTTCCCTGACAGAATGAAACAGCCACATGAGGACTCAGCAGAGAATGGTGAGCTCCAGCTCCCAGCCTCCACTACCAGCAGCCCCCTCTACCAACGCATGCTCCAAGTAGCAGTTTAAGTTCCCTCCGTCAACGGACCTGAGGAAATTCGCCATGGAGTTCAGGAAGGCTGCTGAGGGGCTGGACTACAATGATGTGGCTCTCAAGGGCCTGTTCAACTATGCCCTTGATGAGCCCATCAGCACCTGGAGGAGGCACGGCACTGAGCACCTGTCTTTTGGGGCGATTGTTGACTTTCTAGCCCACAGGGAGAGAGCTATCAGTTTTTCTAGAGCAAAGGTAACCTTCTCTGTGGTGAGCTTTCATAACATGGGCCGCCACTCTCCAAGTGTCCTCCGTTCCTGTTTCATGTGGTCGCCGCCACTTTCCAGTGTCTCGTCCGTCATGGCCGCATATTGGGCTCCATTGTCTCGTCCCGTCATGGCCTGCCCCCTCCAGGTGTTCCTCGTGCCGCATGGGAGCCGTCACGTACTCCAGAGTCTCTTCTCTTCACATGGCTGCCTTTCCAGAGCCTCTACCAAAGATGGCTGGCCCAGTTCCTGGAACCCTCTTCCAAGGGGTGCCCAAGGCGTTTGGGACTCGTTTTTCCTTCCAGTTTTGGGCGGACCCAACGCTATTGTCCAGTTGTGAGCAGGCTGCTGTGGGCATCACTGTGGTGGTCCCTAGTTTTGGTTTCTTGTGGTCCTTGAGGAACCTAACTCAGGTTCCTATGTTCGGTGGGTTTCTGATGTCACTGTGAGCAGAGCGCCGCTCTCCTCTCCTTGTCTCGGCCCATCGGATGGCCGCTCAAGAGCCTGCCTGAGTTCAACTGCTGGCTCTTGCCATCGCAAGAAGGCTGTCTGTGTCTCCAGTTCGCACTCAAGAACCTGCTCCAGTCCGGAGCCTTCAAGAGTCCACATCACGAAATCCATTCCATTTTATGAGTCTGCTTCAGTGTTGTTTTTTAAAATCATTATAAAGTAGCCTTCCTGTTTCCCTTATTTCACAACAACCTGCTACAGGAGCTCTGCTTTAAATTTTAATTTTCATTAAAAAGTTGGGGAAGTCGTGGTTAATGGTTAGAGATTCGGACTCATAACCCAAAGGTTGTGGTTCGAGTCTCATACCGGCAGGGATGTAGGTGGGGTGAGTGAATGTACAGCATTCTCTTCCAACAATTATAATACATTGTAATACTCACGCATTTGTGGTTATAACTTTTAAGAATATGATTATTTATAACACACAATTAACACCATATTAAATCCTTTAATAGCCATGGGTTTAGAAAGCAAATCTTGTCAGGTCAAGAGGCTGCCTACAAAAGGGGGACCGGGGAGTCTTGTACAAATCAGGCCAGAAACACACGATAGGAGTTAGAGTGGCCAGGGGAACTACCGCTAAAAACTAGAACACCAAGTTTTCCTTGCCAACCGACCCAGCATCATTGTGAAGGCTGTAAAGAACCTCACGCAACTATACAAACAAAACCATCCCCCAGCACGGAGGCCAATCAACCAACTTGCGAGACCTGATGAGTTTTACTGTTATATTGGAAACTCCTGTCCTAACAACACCACACCTGCTCTGACATCCCCACACACCATAACAACCTCCCAGCAACCCCTCTCCCCTCCCCTCCCCCATTTCTACGTTTCATCGTGAGCTGATGTGCGCCAGGGTCTCAAGAAAGAACAAGAGAGAGGACCAGTCCCAAATTGGTGTGACACCCGCAGAGTCCCTGAAAAAACCTTTGCTGAACTAACTTGGCCCCCATCTTCCTCCACAGATCTTCAATCTTGCCCCTCGGGTTGCGTCCTCCTCCCCCACTGCTCTTCCTTCACACCCTCTAACACCAACGACTGCACATCTAAAGTTCCCTCTGTCAAGCTCCTGAAGTTCGCGGACGACACTACAGTCATCGGCTTCATCAAGGACGGAGACGAGTCTGCTACAGACAGGAGGTTAAAGAGCTGGCTGTAAGGTGCAGTCACAACAACCTGGAGCTGAACATGCTCAAAAAAGTGGAGATGATTGTGGATTTCAGGAGGAACCCCCCTGCTCTCCCTTCACTCACCATTATGGACAGCACTGTGGCTGCAGTGGATTCATTCAGATTCCTGGGAACCATCATCTCTCAGGACCTGAAGTGGGACAATCACATCGACTCCAAAAAGGCCCAACAAAGGTTGTACTTCCTTCGCCAACTGAAGAAATTCAACCTGCCATAGGAGCTGCTGAAACAGTTCTACTCAACCGTCATCGTGTCTGTTCTGTGCACTTCAAAAACTGTCTGGTTTGGTTCAGCTACAAAAACAGACATCAGAAGACTACAGAGAACGGTTCTGACTGCTGAAAGGATTATTGTTGTCTCCGTCCTGCCTACCCTTTCCACTAACTGTATACATCCAGAGTGAGGAAAAGGACTCAGAAAACGTCTCGGGTTATGCATGTAACCATGGTTCCCCGAGAGAGAACGAGACGCTGCACCCCCTAGGGGGCACATTGGGGAATGCAGCCTCCATGACCCGTGTCTGAAGCACGTGTGAAACAACTCCAATCCCATTGGCCCACATAGCCCATGACGTCACAGGCTAAAGTATAAAAGGGCACCTGTGAATATGTCATAATCCACTTTAGGAGCTGTCTGAGGAGAGACGTACAGGCATGTTGAAAGGCATGGCATGGCAGCATCCTCGTTCCCTTCTCAGGGACCATGGTTACATGTGTAACCCGAGACATTCCCCTTCTAGGGAACTTAATGCTGCGCCCCCTAGGGGGCACATTGGGGAACGAATTCCAACCACGACATGCCGAGGCTCTTGCCTGTCCTCCTGGTGGGAGAGCACCAAGGAAGCGACAGACATAAATAAATGGCGCAGCGTTGAGTTCACTAGAAGGAGAATCATTCTGGATCCTTCACATCCAAGCCATCTCCTTTTTGAACTTTTGCTATCTGGTTGGCGTTACAGAGCACCGAATACCAGGACAGCCAGGCACAAGAACAATTTCTTTCCCCTGGCAATCTACTACCCTTCAGGACAGTTAATGTTTTCCCCCTCCCCCCATTGTGCAATTATGTGCAATAACCTTATACTTATTTATCACCCTACATCCTAACAACTTATTATTTTATTTTAATTTTTATTCTATTCCTATTCTATCTATAGCACACGTGTACATACAATTTATATATTTTTTGTGGTTTATTTATATTTATGCATGTGTATTTTATTCACATCTTATTTTTTATTATCTGTGTGTTGTTGTTGTCTCTGTGTACTGGAAGCTTGTGACACTAAAACAAATTCCGTGTATGTGCAAACATACTTGGCAAGAACGCACCTTCTTCGTTCTTGACGTTTAATTGTAGATGTATTATTCTCATATCATGACATTGGTTATTTAAGGCTGCACAGTTCTTACTACATCTGTGAGAGGTTTAGAGTGTTGAGTGTTTTCCTGTTGTGGTTAAAGTTAATTTTGGCTGTGAGCTAGTTAAGATCAGTTGTAATAACTAAAAAATGCAATGTTTGTTTAATTTTTATATATTACATTACATTTGTATTTTGGATGGTCCCCCCTTAAGTCTATTGACTATACGCTACATTTGTCAAACTACAATGTCCAACTAACTCTTTAGTAGTATAGTAGACGTAGGTTGAAGGTTAGGGTTGGTAGAATAAGTTGACGTACTTGCAAGTTGGCTAAAAGTTCGTTGAATGTCCTGTAGGAGAACCATCAAAAACAAGTGTTATCAGATTTAGGCAGAAATAAACTACTAATACCACATGACTGCTAGTTGACATGTTGCAAAGTTACTTATCAACAGTTGGGTACCATCAAAATAACCATACTGATATTACAATAAAAATAGTTCAAAGCAAATGTGTACACATTCATCTGATCTGATATCTAATTTTTATGGCTGTTTGAGAAAAAAACATTATTATTATTTTTATATTTATAAGTGGTCTTTGTAAGCAGGCAAAGACCACTTATAAATAATAAGACCACATTATAAAGCCTTTTGGATGTTTTCATGAAGACTTTGTATTTGTCACTTTACAGTAAAAACTAATAACATGTACTAAGTTATTGTGAAGATCTTAAACAATGGCAAGATATAAGACATATAATACATTATAACTATGGGAAATATATAATTCATTGTAACTTAATAGCCAGACCTAGATGGACTTACAGCAGAATTTTAAAAACCTTTTTGGGGAATAATTGGACAAGATTTCTTTAAAGTTCTAGAAGAAAGTTATAAATTAAAGATACTGCCAAAAATTATGAAAAAAGGGCGTTTCTTTCTCTTCTTCCAAAAAAGAAGATTTGTGCTTACTTAAAAAAACTGGAAACCTGTTGCTGTTCTTACATCATACTTACATCACAAGATATTGTCTAAATGTATTGCAAAGTGACTTAAGAAAGAAGGTTTTAGGTTCCTTTATTCTCGAAGATCAGACCTATTGTATTCCCAAAAGATGGAATTTTTTTGAATATTTAAGAATGTACACCGCTAGTGTTGGTCTTATATCTTTAGACAAAGAAAAGGTATTTGATCATGTACATCATCAGTATATGTTTAATGTTTTCGTTTTGAGGATAATTTAATATCATGGATAAAATTGTTGTATAAGGGATCTTTGAGTATGAGAAAAGTAGAGGGTGGGTTAAACACTGGACGAATGAGACTGCTACTGTTAATGCTTAACAAACCTCTTTTTTCCCCAATCCCTTTTCACTGTTGATATTCTGAATTCTGAGACTATGGGCCCTATTATACACCCAGTGCAATGTGGCACCAGGCGTGACACAAGTGTTTTTGCGAGTTTCAGCCCGACGCAGTTATCATTTTCACATCCTGAAAATGGCGTTGTTTAAATAACAAATGTATTTGCTTATTACACACACCAGCAGCACACAACATGCCAAATATTAAAAATGAAAGGATTACAATGTAAAATATTATTATCGTGCCCCATAGATGGTCTGCTCACATGCTTTAACCTTGCACACAAGCAGATCCATTTCCTTTCTGGAGAAGCGTTCAGTCTTTGCTCTTGCAAATTCCGCCATGTAAATAGCGAATCCGCCATGGCACGAGTGCAACTGGCTTTTAAAGGGAATGGGAGATGAGACTCTGATTGGTTTATTGCACTTTAAGCCCAAAACACACCCATTACTCATTAAGAGAATAGGGACAACCCTTTAGACCATGCGCCTTGCATTTCCGGTCGTTAAACTAGCAAAAGTGGATTCGGATACACCCTAAGTGCACTTGCGCCATGCACTTTAGACCATGCACTTAGATCGCTAAAAGATAGCCCTATAAGTTTGATTTCTGCCAGAATATCCTCATTTTGAGATTTAAGAAAGGGAGCTGAATGGGTCAAAGCTGAAGCCCAAAAAGTGTGTTTCAGGTCTGTGGGTCTAGCTAAACAAGTGCTAGAGGGCCTAGTAACTGCTCTTACTTTTTCGGCTATAGAATTTAGTAGACTTGCATGGAAAATAATGCAGAGTTTAACTTTATGTACAGCATGTACTTTGCAGCTTGAATGAAAAGTATAAACTATCAAGACTTTAAAGATTTAACGGAAAGCAAATGGGGCCAGACTCTTCCCTGGAATGTAGCTAGCAG
Source organism: Sinocyclocheilus anophthalmus (assembly GCA_018155175.1). Taxonomy (NCBI): domain Eukaryota; kingdom Metazoa; phylum Chordata; class Actinopteri; order Cypriniformes; family Cyprinidae; genus Sinocyclocheilus; species Sinocyclocheilus anophthalmus. The sequence goes on along the minus strand of JADLZN010002511.1, from coordinate 47,952 downwards.
TCCCTGTACAAAAAACTAATTGAGAAAAAAGTGGGAGATCTTCAGTGGTGAATTGTACTTGGGGTTTTAGCCCACAAATGGGGGAGGGGGTCTAAACATGTGATGCATTTGTTGAAGGTTTGGAGTCTGAATTTAATGGATTTGCTTAATTTTCCATAGTTCATTTATGGCCCAAATTACAAGCAAAAACTAATCATTCTTATTTTTTTCTTTATGGGATGGTGAAGTTGGCTATTTTGTAGCCAACAAAATTATTTTGCTAAGGGAAAGGGGTACATTGAAAAAAATTTGTGAAAAAAGGCGGATGGCAAAGAATGTTTTTTATAGCGTTACTCGTAATTTTCTAGGGGGTTCTAATAGTTTTCTGTGTGAATCTAATTGGAATGGAAGTTTTTAATTAAATATTTTCTAATGTATTTATGAGGAAAACATTATTTGGAAAATAAAACTGTGTTTATGGTTTTTATAGATATATAGATCCATTTTTTTTATTGAATTAATAAAGAGATTTTTAAAAGTCAAGTCCCTCACTCTCTCTTCCCCTGTCTCGGTCCTTCACACACACACACCTAGCCCATCCTATCATCTTCTCTCTACTCTGGTTGGGTTCATAGAGAATTCTTTAGCATTGGTGGGGTTACAGTCCTCTATAGCTCTGGTGGAGGGATTTGTCCCTTTAGTCCAGACAGAGACGTTCTTTGTAGGCCTCGAGTCTGCCAGTCTCTTCCTGGTTGCTGCTCTGGAGTTAATTTCCTGAAGCAGCAGGGAGACAGCCAGGTGGCTGGCAGAGGGTGATGTCTTTCTGGGGCCTCAGGACAGGTAGTAGCTTAGGCCCTGCTCAGGTGGAGAGGCCCTTAGCTGCCCTGCCCTACACACACTTCTGGATTTGGTATGGCTTCGGTAGCTGTTTGCTCAGCTCCTCCAAAGGTTCTGATTGTTGTCACAGAAAGCAGAGCTTACGAGAGCTCTCTCGGTCAGATGGTTTCCATGAACCCACTGATGAGCTGCAGGGTTTCAGGGTTTGTGTCTGGAATATCTAGTTAGGGGTTCTAGGAAGAAGGGATAGTATACCCAGAAATGTAAATTCATGTAGTTTCAAAACAGATTTTTAGTAGAGATGCACCTATTGCAATTTTCTTGGCCGATTCTGATTTCAGATTTTTTGGAAGTGTGACCCTCTGCCTATCTTTCCCTGCCGATACCGATTTTTGCTGATTCCGATTTTCTTTCTAAGAACTATAATTGACAGCATATACAAACAAAAATCTATTGCAAAATCGCAAATTTGCAAAATCTTGCAAATGTCAATGCAAAAATTATATTTACATCAATAAAATAAATTATTAGACATTACCCAATTCCCCTCTCGATCTTGGTACTACAATTTTACAGATTTTCCCCTCCTCCACTTAAACAACTCTCTCACTCTCAAAATAAAGTGCTCTGTGACTGGTAAGAGGTAGAAATAACAATTAACTGAAAATGAGTTGCTGTATAACAAAGCAGATGTCATTTCTATCTATGTTTATAAATGGTAATTTTTTCCCCCTAACCTAAAATCAAATTCTTACTTTGTTTCAGTTAATTCAGTTAGAATAATAAGAAACTTTAGAGTTGTTACCGTTCAAATTAAATTAGTATTAACAAACTCTATATTTCCACTGCTGAGGAAACAGAAGCTGCGTCTGAAGTGGCATTAGATGCATTTACACAGGCAGTTTGATGAAGCTGAGGTGCCATAAATTCATTTACACAGCAAAATTTCAAATGCATAAATAATTTTATAAGATTAATGTTTTACATATTTTTTTAAACATACAAATAAATGTTGAAAAAATGCAATGATACTTTTAAATATGACTAAACTACCAGTAGGTGGCTGAAAATGTCTGTTTTAATGAGTGAGCCATTTATTCATTCATTCAACCGATTCATTCAAAGATGGCTTGATCCGTCATTCGAAAAATGAGGCCCCAGTGGGACGCGGGGGGGGTTCCCTTATATGGGCCGGAGTCTGAATCATTGACTCACTCGATTCATTCAAAAACTTGGATTCATTCAGTAACGAAACACCGCTGTGTTTTGATCGGAGACACAAAACAGTTCTGCTGTGCCTTTGATTGGAGCTATTTTCATCAGAGAAATTGAGCAAAAACAGTCAATATTTTAATAAATTAAGCCACTTAATTTTAACTTCTTGTTTATTGAAATACTATTGTATAAAATCAGTGTCACATTGCAATCGTGTTGATATTGATATTCGGGGAAACATCATGGCCGTATAATGTTGCTTACCTAAATCATATTTTGTAAATATCTTTTTTTTTTCTAACGCAGTATGCATCTATACATTTCTGTGAGTTACTTTCTCACATTCACTCAGGCTGTGCAAGCCTCATCTTGCACGACATAAGTACATTATCAGTCGCCGTTTACAATGAATGCAATTAAAATTAGAACCATTCTCACGCGAAACGACATGTTTACACACGAATGTGAGTGTGCGAGTGGCTGTTATGTCATTGCGTGCGCCGCTGGCAATAAAAAGATCGGCTCAGAATCTGCAAGACGTGAGACTGATGGGCCGGTCACCGATCCGGGCCGGTCATGCGAAAAATCGGCAGATTCCGATCACTGGCCGGTCCAATTTAAATCGGGATATCGGTGCATCTCTAATGTTTAAGGGTCCAAGCACATGCTTAAACCCTATAGTAATTGTAAGGATTTTTTTTATTAGGGTTTCAAAAGCATTTTAGTTCTGAACACCCTAATAACCCTATGGTAATTTTAAGGAATTTGTATTATTATTATTATTATTCCGCTGTAAAACTGATGGTGCAGACCAAACCGTAAGACCTAGAGACTTGAAACTTGGCCAGATGGTAGAGCTCAATTTGGGGAGAGGTAGACAAAGACTCGTCCCAATCTGCCCATTGGGGGCGCTACAGCACTAAAAACAAAAATTTCAGAAATTTTTGGCCATAGCTCATACACCATTTATCATAGACTCAAAAAATGTATTTCCTTTGAATCCTTGGGTTAAAACAAAAAAACTGGCTACCGACGTATTCGCTCTACGAAGTCTGGTTTTTCCGCAAAATTGAGTTATGTCCAAAACCTACTTTTGCAAACTATTTCCTAGGTTTTCCACCCCAAAACCAGTGCAGAAATATTCTCTGGACAGAGAATATCAATAATTATAAAAAAAGTTGAACTTTCAACTCACGGTCGCAAAGGGGCAGTTTTTTCCGGAGATGGTCCTCGGGAGAATTTCCCCGCCTATGTGGAGTGGGTGCTGGCGAGCTGTGATCCCAGACCCAGAGCCCAGCCAAATACCACCCCGCTGCATGGAGCAACAGCCAGAGCCCACCGCAGATGGAGAGCCAGAGCCCACCGCAAAAAAAAAAACAAAAAACCGACGAACCATCGCCTAATGGAGCGACAGAGCTGAGGATCGCCCCTGAGCCGGAGCCTCATGGAATATCTGCCCACTGTTTCACCGCTGAGGGTGAGCTGCAGCTGGACTCAGAGGATTTAATAGACTATTATTCCGACATACCTCCTCTCCTCCCATTCTTGCTTATACTCTCTGCCTGTCCTGTTACGGCCATGGAGGCCGTTTATGAACTGTTTGTCTGCCCTGAACTCTCTGTCTGTTCTGCCACAACCACAGAGGTCATTCCCCTGTCCCTAGCGCTCCCGGTGCTCCCACTGACAGTCCACAAATTCCCACCACCCCCCTCCCTCTCAAACCATTTTCTTCACCAGTCTTCACCATCCATCCTCCATCCCCGCCGCCTCCGCTGTCTCCTGTCATCCCCCTCAGCTCATCCTCAGCCCAACCAGCCGTGCTTTGGTTTTTGGGCGCGGGTCTGTGCCAGTCTCCATTTGGCGTCGTGGCTGGCGGAATTCCCGTGTCTCCGCTCCAGCCTCTGATTGGGTCCCGAACTCCGCCTTGGCCCGTCGCCAATGCGCAGCAGCTCCGCCATGGCTCCTAGCTCCCTCCTCTCCACAGTGGCCCGTCAGTCCACCAGCTCCACCGGGCTCCCTCATCCATCCGTCTCCCCAAACTTTGTCAGTTGGTCTGACGCCCTCCATCAGCCTCAGGACTCCACTCCTCCGGCTGCGCCTCGTCGATCCGTCCCACCGGCTCCGTTGGGCTCCTCCCTCCCTCCAGCTCCACCTTGGTACTTTGTCGCTACGGCTCCACCACGGCCTTTCGGATCCCCGCCTGCACCTCAGTCGCCTGAACCATCTGCTCCGCCATGGTCCTCCAGATCCTCTGCATCGCCCTAGGCTCCTCTCCCACCTGCTCCACCACTTTCAGTCGGCCTCCTGGAGTCGTCAGCCCTTCCTCCACCTTGGCACCTCCCACCTTGGCTCTTGGTTCCCGACCTGGCTCCTTCTGCTCCAAGTCCCCCTCCTGTCCTCCATCCTTGGGCTCCCTCCCACATCTGGTCCGCCATGGTTCCGTCTGTCTTCCCTCCCTGGCTCCTCCCACTGTCTTCCGCAACCCCCTGGTCTCCTCCTGTCCCTCCGTCCTGTCCTCCTCCTTCCATCAGATGCCATCCCACCCTGGACGTCTCTGCTTTGCCCTCCTCTTGTTTTCCTGAAACCCTCGGCCCTCCCTCCTGAACCCCGCCCTCCCCGCCACTGTTGGGTCTTATCTATGCACTAGTAATGCCTTTCCCCTTTCCAGGGAGGGGGCGGAGTTATGTCACAATATGGCCTTGTTCTTCTGTTCTCCTGGTTTGTTTCTTGACCTAGTTTTCTTTAGTTCCCTTGATTAGTTCATTCTGTTCACCTGTGTTCAATTAATTATCCTCATTTGGTCTGTGTATTTAAGTTGCTCCCTTTCAGTTCTTCCTGGCCGGTTATTGTTTAATGTTGAGTTTCTGCTTGTGTTTCCCAGTGTGTGTTTGGATCTCACTCTTCTCCTTGGATTATTATTAAATGCCACGAGGGCCACCTGACAACAGGTTGTTCCAGAGGTACTGCCCCATCTTTAATGAATAAGTGTTCTGCAAATTTTGCATTGAACTTGGTAAGATTTGAAAAGCAGTCGTCAGTAAATCACAAGCACACAATGAAAGATTGTGTTCTTGGTTGTGAACAACTCTTTTAATTGTGACTGTTACTATTTTTCCTCAGGAAACATCAAAAACATCTGTTGCTTGAAAGAGATGTTTTGCTAACTTCCATTTTGCTATGTAAAAAGTACATTTCTTAGGATACTTGTTGCAGTGACATCGTTACTTTTTATACATGATGTAAAAACAAAACAAAAAAAACATTCACAGCAGTCTAGTACAATTAAGTAAAATTAAATTATTAAATAATAACTTATTATTAAATAAAACTCTTGAGCTATGAAAGTACAACCTCTAAACAATAACATTTTTCCTCTTGCAGTAACCCAAAAATGTGAAAGTTCGAACAAGATTACTAGAAGAGAAATGGTAAATGAGTAGGTGGGTAGTAAGAGAACCAGTAGGCTCTTGTCTTTTTGGTTAGTGAACATTAGTTGTCCAACAGAGAGGAACAAAATTGAAGTTTTCTGACCCTGCCAAGTAAATTTATTATAGACTTGTATCCCTCCCACTCTGTCTGTCTCTGGCTTTTTTTTACGCTATGCCACTCTTCATATTTTCTCCTCAACACGATCTTTAGTCTATTTGTTGGTTATTCCTCTGTCCATTTATGTTGGATCACAAATCACAAAAGCCTATTTTATTCTTCATAAATAGGATTATAGTGCATTTCACAGTTTTTTCTATCAAGTTCAACATGTAAACACACACCTCACTTGCTTTTTTTTGCTGTTGTGGCACTGTCTGTCACAGTCGTCGTCTCACTGTAGCACCTCTCACCATGAGCCTGTATCAAAGAACCATGAAGTATGACAGTGATTTTCAATGATTGATTAGAAACAGAGGTTGATTCCCACCCCCTGCCCTCCATCTCTTACAGTAAATGGTTTAGGCAATGTGTGTGTGTGTGTGTGTGAGCCACAGTCATTATTGACAGCTAGTGAAGTGAGTTGATAAGGTGAGCTGTATTCTTGTCAGTTAATAAGTTCTCATCTCTCATCCAGCTGAGGTAGGGAGTGTCAGGCCATCCATTTGTTGTCTTCATTGGATAAGAGCTCGGCCCTCATAATTGTCAACCCTAATACGTCAACACTCATTTAGCTAACCGGGAATCTTAAAAGAGATATATTTAGCTAAGAAGTGAGCATGCAGCCTACTGAACCTAGCTGTGTTAAGGGAGCAGAGGTTTGAAAGAAACATTCTTTTAACAGTGAATCAGACTATCTGTGATTACACTGTAAGGATGTACAGTTTGAACCAGGGCAGGCCTGATTGTGCAAACAATAAATGCCACAGTTGCTAAAGGTCATAGAGTTACTCAAATCAATTGTTTATTCTTAAATTCTCAACTCAAACTCAAATGTTTTCAGAGTAGATCTCATTTTTAATATGGCACAAATATGAAAGAGCTTAGTATGTGAGAAATAACAGATGGGCCATTAATGTTCACTTGACGTATTCATGTGGCTATGATATTCCTAAAATGCTATATAACTTGTCCATTTTATTATGTAATCAAATCTGGAGCTACTTCATAGACAATGTAACATATGCAAGCCTTGTGCAGCCAATCAGAGGCCGACCTTAATCAATATGATGAGACAATGGAAGCAATCAAAATCAACAAGAGACCAATTATATGCAAGTGCTATAACAAGTTTCAGTTAGCTTAACGCAGTACATGAGCTATGGTTTCTTTTAAATTATATAAAAATAAAATAGAACCAGCTTAGCATTTTTAAAAAGCGCGAATTAGAGCAAGCTGAGTGTTTGTTCGAGGCCTTTTTGCTTTTTAATTCTATAATAAATAAAATTAAAACCTAGATAGATATACAAAAATGATTAGAGAAGCTAGCTGTCTTTTATAAAGAAAACAGCAGTTACTAAATGAATAGAGATATGCAGTCTAAACGCGGGGCGTTTTTTTTTGTTTTTGCTTTAAGAAATCTAGAATTAAGATAGATGAGTAGCTGCAGGTTAGAGGGTCAAATAAGACGGAAAGAGATGTGTTTTATAGCAAGTCGTATGAATATGGATAAGACTCAGTGCTGGATTGAGTTGCCGGCAGTCATTCCCACCAGGAGGGAACATTTAATTTAAAAGTCAGTGGAAAGCTGATTGATTCTTTGATTTCTGCTGACTATTTAGGGATGGCCACAATTTAAGCAAATTCACTTGCCCCAGAACACAAGTTCTATAGAGCGGCACATAGTCTGAAGTAATGCACTTAGGTACCGAGGTGCCTGAGCCAGTGGTGGTTTTGTAGGCAAACATTAATGCTTTGAATTTAATGCAAGCAGCTACTGGAAGCCAGTGCAAACTGATAAACAGAGGTGAGACGTGCATTCTTTTTGGCTCATTAAACATTAATCTTGCTGCCGCGTTCGTTCTGGATTAATTGTAAAGGTTTGTTAGAACTGGCTGGAAGACCTGCCAAGGAGGCGTTGCAATTGTCCAGCCTGGACAGAACAAGAGCTTATTGTTTTAGTGTAACATAACAACAACAACATAAAGGTGGCCATCTCAGCTTAGAATTGAATAAAATTATTATGATGAAAAAAGGAAGAAGAGCGAGTTCAGCAAAAGTCAGATTTGAACTCTAGTCGACCACATCACGTTACATCCCCGAGCATCACTCTCTATGACCTGCGCCACTGCAGACGCTGACTAACACTGTATAACGAGATAAAATGAACATGACACGAGTGTGTGTATTCTCAGCATTTTATTTTGGCTTTATTCTTGTAATTTAATGAGTTTATTCTCAACAATTTATTTAGACTTTTTTCTTGAAATTTAACTAGTTTAATTCCATTTAATGACTTTACTCTCAGATGGTTCATTTTTTATTACTTGCTTGGCCTAATCCTCTCCGTTACTATGCCGCAGCAAGGCTGCATTTATTTCATACAAATCTAGTTAAAACAATAATATTGTGAAATATTCTGACAATTTAATTGCAACTTTTTTGATATTTTAAAATGTAATTTATACGGTGAAATTATATAATTGGGAAACGGTGATACATGATTTTCAGGATCTTTATAAATGAAATTCAGCATTTATTTGGAACATTATATGTAAGTAACATTAGATAAATGTCTTTGACGTCACTTTAGTGATTTTTGCGGAAGTCAAGTAATCATTTTAAATATAAAACAAATTTTTTATTGGTAGTGCATATTCTTTGGTCATTTTTTGCCTTTATTGAATAGCACAGTTGAGCTACAGGCATAAAGTCATAGGAGAGGAGAGGGAAATAGGATTGGGAAAGGACCTCAGACTATTTGGGTCACCCGAAGAGATATGTTGTAGTGTAGCCAACAAGCCTAAAGCTCTGTTATTAGTTCTTATAATAATTATCATAATTAGACATTCACTGAACATGTAAATGTGTGATCTTTAGGAAAGAAAGTGATGAAAAAATAAATAAAACAGGTTTTGAAATTACTTTGTGTTTCAAAACTGAATAAGACACACACACATGCACACACAGCCTTTCCTGAGAATAATTTGGCAACCTTATGACTTCTGTGTATGAGAGGGGTAGACTGGCCTGTTTTACACCCATCTCCTCATCAATGGAACCTTTGTGTGTTTCTGGCTCTGCCTTTGCTCAGCATGGTTCCATAGAGAGAACGAGAGATCGGGAAAGAACTAGAGAAAGAGAGATTGTGTTATACAAAAATAGCTTTTAAGAAACATTTCTCTTTCCGATATACCACTGTGATTTTGATGTGACAACAGCAACATATTTTCCTGTGTGGTTTGTGCCATTTCTTCATGTTACACTGTCATAACTCAATAATAAAACAAACAAAAACAGACTCAAAAGACAGACTCTATTATACAACATCATGGTTTCATCGCAGATCAGCATTCAGTACATCGACAAAGAAGCACATCCTTTTATGACAGAGAGAAGGAAGTGAGATCAAAGCAGTGAGATAACCTTATAGGGAGCAGGTTTAGGAGAGTTTAATGTTGTGTCTTTGGAGACATAATGATTCAGTGATTTCTGTAATGTTCAGGAGTGTATCTCATTACATTAAGAGGGAGGATAGAGAGGACTTTGAACTAATGATCTGGGTTTCGGTTGAATATCTGAGCATTATAAGGCTGACTTTGCTTTGCAAAAGGTCAAATGTATTCTTACCTGGTCAAAACAGGGTAAATGCTTAACCTCAAACACACATCTTCATATTCTATTAGTTTTGACATTGTCATTTTGAATTTAAATCTCACAATACTCGTGGTTACTGGTTATGTCATTTGCAAATCAGCGAAATTAATATTCAGTTCCATTGCCACTTAATACATAAAATAATGATATATATATATATATATAATACATATTATATATATATATAGTGTAGTAAATGAAAAACACCATTCATGTCAAAAGAAATGTTTTTCACTGCTGGGAATTGATTACATTGGTACAGAATATTGTTTTTGATTTGCTAAAAAGAACCGGCTCATTAGTATAATTTGTTCTGTGGACTACACACTTTTGTTTGTGTGTATTTTTAGGGGAGCAATGGCCTAATTAGAGAATATCCTCTAACTAACTTGTCTCTTTGGCTTGGTGTCTCATAGCCTAATGAAAAAAATGTTTCAGTTGATTCAAAATAAACATTTTCTTTGTGCACAGAATCTTTAAAGTGTGCCATGTTATTTAATGGTTTTGGACATGGAGTTTGGAATCCTGGTTGTCATGTTATTTTTACAAGGTTTGGCTTGTAGGTTGGAATTCTGATTGTCATGGTGGCTTGTGAAAGGGGCCTTACGTCTGAATGGGACAGCTGAGAAACTGTAAGGATCAACAGCTGCACCTTCAAAGGCTTCAGTGTGTTACACGGTTTCACCCAAAGTCGTCTCCTTTCACACCGAAGCTCAAACATTCATCAGAGGAGCACAACACGCTAAAATACCTCTGCTAATCAACCAGTTTCCTTTTTCTTCTCTTCATCTGTCTCTCCCTGCTTGGTCCATCAGGAACTTGTCTTTCTATAGAGACTACAAAAAATTTTTTTGGCTGGCATTTAGCTTGTTTAAATTATTCAGATTTTGGTCTTTAAAAAGGCACTCAAAGGTTGCCATCCAGCACAATACATCAGGTATTCCCAAGTTTTTTATGTCATCTGAACCCTTTTGACATAAAATATTTATTTAAAGTACCCCATGATATTTTAAGCTCATATTCCAGTAATATCACAACATTTGCAATAATTTAGAAGGTTGCACTCACAAGAACTTTGAATGTTTCATGGGGGATTTCTGTTGGCCGTAGTGATCATTTTTAATTACTGTTCTTTTATTCTAATTTTTAAAAAGTTTTATTTTATAAATTTTATTTGTATTGGTTTTTATTTTAAATTTTTTATGGATTTAACAGGACTGTTAACTCATATGGCTGTCATTCACCAGTTGAAAAAAATCTCTATCTTTATACAACATCATTTCGCCATCATTGATAAAGTGCTTAGTGGTGAGCCAATTAATGAATTTGGCCTGACTGAGAGCAGCTTACTCATTAGGATGGGGGACGAAAGAGAGCGAGGAGCAGCGAGGAATGGGGGTGGATGGAAGGGTAATCCCGTTCCGGATAAACGGCTGATCCTTCTCATTCCTCAGATATCAAATGTCAGAAGTTAAATTAGCCTGCTAGCCCCTGATAGGAGTTAACATGCTTTTAAATGTGAGGGGAGGGGAAGGGGCCAGAGAATTCCAGCCACTGTGGGACAGCAGGCAGGTGCCTTTGAACTGTCTAATTATCCCACTCCTGTTAACTGTCTTAATAAAGCCTGCGCTGTCCCAGTCTCACTAGCTTGGATTTATTTACCCACAATCCTGTAATTGAGCAAAACAGCTACAGAGGAATTATACAGCTACAAACATAATACAGCAACATATAATTATTTAATTAATTATAATTATAATATTACATAGCATTTTATATTCATTACTAAGTGTAATTATTCTATTATTATTAATTGTTCACAGATGATCTGAGGTTCAGCTTTACTACATTTCTAAGTCTAATGTTCAGAATATGTATGAAGATGTTTTCTTGACCTTTTACAGTTTTAAAAGCCTTGTGAAAAGGATGTGGTCTAGGCCAAGTGTAAATTTTGGCTTGCTGATTTGTGGTGAATTGTCCATAATCTGAGAGCCTCAGGCTTGGCCCTGATCTGTTTGCTGAGTGAGTGGAGGGATATGCTAATGGTCAGGCACAGCAGAAAGCTGGCATATGCACAGGTCATTAGCCTCCGTCCACCCAAACCACACCAGCATCTTAGCCAGCAATGGCGATCCCTCCAGAAACCAGAGTAAACACTGTTTCAGCATTTAATTTCTCTAAAATTGCAATAGTCAAATCTAATTTTCAAAACTTTTCCAGAGTTTTTGTCTACTGGAATGTATTTTTTTATTGAATAAAAATCTATATGTATCTTTTTAATTTGTCTATTTTTTTTACTAGAGTGAATTTAATATAAGTTTAAAACCAGATGAATTGCTTATTATGTGCACAAAGGAAACTTTTATTCCTTTGTGGTTGCTCTTTCAAAGATCAGAAGACTTGTTTTAGCTCAGGGGCCTCATTTATAAAATGTTGCATATAAACCGTCCTAAATTTGTTCTAAGATAATTTCTCAAAAGTGCGTAAGTGCGATTCAGAGAAAACGAACATGCATACACCTATCTAACAGAGCTGACATTTATAAATCGCAAATAATCTTGAAATTGTACACAGCTGAATGGTGTCAGATCTCCACCTTGTAAACGCCCCCTAATTAATATCATTACCATATAAAAGAGCACACGCCAATATCCAAATTTCTATGCTTGAGAATGACGAGCACAAAGAAAAAAAAAAAAAAAAACACAAAAAACTTTAGAGTCTGAAATAGTAGAGGTTCTGCTGGCGGAGGTAGAGGTTTGTGCGGGGACGCTTTTTATTTAATAATGTGTAATTATACTGTGGGCAAACAATGTGGTGTGCGTGTGTGGTTATATTTTTTCTGTTGACTATTATCAAAATTACTACTTCTAGAAACAACAGAAATAACAATAATAATAATAATAATAATAGTAATTATAAAACTATTAGGTTTCCAAAAGTAAGAATAAACTACGAATTCAAGTAAAATTTTCTGTCATCTTATAAAAAGTGAGTCATCCTACTTTTAAAATAACTTGCTATGACAACTAATAAAAAGTTTAGTATCACGAAATTCTAGCAAAACTTAAAAAAAACATAATTGAAAGAAAAATTTTACGTTTCATATCATAATAAAATCAATTATTACACGAGTATGGTCTCCAGTCTGAAAAAACCTGCATGTCATTTGGCATTTCTTTATATTTATACAGACTGTTTACTAATGCTGCTCAAATGTGCCAATAATGTACTGACACAAAAATATATAGTGCATTTTATACAAATATAACTGATGTAAAGGACAAAAACAAAGTTTAAGGCTGATGTCTCTACTCATTTTCACAGAAGCAAAGCAGCAGATGTTAAATAAAAACAGTTAACAATGTTATTAAATAGAATTAAAACCATTATTGCACGACATAGGCCTATTCTTATAGGATGCACAGACAAAACAGTCGGAGATGCGTTTATGCATTTTTTTTCTATTTTACGCATTAGTAGTAAATCAAGAATTCGCAAGTTCTCTTGTAAAATAAAAAAATAACAAAAAAAAACAATATGGAATAAACTGTGTACAGAAAGCGAGTAAAGAACTCAACATTAGGCTACTAAAAAGATCAGTTTAAACTCCCGTTAATACAAATCTGACTACACAGCACAATTAATCTCTTACACTGCATCTTTGTTGTTTATGATGAATTCGGTGCTTGCACGTACACCGCTTTTATTATTATTGCAGCTTAGCTGTTCAAATAGCTGCGGTACTCCGACTTTGCCACAAGGAAAAGTGCGTATGCCTGTTCAGCCCCTGACGTGGCGGTAAGTACATTTCCACATCAAAGACTGTTTTTATAAATATGAACGTTGCCGTGGATTTTAGCGTACGCACACTCTAATAGCACTGTCCACCGTAAAAGGTAATCACAATGGAGTTTTCTTCCGTTTTAAAAAAATCTCCGTCCACATGAAAACACAAACGCATGTTATGAAGCACTTTCAAGAGCATGCCAAACCAACAGGTGGGCATATAATCTCAACCGTAAAGTCATGTTGGCCAATCAGAAGCCTGAAAAAGTTTCCAGTAGGTGGAGATAACAACGCAGGCTCTGACGTCACAAGCCAAAAATTCCGGTTTGGCGCTCTACACTATTTGCTTTTGCATGTGGATGAACGGCCAAACCGCATTGAAAAGGTTGGAGTTTTAAAAATAACCGCGTTCGTGTGGACAGGGCCTATGATCAAATCTGTGCGTACGCACATTTTATAAATTAGGTTTTGTTTCATTTACATATCACAATAATTTCAGATGTTCCTTTTAAAATTCCCTTTTCTTTTTTTTTCTTTCCTGTTGTTTTGAAGACAAGATTTCACATATTCTGAATATTACAACATGTAAAATGTGTGCATTTCCCCCCCCACCCCCCCCCCCCCCCATAAGCCATTTGATGAATAGCAAACCAAAAGTGTCATGACCTTTGACACCTTTTACGTTTTGACATTTTGGTTTTCATGCATTTCGCAGGAAAAATGTGGCCATTTCCTGCTTTCAGCACCTTACCTGGTTTTGGTCCATACCTGCTAGCATCAATCATGCTCCATTATGTACACTGATCAAGGCCTTGGATTGGCAAGTCAAATGCTTTAGCAGAGTTTGATGTGAGTATGGGCACTGCATCAGCGGCTTCAGAGAAAAGGCAAACTCTGAATAGCCCAAATGCACCATTGTCCCCCCTCTGATAGCACTCTGCAGCTGGCACATGCTTTCTCCAGCACAATCATGTGCTCTTGAACATATCTGAGTATCGAGACCAGCCTCTCAAAATGCTGGTGCTGCATCCAGAAGACCAGGGGGAGGAAAGAGACAAGGATCCCAGGGTGATTTCAAGTTTCTCTGTGATGCTGATTTGAGGTGAACATGGAGAAAAGGAAGAGGCCTTGACTTTGATTCATTGCATCCCAGCTTCCCACTACTGCTGGAAAGGGAATCAGGGACTTCCAGCATTCCCAGGTCTCCGTAGAGTCCTAGTGGAAGAATGTGCTACACGAGACTCTGGGATTCAGTGCGTACATATGCACAACCAAATTGAGATTGTTTGTTGATTTAGCAAAGATGCTTGTTAGTAGTTGACAGACACAATGACATAATTTATTCTCACTGCTGTGTTTCAGCACTGATTCACAGTAGGAAATTTGTATTAAATGTGAAACATTCTGCATCACAGAATCTTAAAATGACTCTCTCTGATCTTGCCGTTTAAATTCCTGATGCTATTATCAGTTCCGTTTCTGTTTTTACTCTCATAACCTGAATTATGTGGCTCAAATAAAACATTCTGTGATTTTTCATTTAAAGATATAATCAGATTTTTTCCGTTGACAGTGCTTAGGCTATATTTAGAAAGGGTGTAGCCAATCTGGAGCCATCTGCAATTTGCAGTTTGCTTTTAAATCAGTTTGTATTTCCTCTTAGATGTATATATATATGAAAAAAAAAAACGTAGATATATAATATATATAATAAATAAGTTTTTTCAGGATTAATCGGGGATAAATGAAAGTTAAAAAGATCACTATCTTGAATAATGCACAATTATAATTAATTTATCATCTATTTATAAAAACAGTAAAGATGTGAGAGAATCATTCCAATTAAAACAAACTTTACTGCAATTACAGCTGATCAATTTAATGCATCACTGCTGCACGTAGACACGTCTACAGACTTCACACTTGAAATGGTAATAAAAAAACTAAAAATGATATAGATAGAGACTGGATTCACAAATAAAATATGAAAATATTTAACGCAAGTCGAGGCCAACCAAGGGAAAATATTAGGTGAGTGGCAAAAATTAGATGTTTTCTAGAGTCCTTAGGAGGAGTGAGAGTGTCCTTCTTATCAATACATATGGCCTCCACAAGAGGAAGTTTGAACCACTTTCGAGGACGTGTAGGGGGCTTGGCATTAAAACATATATTTGTACTTGGTTTTTCAATCTCTATCAGGTTTGTATACTCTTTTTCTCTTTAAAATTCTGATTTATTTTATTGTAAAGCACTTGGATCAATACGGTTTGTTAAATTTGGGGAGTATAAATAAATTAGCCTTACTTTGCCTGCTCTTTGTTGCCTATTTTGGCTCTCTGAAAACAGTATGGACATAATTATGTAAATCATAAAAAAGTGTATGGTTGTTATGTATTGCAGTCTTAATAAAACAATTCATGTTAGTTTTATGAAGTTGTGGTTTTATGGATACTCAAGTTAATATCATGTACTAATGCATTTATTCAATTCGTTATTTATTATTATATTATAATACTAAATAGAAATATCGAGAGACATTATTACAATTTAAAATAACAGTTTATATATGTATCTTTTCAGGGTTACTTGATAAATGGAAAGTTCAAAAGAACAATATTTATTTGAAATAGAAATCTTTTGTATTTATTGTCTTATTTATAAAGTCGTTGGCTGTCAATTTTGATCGTTTACATGCATCATAGAAGAAGAAGAAGGAAAAAAGCTTGCCTTACAGGGGACCAAAAACTATTATAAATATCAAAATTATAGAGATATACTATAAATTGCATGGATATGCCCGAATAGTATATATATCTAGATATATAATATATATATATATAACAGTATGTATATATATATCCTATTATATCTATATATATATCTTAATCATTAAAATATTAGTGTGATGTGTAAATTAGATATTTTATTTTACCCTGTAATGTACCGATCATTTCTGTATCACATAGATTATTGGTCTCCTCAATGGGAAGTTGAACCCATCTTTGAGGATGTGTTGGTTTGGCATTAAACCTCTACTAGTGGGGGTTAAAGGATAAGTCTTTGAGAACCTTTTTCCTTCCTACTGCATGGGGAGCCAAGGAGGAGGAATATCCCACACACTTTTAGTAATCCTCTTGCTCTTCTCTTCCTACCAAGTTTGGTTAAACTGTCTTTTTCTCAGTTTTGTTCCCCATCTCACTCTGTCTTTGGGTATTTTTACAAACAATTCTGCAGTATTTAGCACAGGTGCCAGGCTGACGAATCAGGTAAGCTTTTTGGAGAGGTGTCGTTATTATGCATGTGCCAAACACAGGAATATCTGCATCCTTTTCACATTGTTAATTGCATCTTCTCCTGTAAGTTGATTTGCAAGAGAAAGAAAGAAATAAGAGAGAAAAAGATAGAGGGATTACTTCAGGGGAGGAGGAAGATTAGAAGAAATGTTTTATTGTTTTCCACAAGATCCTCCATTCCTCCTCTGTAAGTTCCCACACATCAGCTCCACCTCCACCACAAGGTTCCCCACCTGCACCAACCTCAACTCAACTATTGACAACAAACCCTTCAAAATATCTGCAGGTGGAGGTTCAGTCTTAACCTTTTGCTTTCTCTATATTTTTCCCTCAACAAAGCCCTCGCCGGAAACGATGTGCAACATTGTGCAACTTTGACATGAATGGCCTCTGTGCTACCCTGCTGCATTGTGACTGGCATGAGCTCAACGCTCAGCAGCAGGAAAGCCAGTTCAACATTGAGCGAGGTGAAAAATGATTGGCATGCATCGAAGAGAGGGCAGAGAGCTATAGGAAAAGAGGAAGATGGTTCTGCTTTTGGGCTCACCCTTAGACTAGCCCTCAACTTTAGAAGCTTTCATCCCACAGCCAGAAATATCCCTCACTGGTCACAAAAACATTTTTTTTTAATTTGAGCGTATTTAAGATACGCTATTAAACACCATTTAACAGTAATTGCAGCTACTGTATAAAGGACAAGTGCAATGATAGTGCAATACATTTGTGCAATAAATTTGTATTCAATGTAGTGTTAATTTAATGTTAAAAATAGGTTTGTCTGTCTTAGAGCGGCCAGGGTGGAAAAATAGCATCTCTCCACCATAGTGACAACACTCTTATTCCATGGGTGGGAATTATTTGAATGAGTGACATTGTGACTTCCCAATATCCGGAAGAAGTTTATTGTAGTTCTTGAAAAGTGTTTTCTGTTAAAAAGCATATCTCCTTTTAGAGTGGACTGAAAGCTTTGTAACCTTGCAGATATTTTTTATTTTCAAACAGCAACATTACACACTAAATAAATATGAAAACCTGAAAAGCATAGGATCCCTTTAATGATTGATATTAGGCTATAATAAAATTATTCTTCTAGAATGTCACCTCAAATACAGTTGGGAAGTCTGATTTATTTTAGTGAATCAGTTAATTTGAATGAATGTAGTTAATCAGTTTGTTACGGGGCTGATGAGACGTGAGACGTGCGGATCCAAGAGCAAAGCTTTATTAATAGACATGGTAGAGACAGGCAAGGGTCAGATAATGGCAACAGGTATGTAGAGGGCAAGACACAAGAGTATTCCTAGGGCTAGCGTGGGTCTACAATCGGCGAACAGGATCAATAGGGCGAGACTAGAGAGTTAAGTCCAGGTGCAAGGCAAGGTCCAGGCAGGGGCAACCAGTATCAAAAATGCGGGAAGACGAGAGGAGGAATACGAGAGACACAGGCGAATTTAAGGACGGAGGAAACGACAAGGCAAGACTAGCTAAGGCTAGGACACATACACAGTCTCCGTAGAGTACTATCGCTAAGAGAGTGATACATGCTATACAATACTCAGCACTTGACGGTTATCGGGAGAGTGTTGTTATATAGGAAAGGTGTGTTGATGCCAGCTGTGTGCAATCAGTGGTGTGTTTGCAATCAACTTTGTTGTGTAATCAGTGCAATGGGAGATGGGAACTGTAGTCCCGGTGTGAAGTGCAACAGTGGTGGGTGAAGAGTGTCATATAGTGGAAGTTTGACCTCTGTTGGCACTCATACATGAAGTTCATGGATCGGATTCGGTGACACAGTTTGCATTTTAATTGAACAATTAAAAAAGAAAATCGGTCCACCCGTTATATAACATTCATTAATAAATCATTAACCAACATTATATGATGCTTAATGGATCATTAGTTAATATTTATTCAGAGAGTCAGAAACGTGAGATCATGTGCTTGTTAATTTTTGCTAATAAACTTATTAAACATTAGATAATGTTCAAAAACCTGATTCATGTAAGTTTAAAATGCTTACAAATGTCATAACTTTCAAGTCTCGTATGATCAAGCACTTATTGAATTAGTACTTTTTTTTAACAAGATTCCTTGGGTAACACTTTATTTTAGGTCTCGTAAACACGGTTGCTTAGTAGCAGCATGTACTAAATTTCGCCATAGTATTACTAGAATATTAGCCATTTATTATGCCTTATTCTACATGACCATGTTCTACATCCCTAATCCGACCCAATACCTACATTTAACAACTACCTAACTAACTATTAACAAATTATGAGTTTATTGAGGCAAAAATCATAGTTAATAGTGAATATGTGTTCCCTAAAGTGTTACCAAAGCTTAGTGTACTTATTGCAAAACACTTTTGCTGCTATTGAGGTGATACGGGTAAGGTTAGGGATATGTTTGGTGGTATGGGTAGGTTTAAGAGTTGGTTAAAGGGTCTACAGTGTACAGGGGTCAATTTGATTAAAAGAGAACACGGTTCAATCTGTTTATATTATATTGTTTCATATTTTATTGTTGATAAATGAACAAGTATTTTCTTTAAAAAAATGATTCGTTTCCTCCTGTTTATTTATGATTCAAGGAATATCCTGTTTCATGATATACTGAAGTGTAGTATACAAATGTGAGTGCATTAGCTAAACTTAATCAGCCACCCTTTACACAAACCTTGTTACATTAGTTAAAATTCCAATGCCCATAAAGATACTAAATGATTAGTAATAATTTATAAACTTTACAAATGATGAATAGTTTCAACTTTAGATTGGCTAGTGCAAAAAACATGAACAAATGATTAATAAAAGATTTGTAAAGATGTGAAAATAGGGTGAAATCAGGTCATTTGGGACACATTTTGCCATTGAGATGACTGCTCATAAAGGTATAAATGATTAGTAAACATTTACAAACATTTGCAAATGATGAATAGTTTCAACTTTAGATTGGGTACTGCAAAAACATGAAAAATTGATAGATTGTTTTTTAGATTGTTTAAAGATGGCCTACACAACAAACAAAGACCACGAAATTAAGATCATATTTAACATGTTACATTTACATTTAGTCATTTAGCAGACTCTTTTATCCAAAGGGACTTACAAATGAGGACAATGGAAGCAACAAAAGAGCAATGATATACAAGTACTATAACAAGTCTCAGTTAGCCTAACGCAGTAAATGTAGCAAGGTTTCAAAAAAAAATTATATCATAACTAAAAAGAAACAGATAGAATAGAAAAATAATAGAGCAAGCTAGTGTTAGAGGTATTTTTGCTTTTGTTAATTGTATAATGATTGAAAAGAAAACAGATAGAATACAAAAGATTAGAAAGCAAGTGTTAGTTTAAAAAAAAAAGAAAACAAGCAGCAAATTAATAGAGTGCAAGTCTCTAATGGACCCTTTTTTTTTTTTTTAAATAGATTAGATAGAGAGTGCTAGAGTTAGAGGATCAAATAAAGATGGAAGAGACGTGTTTTTAGCCGATTCTTGAAGATGAACTGCTCGGACTGAGTTGGGCATGTCATTCAACCAGGAGTAAATTTATTCTTCTTTTATTCAGTAAAACTAAAAAACCTGATCCGTAAATTGTTTGTGCTGTATTTGGATGTCCACAATAAGAGCGATGTTCACCTTGCATGACCGCAAGTTCTAGAGTGCCATACCTTAAGTAATTAATTTAGGTAAGGATGCAGAGCCAGTTGTGGTTTTTAGTGCAAACATTTAATGCCTTGAATTTTATGCGAGCAGATATTGGTAGCCAGTGCAAACTGATAAACAGAGGTGTTACGTGCATTCGTTTGGCTCATTAAAAATTTATTTTGCTGCTGCGTTCTGGATTAATTGTAAAAGTTTGATAGAACTGTCTGGAAGACCTGCCAAGAAAGCATTGAAATAGTCCAGCCTGGACAGAAAAAGAGATTGAACAAGGAGTTGTGAAACATGTTCAGAAAGAAAGGGCCTGATCTTCTTGATGTTGAATAAAGCAAATCTGCTGGACCGGGCAGTTTTAGCAATGTGGTTTGAGAAATTCAGCTTATCATCAATCATAACTCCACGGTTTCTGGCTGTTTTTAAAGGAGTTTTGGTTGATGTTCCTAACTGGATGGTGAAATTGTGATGAAACGATGGGTTTTGCTGGAACCACAAGCAGTTCTGTCTTAGCCAAGTTGAGTTGAAGGTTATGGTCTGTCATCCAACAAGAAATGTCTGTTTGACATGTTGAGATGCGAGCAGCTATCGTCGGATCAGCAGGATGGAATGAGAGGTAGAGTTGAGTGTCCCCAGCATAGCAGTGATATTAAAAGCCATGTTTCTGAATGACAGAACCTAGTGATGCCATATAGACGGAGAAGAGAATTGGTCCAAGAACCGAGCCCTGAGGCACCCCAGTAGTTAGATGTTGTGACTTGGACACATCACTTCTCCAAGATACTTTGAAGGACATATCTGATAGGTAAGACTCAAACCACTTGGAGTGTGGTTCCTGAGATGCCCTTTGCCAATAGGGTTGACAGGAGGATCTGTTGGTTAAACGCGTCAAAAGCAGCTGACAGATCCAGCAAGAAAAGTATTGAAGATTTGGAATCCACTCTTGCCAGTCTTAGGGCTTCAACAACTGAGAGCAAGGCAGTCTCAGTTGAATATCTACTTCTGAAACCAGACTGGTTGCTGTCGAGGATGTTGTTCTGTGTGAGAAAGGCAGAGACTTGGTTGAACACAGCTCGTTCAAGTGTTTTTGCAATGAAAGGAAGAAGGGAAACCAGTCTGTAGTTCTCTAAAAGAGATGGGTTAAGGGTGTGTTTCTTAAGTAGTGGGGTTATACGAGCCTGTTTAAATGCTTAGGGAAAAACACCAGTGTGAAGGGATGTGTTAATGATGTGAGTGAGTGCAGGTTCAACTGCAGAGGAAATGGCTTGAAGGAGATTAGATGGAATAGGATCAAGCGGACAAGTAGTAGGATGATTAGAAAGGATGAGTTTGGAGACTTCTGTCTCAGAGAGTGAAGAGAAGGATGTGAATGAGTGTATGTCTGCTGGTAGGATGTGCTTGACAGATTGTGGTGTGGAAAATTGTGCACTGATGTTTTTAATTTTATTAATGAAAAACGTGGCAAAGTTGTCAGCTGTTAGAGTTGATGCAAGAGGGGGAGGACAAAGGAGCGAGGAAAATGTTTTAAAGAATATGCGAGTGTTAGACAAATTGTTAATTTTGTTATGGTACTATGTCCTTTTAGCAGTGGAGACATTAACAGAAAAGGAAGAGAGGACTGACTGATACACATTAAGGTCAGTAGAATTATTGGATTTGCGCCACACCCTTTCAGCAGCCCTGAGCTTAGAACGATGTTCGCAGAGAACATCAGATAACCAAGGGGCAGAAGTGGTGGTACGGGCTGGTCTGGAAGACAAGGTGCAGACAGTGTCTAAACAAGATGTAAGAGTGGAGCAGAAAGTATCAGTAGCACTGTTAGCATCAAAAGACACGAGAGCACATGGCACACGGAAACAAACAAGAAAAGCCATGTGCTCACACAAAAAAAAACACAAGCACCAGCAAAACAAAATCACAAGCCATGTGCAAGACAAGACATGAATACGCAGCTAATGAGAACTCATAAGCCACGTGTTCACACAAAACATGACAACATGAAAGCACACAGCCCGTGAAAACACAAGCTGCGTGCTACACAGCACAAGACAAAACAAAACATAACATGAAAGCACTAGTGATGGGTCGTTCTTGAACAATTTGTTCATTTTGAACGAAACTTTAATATGACTCGGGAACGACGAGTTGTCTGAGTGAGGGACTCGTTTATTTCGTGTTGACCGCGCATGCACAACATCCAATAGGTTCTGTGCAGGAAACAGAAATGATTAGTTTATCTCCTGAGTCTTCGGATTCGAGTCATTTGTTCATCACGTGACAGCCCCATAGACTAGAGGCTATGCAGTCTGTACCAGAAAGAGAAATTATTAGTTCATCTCCCGAGTCTTTGGGTCCGAGTTATTAATTCTTTTGTCACGTGACGTGAGAGCAGCAATGGAAATGACAGAAATTAGTTAAGAATTCCCAACCTTCCTTACAACAAGACCGTAGTTTGTTTCTTTACTCTTACAGTTACATAACTGTTTCTTTACTCTTACAGTTACATAACTTTTCTGGTCTCAAATTTTATTTGAGCTTTATAGCTTTTTATTTCTTTTTATTTCTTGTTTATTTTATTTCAATTTATAAATTTGTGAATTTCTGTGATGGTTGTTGTCCATAACAAATGTGGTAATAAAGAGTTGGTTAATATTTTAAACTGTATCTGTATGATGGGGAAAATCACTATTCCTAATTCCTAAATGTAATACAACATTACAAGATACTGATCTGGGAAGAGGTCACGTGACAAAAGAACGAACGACTTGGACCTGAAGACTCGAGAGGTGAATTAATCAATTCTCTTTCCGGTAAAGACTGCATAGCTTTCATTTAACCTTAGCAACGGATGTGCCAGGGTGTGCCAGTGCCACCCACAGTGGCAGTTGGCACACCTAAAAATAGATGCAGAATAATTTTTTTATAGTCTTAATAAATAATGTTTTTTTTTTCTAAACTCGGCCTATTGTTGTTTACTCACAATATTTGTTAATTTAAAATATAATTTAAATTTTAAATGATTTTCATAACAAAATAAAATAAAATATCTGCTGACATTCGGACTGCCAACCAATCTGCAAACAGCCGCTGACTGTGACGTGTGACCCCAGGGTTGTGGCTAGAAGAGATACAGCAAAAACACAGAAGCTAACAATAAATTGAATTTTCTACCTATTAGTTTGTGTTTTATTAATGTCTACACCTACCCCAACCTTAAACCTACCCCTTACAATAATGCAAAAATAGTAATTATTGTTGTACAGTGTGAGAAAAATTACGCTATAGTGATGTGCGCATGCCCAGTAGTTTTTGTTGTATCCCTTCTTGTCACGCCTATGGACTGTCCTTGTATTCCTGTCTTGTGATTTGCTCCCCATGTGCTCCCCATGACCCAGTTTCTCCCTCATGTGCCCTTATTTGGTTGTTCCTGTTCCTGTGCCCATTGAGTTCTATCTGATTCAGCTGTGTCTCGTTTATTTCTTCTTTAGTTCCGATTACTTAAGCCCAGTGTTTCCCTTTGTCTAGTGTCCAGTGTTAAACGTCAACTCCATGTGCTACGTGTGTGTTCCTGCCTGCCCTGTGTTACCCTGGTTGTGGATTATTATTAAAGGTTGGATAAATAATTAAAGGTACTGTGTGTTATGAACTGTGAGTGGGATGGTCACCGATACGGCACATTTTTCCAGTACTCGCCCGTTACCGATACTTTTATTTTTGGTACTTGGCGATGCTGAGTTACCGATACCAATATTTTCATTGCATTTTGTACATTTTTTAAATATTGGTTACAGAAACCAAAAGAGTATGTATAAATGTTAGTTGGTTAACTTCATTTATAAAATAGATACAGTCAAACCAAAATTTATTCAGACACCTTCAAGATTTCTCACATTATCACAGTTTATTCACTACAGTTTAGAAAATGGTAATAAAATATGACAAAACTCAGAGTTAAACTGTCAGAACAAATTCATCTTGATTTGTCAGATAACTTTGATAGAAAGGTATGTAATGGATTACAATCAACCAAAAATAATTCAGACAACTGTATGACAGTATTTACACAACTATCAGTACTTTGTCGGGTGACCCTTAGCCTTAAAGACAGCCTGTAGTCTCCTGGGCATGCAGTCACCCAGCTTCATGAAAACCTCAACTTAAATTTTTTTTCCCATCTCAGTCTGAATAATTTTTGGTCCCAATTTTTTTTATCAGTTTTACTGGTAGTCCACTGTTTGAAGAATTTTTGGGTATAATATATCATAGTTTATTTTGCTATCATCACTTTACATAAATGAACCTAAGTGTCCTACACCCACTAGTAAAAAAAAATATCAAATTATATCTGGTCTCTGAATAATTTTTTGGTTTGACTGTATATCCTTCTGTTATTTTCACACTTAATTGTGTTCATTAAAATGTATTTTACAAGTTTTTTGTTACTTTCACTGTTCATTTTTTCTCTCTCTGTGCTAGCCTACATCATATTTAATTTAATAGCATTAGAGCTGCTCCATTGCAGCGGCTTAGTACTGTAATCATGTGATTTGCTGTAAAAATGCAGGGAACCACTCACTATAAATCTAACTGTGATATTTTCAGAAAAAGAAGTCACGTTTTTTAAAAAAATCTGAAACATGCTGCGATTTATTTTCCAAAGCCACACATATAATGCAGAAACACGCATGAAGTAAGCAAAACACACGCAACGTGCACACGTATTTGTACTGGTGCAGAATAGAGGGACAGTGACAGTACAGCCTAGCGCATGTTCACACAGGCGGGGTAGTTTCACTTTCGCTAGAAAGTGAGTATGATTAAGGCGGTGAAAATGCAAGGAACGTTAGTGAATGCCCCTATAAATTGTCTTATTTTTTCTTATTATTTACTATTTAGTTTTACATCCAATGTATGCGGATTAAGTCCCATAATAACCAGTATCGGTATCGGGGCACCCTAGTTTATGACTATGGAATGTTGGTTTTGAATTGGCTGTTTTTTCGTCTGGCCAGAGGAGAAATGGCCCCACCGACTGAGCCTGGTTTCTCCCAAGGTTTTTTCTCCATTTCTGTCACTGATGGATTTTTGGTTCCTTGCCACTGTCGCCTTTTGGTTTGCTTAGTTGGGGACACTTAATATCAAGCGATATCGTCGACTTGATTGCACAAATACCATTTCAACTGAACTGAGCTGGATGATGACATCACTGAATTCAACGATGAACTGCCTTTAAGTGAAAATTTAGTGTTTACTATTGTCATTTAGCATTATTGACACACTATTTTCCTATTTAATACTGTAAAGTTGCTTTGACACAATCTGTTTTGTTAAAAGCGCTATATAAATAAAGGTGACTTGACTTGACTTGGCGATCCTGATTGTATTATATTTTATATAGTTTTATGGTTATGTGGCAAGCTTGTATAATTTTACACATCAGCCCAGTCTATTCTGTGACATTAGTGAAATTGGATAGTCCAAAGTGACATAACCCTGACAGAATGAACTAATTTACTAAAATTAATCATGGGGCTTAACAGTACATTTAAGGTGAAGTGTGTAATTTATAGGCCAAATGGAAAAAAGAAAGAAACAAAATTAGTTAATTAATATGTATTTATTGTACTAATGGCTGAGCTAAGTTGGGCTGGTTATGTTTCTTAAACAAAAAGATCAATATTTTGAAAGTGTGCCACAGTGTATTTTAACATCCAGACAGTATACACCTCACCTCTAACTACTCGAGTTTTGAAAAAAAGGTAATCTACAATTTCCTATACAACATCCATACAATTAAAAAAAAAAGTGCTATGTTTTTTGAAGGTTTCTAGCAGACTTTACAATTCTTGCCTTAAAATGTAAAAAACAGTGTGGAAAAGATGTGAGCAAGAGAGAGGCGGGGGAAATAGGGAAGAAAGATTGTCGGAGGAAAACCATGTACATTGGGGACGAAAGAGGGAGATCCAGTGGGTAGAGAGAGAAGCACAGATCAAGACTCAGGGAAAGTGACGTGGATAAACGTGAGAGACAGAGATCAAGAGACACACAAAGGACAGGAGAGAGAGAGAGAGAGCCAGGAATAGAAAGTTGAAACTGTACTGCTGAGTTTATTCCTGTGGTACAGAGAGCTGGTGAAATACTAGAGCCTGGGCCGTGTGCCTCTGATCAGGGCGGCAGTGAGCACAATTACCTTCTTTTCAAATCCTTCAGTGACACCATGGGAGAAAGGAGGACTTTGAAACTTGAAAGGCAGGGCGCTTGCTTTCAAACCCTAAACGCAAGCAGGAAAGGGCTCTGAAATTTGTTCAGTGCTCCCTATCCACCATTAGCTTGTTTCTTCCTCTCGCCTCCAGGCATTTAAGCGATTTTTGAAGAGATGTTAAGAAATTCAATCACTACAGAGAGAGTGAGGGAGCACAATAATTTTTCCTCTCTCTTCTTCTCTCTTCCCCTCTTTTGCGCTGTTTTTTTTGCCACTGGAGCGTGCTTTGCCCCCAGTCCACAGAGAACGAGCTTGCTGTTTTTGTGTCGAGGTGAATAGACCGGTGAATCTGTGGAGCAATGGTGGAGCCAAAAACACAAAAGGAATAAAAGAATGCTGAGGAAATAAAAGAGAAAGGTTGATGGTCAGGGCCAGGGAAATCCTTCTCATCTGCCTCCTGACATGTGGAATCTCAACATCAGAGCTTCACTGAGCCCAGAGTGCAATAGCACACTCACCTTCATCTAAAAGTCTGCAGAAAACTTTTGAAGTCTGTAAAAATGTGTTTATAAGGAAGCTGCCTAAATGAAATTGCTAGAGATCCATCCCCTTTCATTGTGCCTTAGGAAGGAGAAACCACAAATGAGTACTTTAATATCTCAGTTATTTCTTTAATGATATTACACTGAGAGCAAATGGAGATTTTTTCTTATGTTAAAATCTGTTTTTTAGATTAATCTTTTCCTTAGAAAAGAGCCCTTAAATGTTTCTTCTGTAGCGTTAAAGGAGAGATCTCAGAAACGTCTCAGACTTTGCTCAGATTAGCAAAGATACCAAAGTTTGCAATCAAAATCAAAGATTTCAATATAAACTCAAACCTAAATTAAATTGTTAGAGATCCGTCCATCTTTATAGTCCCGTATGTCAACAAATATTCTTCTAACAAATGTAAAAAGGAATTTTTAGTAGGAGGAGTCAGTTTATTATTTTGAACTGAACAAGAAAACTCGGTAACACTATAATAACTGCACGCTATGAATCATTAGTTAAGCATTAGTAAATAGTAATTTCATCATTAATAAAGCATTATCCCTACATTAATATACATTAGTAAGCAGGTTATAAATACAGCTATAAATGGTTTGCTCTTGATTTATAGGCATATCTATAATGTGTTTTATAATTGTATTTTCTTACTTTACTTCTTACTTTACTAATGACCAAAATAAGGAAGTAAAGGTCCGACCACCCGGTGAACTGTCTTAACGTCAACATGGCAAGCAGCGATAAGGAGATTTCCTACGGTGATCTCAAAGCTCTCTTGGCGAAGGGTTCAGGGCTTGTTGTGGATGTCCGCAGTAAAAATGAGGTAGATAGAGGGCGTATTCCTGGCTCCATCCATATCCCAGTGGAAAATGTGGAAAGTGACATGTCCTTGGACGCATCTGAATTCCAGTCTAAGTTTGGCATAGTTAAGCCGTCTCTGGACAGCTCGGAACTGGTTTTCCACTCAGATGGGAAGACGCAGAGCTGTTGCCACAGAGAAAGCCAGAGGCCTGGGCTTCAAGAATACCTGTAATTATGCTGGGGGCCACAAGGAATGGTCAGACAAAGGAGGCAAGTGACAATCCTCAAAACTCCTGAAACTCTGAATATTCCAACTTAAATCAGGGACCTTTTTTCACTTATACAACTTAATGCTAATCATAATATTTGTGCATGTATTTTAATAAAGTCTGATGATTAACCCCCCCCCCCCCAAAATACCAAATTATCATTTCTAAATTAAGTATTACTTTATCTGATAAAGCTGTTATTTAGGAGTTGTCAGTGGTTCATAAGATAATTTAGAAAGTGTAAGTAAATGATTAATAAACTTATTAAATAATAAACTTAAGTAATGACATTGAAGAGGTTTATTTTTCATTATAAATCAAGTGTACATTGGTACAGTTGAATTTTTTTCATCTATGATGTGTTTGTTTCCTTTTTTCTGTTGGGAAAGACGCATAAACGGAGCTCTAACTGCTTCTGTACAAGCTGTAAGCGAGGCATAATACAGTCTAGTCACTTATTAGATGAGTTCACCAAATATTTATCATGACAATTACTAATGTTTTATAACTACCTGAATTCATGATTGTAGCTCAGTAATACCTGTTAATATAAGTAAAAAATAAAATTTATGAACACTATTACTATAGTCAAATCCTACGATATATACATGTATGTTTAAATAGTTTAGTTAAAATCATTAACTTAGCACATTCTAAATGATCTTATGAAGGCTATTGACAACTCCTAACGCAACCGGGTTTATAATGTAATAATTTAGAATGATAAATGATCTATTAATAAGTAAGTAAATACAAAATTATGAACACACTTATAATATGCTTATAAATGACGTATAAAACATTTATAATCCGTCACTTATAAAGCTGTTTATATGTTCATTAATAGTAGGGTAAATGCTTATATATAATATAATTAATCGTTACGTAATCTTATAGCATAATGATTCCATACCGTGGGCAGTTTATCTATAAAGTTTTACTCGAAAACTCTAAATTATGTCGGCTGCAACAAAGTTGTTTTGTTAGCTCCAAGTAAAAATACTTCGAAGTATTCTGTTTATAAAACATGTTCCCTCAGCATGCATTGCCGGCTTTGAAAACATTTTGTGATCATTATTATTAAAATATTATAATTGTTTTAAATTTTACTGGCTTAATTTATGCTGCTGGATCATATGGATCAGAGTTCATATTTTACTGAATTAATATTTGTTGGATCAGCTTCATACGGTCATGTTTGAGATCATGTGTTGACGTATATGTGCATGTCATTGCAACTTCTTGATTTAATACATCTATCTATCAACATAAAAAGAGGCAGATACTACCCATATTATGTAGTGGGATTTGAAAACAAGCCATGAAAGAGGATTGCTAAATAATCTTTAGTTGATCTGACAGATCTTTTAAAATTCAATAGACTGCCTTTTATTCATGTAGAAGATCTAGTTTTTAAGTTGTTGGTTGCTAGTTGAGTTAACTTAACATGTTGACTGTGATAGGTTGCCTTATACTTTATTGAGTTAAGTCAACTTTTTTTTTACATAGAAAACAAACCAACGTTTGCAATCAAATTCAAAGATTTCAATATGAACTCAAAATTTCATGCCAAATTCAAAGACTAAATTATCTGATATAATATCCAAATTCAATGTATAGCTTCATACACTTACGGTCTGACAACAGTTGTCTCTTTTGTTTATATTTCTCCTTTTAGGAGAAACATTTGAAAAGAAGCTGATACTTACATAAGTGCACCCACTTAAATGAGTCCTTTACATTTTCTGAGCTTTGAAAAAGAAACCTTTGAACAATGACATTTTTTCAGGGACAGGGAGAACAACAGTGGTAAGAATATTAAATTTGGCACTGGATTAGAAGATAATAATAAAGAGAAGATGTGGAGTAAATGAAGAGAGATGGAAGGAGAGAGATTATCAGATATGTTACTCTTCCTCAAAAAAAACAGTCTGTTGACCAATAGGCTGATGTGCCGGGGGTCTTTCTGCCTCGATTTTTTGCAGAGTCCGTGGGGCTTGTGTTGGGCCTGTGAAAAAGTACATCTCAATTAGTGTAACCCTCTGTTCATGAGGATAACAGGTGGTGTGGCACTTGTGGCACTATTGAACAATAGCCATTGTAAATGCTGAAAGAATTCAGGCTCTAGTAAATATGAGGGAACAAAAAGCCTTCATGCAGACTGAGAAATTTAAAATGAGCTTTTGACATATTATAAGCTTGTAAAATTACATTAATGTAAAAAGTAAAGTAAATTAAATTTTGTGAAATAGGCATTATATTTAAGTAAATTTTTTTTGAGAACTGTTCATTCCCTTACTTTCATACACCCATAATGCAAATCCATGTGTGTGTGTGTGTGTGTGTGTGTCTGAGGACAGTAACAGAATGATACTTAAATCCCTTTATGTTTTATTGTGGTTTTATGGGAGCAGGCCTATTAATTCTGCTTTAACTGTATAAGTGCTATTATTCCTTCAATAAGATCACTGGCTATGCAGTATAGGATTAAAGACTTACTGTATAACGTAACTGATGCTGTAATTTTTCAAGGAATCTTGAATGCTCTTTATCATGATTGTTTGTGAAGTGTATTCTGTGGTGATATGTGGAATACAAACTTTAATCCTCACAGTTTTAATTGTTTTTTTCCTAGCTGCAGCACAGCATGCTGGACCAAACGCTAACTTTAGCTCCAGCGCTATGGGATGTTGGCGCCAGCTGCGTACTTCCACGCCAGAGTTTCAGAGAGATTTTGAAGCAGCTAGAGCAGCACAAGCAAGCTAATAAACTCTTCCAAACTGGAGGAAGCTTACAGTTTGAGCTTAATGACTTGAGCCACAACTGTTCTTGCATGCCAAAAAACAAGCACTCCATTCCACCAGCACTCACTGATTCCATTTATTCTGTCAGAGTGGCTCTTGCAGGCTTTCTCAAGGCCTGCACTCTTTTTACTTTGCAAATCATATAGTGTCATATGGTCTAGAACAGGGGTAATCAATTAAAGTTCCAAGAAGTCCGGTCTCTATAATTTCTTTCCAAAAAAAGGCGGAGGTCTGGACAATAATTATATAGTATACGATATAAATATAAATCCGAATAGATTATACATTTCTGCAGTTTGGGGCAGTCTTTGGCAAAGAAAAAGAAAAAAATCCAAAACATTTCAAAAATAAGACATTTAGCTAGAGGTAGAGAGCCAAAGCAGTGATACACAACACACACACAACACCCACACACACACCCACACACACCACACAATCCACCACGACACACAGCCACTACACACAAAACAACAAACAAACAAATCACACAACAAACGAAACAAAGCAAAGAAAAAAAAACACAAAGGCAGTTGAGCCGTCTAATTGGATATGATATGTAAAAGGTAAGACTATGGTATGGGGCACAGGCCATATTTACTCTAGAGAGGATACTTTGATACTGGATGGGTTCTAGGTTTTTCCATCTTGAAGTCTGACCATTATTATGTTTTGCTTAAAATATGCAATATATAATTATATATATATTTCTAAATATATCTATATATATTATATATAGTATAAGTTATTAGTATTCATCTGGCTAGTAAACAAAAAATTTACTAGGGCGCAATGGCGATTCAATTGCAAGGTTGCTCGTAGAGGGTTGCAGTTGTTGAGGGGGGGGGGGATGGTTTAATGTTTAGCTCAGGCCGGCGCGGCGAGAGATGCATTATAATGCGTAAAAAGACAGTCACATAACTATGTTCCGTTTCATTAGTATTTCGTTTAAATTTGAGTCCCCCAACTGGATGCAACAAATGCTCGTTTGTGTGACAAAATGAGGTTTTTAATGTTTTTGGTCTCACTCGCCTGGTTTAATCTCTCAACGTACCTTTACGCTTCATATCGCCTACCCGGCCGACTTATGGCATCACAGTATGGTGGAGTGTAACATTTCCGTCACATACCTGAGGTTTTCGGCCAATCATAATGCACTGGATATCTGGCCAATCAGAGCTCACCTCGCTTTTCAGAATGATGAGCTGTGTAAAAATCGATGCGTTTCAAAAAGGAGGAGCGGTCATCAGAGTGTAGCAAGAAACCCTACATAATTACGTATGTAAAAAATATGTTTTTTTTTCCTTGGAGGGTAACACTTGAGCATAAACACATTTCATGTATTTATCACCTCAATACACAAAATAATGTTCTTTTAGCGCATTCATATGAGCCCCCTTTAAATTACTAATATTGAGTGACGGTCTCATTGATCCTCTACAGCGCTGCAGTTATGAACTGACACTCATCTTACAGATCTAAAAAAGGGCACTGTATTTCCGGGGGGGGCAGTGAACGTCGTATGGAGTGGTAGAGATTTTTCCGAGCACTGAATTATTGGCTGCTTACCTCCTTTTCTAGCTTTGAGAGGTCCTAGTTTGGGCCAGATATAGGTTGTGTTGTCTCAAGCAAAGATCAAGCATCTAAAAGCCGTACTTTGTAAACCTGGCAATCTATTCTGCCATGTAAACTTGCCTTTTCAATCTGGCCCTCTCCTGACCAGTTTTCGACGCACTGAACGCGCCCCTCGTTCCCGCGTTCACTTGCACCGTCCATCTGCGTCTGACTTGTCTCGGCCGCACCGGGGCAGTCTCTCCCACAAACAAGGACTGGCAGACAGCGATGACAAGTTGCAATGGGAAGGTTAACCGGAGCGGCGGACGGCTCGCGCGCGTCCCACGTTCAAGGGGCGTGTTGGGGTCAGGTGGTTCTACAGACTCCAAACATCTCTCGGTTAAATACGGTGAAGAGGAGAGAAAAAAGAAAAAAGGAAGGAGACGTGGGGCGGGAGACACCCAGACCAGGAAGCAGGGGAAGCGAGGAAAACGACTGCCCTGCGCATGGATCTGTTCTTGCAAAAAGAGAAGAAAAAAAAGAGCAAGCTTGGGGGAAATCCTTCCTTGGCCACTGACTGCTGCTGTGATGTTGAATGTTGGCCTGTTTTATTTCAGTTGTGGCAAGCACAGACACAGAGACACTCCATTGCTGTTGTGTGAAGCTGTGAACCTGCACATTTGCCTGGAAGAGGCCAAGCCCTGGAGGCTTTGCAAATAAAACCCATAAAGAGCTCCCTAAAACACACGTTAGGACTAACACTGCCTCCCTCACTATCCAAAGACTTAGCGTGACCAGACTTGTTCCACATTTATTGCCTCTGTCTGTGGGTCTGTCTACCTATGAGTCTCTGTGTATTTGTGTTTGTCTGTCTGTAGGTTTGTTTGGACCTGTCTTATGAATTGTCCTATTGCAGTACTAGCTACAAGGTTAGTTTTTTTATATAACAATGATAGATATTAGCATTGGCTAAGGTCTGACAACAAGTTTATATATAGTATATATATATATCTAATCACAAATATGCAAAAAGTCCCTTTCCGTTAAATTAGTGAAAGTGTAAACCCTGAAGAACATTCAGTTATTGAAACTGATACATCTTCTTCAAGAAATTTTAAATTTATAGTGCGGGCATAATTATTAGGCACATTGATCTATAACTGCTTAAATGATTTTTTAATTAAATTGATTTATTCTTTTTTGTCATCAGATCATGTATGTCATTAGGGTAGGCACGACATCAACAACACATATTTATGTCGCTCTTACTTTGTTCTCTTTAGGCATTCAAAATGCCAAATACCATATATAATAATAATATAAAAAAATTATCAATAAAATTAAAAAAAGATTAATACAACTGACTAATATTCTTTCTTTTTTTATTTCTGTCTCTCTTATTTTAGAGGATGACAGTTCAGGCTTCCCTCTTATCATCGTGAGAGGGGCGTAATGCCATCTAGAGGAACAAGGCCATTGTTCTGGTCGGTATCATGGAAAGCTGAGTGATTAACCTATCCCTCCTCTACTGAAGACTCACCCCATTAGTAAGAAAGAGGCTTCACAGCTGCTTGCGCCCACTGTTGGACGCAACACCTTGCCGCTATCAGGGGGACACTGTTGCGCCATTAGCCCTCGCAGGATACGCTGGACCCCTCACTATATGTGAGTTATCTACTTTGTCCATGTCTTTGGCCATATCGGGACAAATCAACCTACTCACTAATTTTTTTGTTCAACTTTATCTATATCATTGTTGTGATGTTTTATCCTAAAATACTTTTTTTTTAATCCTAAAGGCATAGTCCAGGGCCAAATATGGTGAATAAAAAATGTATCGTTTAATGGATAATGTCCTGCTCGCTTTCATGTAATCAAATCATAGACAGCGACAAAGAAGTTATATCAAGAAATGGTGTGTGAGGAACAAAGTGTAATTTGATGTTAGCTTTACTTGAAAATCTTTTCTAATCTTCTTCTGCCTCACGCCTCTTTACCTTTTGGGATAAGCCTATTCATAGCGAATTTATTCTGTCTCAGTAATGTGTTTAGCATAAGAGAGTCACGGGCATGAACACGCAAGTCCCATACGACCTGTAAGACTATTTTGGTAGCATACACTCATATGACGACTGTTTGGCGGCAGATCTAGCACAGCTAACTTTCTCCTGCTATGAGGTGGAAAGGCAAAGCTGCTCACGGTATTGATTGGGCCTTACAGTTGACTTAGTTGCCCTTTCTTTCCTCATTTGCTCTTGGGCTTGCCTTTTAATTGGTTTTGCAGAGGGAAGTTAGTTGGGGGGACGATCTTCTTCTCAGCTCGCATAATTCCCTCATTAGGGGGCTAGAGTGTAAGATCACACAACTCTAGTCTCACTCATCAGTCAGACGCATGATTCAAAAGCCCCACGAGAGGAACGGCTTAGTCGAAATAAAGCGTTGACAACCGGCCGCCCTCCCCCCCCCCTCCCGGCGTTCTTTCCATATTCTCTCTTTCTCTTGTTTGGCCTACCATTCTCCCCCATCATTTTTATAATAAAAATGAGAGACTCTTAGCAAGAGAGTGAGAACTTGTGAATGGACAGGATATAGTAAAGGAGAGAAATAAAGAGAGGGAGAGACAAATGAGGCTAGTCAAAGCCTTTTAAGAGGTTAATTTTGCAGACCACCATTGCCTGACCATCACCTATGGACAAGGATTCAATATGATGGCTTGTTTAGTTTCGATAAATTGGCTTTGAATTGTGTTTGACGGTGTAGTTTTAATCTATAGCACTTAATGAAATGCCCTTACCTTTGTTCTCTCTCACAAAACCATTTACTGTATCACAGTTTGTTTAAACCACTTCATTTAGGCAGCCCTGTGGCTTCGTTGGTCTAGTTTTTGGTCGCAGTCGTCTGAATGCATCAAAGGTGGCAACAAATTAGCATCTGACCCGCATCAGACCACTATATTGACTAATAAAGCCTGACCACCTTCAGGGGCAAATCTGCTAGTCTTTGGCTTTTTACAATGAAAAACTGAGAAATAGGTCAGAGAGTGTTTTAATGTCGGGGAGGCAGTGCCAGAGGTAGAGGCAGGTATGATAGTGTTGATAAAGCAATACCTCTGAAAAGAGGTCGCCATAATCTGCTCATATCTCCACTCTTATTCCTTGTGATGAAGAAGGGCCTACATCTATCTATCATCTATCTATATATATAATTATATATATATCTATATATAAATATATATATATCTATCTCTATATACTCGTCTATTATATATATACTTAGATATCTATAAAAAAAAACCTAGGAGCAATTTTAAAATATTCATTATGCTTTTAAGCATTCATGTAACTGATTTAAAAGAGAAATAAAAAAGGGGGGGGGGGAAATGAAGGGAGATCAAGAAAAAAGATTTAAGGAAAGAGAGATGTTAAAATCTGGGTGAGGCGACAGGCCTGAAGGAGCAATGCAAGAAAGACCAAAAAAGAAAGAGGGGTTTTCCGGGTGGCTGGAGCCTGTAGGGGGATGTCTGTATTGAGGTGTGGCTGGGTGAAAGGGTGGTGGGGGTCAGAGGTCAGGTGGAGAAGGCAGACATTGAAACAGAGGTTCAATAAGTCAAAGGGGGCTCTTAGTCTGTCCATTCTCTCTGCATGGATGATCACCAGGGCAACAATGAACTGTTGAGTGGAGAAAGTTGATAATGGATTGAATTCTGGAAGGACTGGGAGGCCCTCTCCTCATCTCACTGACCAGGAGGAAATTCTTTCTTGAGAGATATTTCACAGACATGCAGAGCAGAGTGAACATGTCTCAAAGTTCTTTAAAACTAGCTACCTACAGCTTCATAATTTGTGAATACCATTACTTATTTTTTTCTCACAATAAGAGATAACATGTAAAATGTTTTTATTTTCTTGTAAACCCGTTTTTCTTTTAATGTAAGCTTTTTGTTGTTGTTGTGACATTTGAAACCCATTTTGTCTAGACTGAGAAAAATGTCTGATGTAGTTCTGTGAGTGAATAAAGGACTCAGTGTACTTTGTGGATCATAGATGTGGTGTACACTCCTCACCAGAGGGGATTATGAGAGGCCAGGACCCTTTAACTAACCCTCCCAAGCCCTATCACCCCTCAGCTCTTTAAAACCCACCCTGGAGCGCTCATTCACCTTGGTATCGAGAATATGGTCATTTCCACAGGCTTTGAGGTGTGAAAAAAACTTGACCCCCATACACATACACACACTCATGTGCTACAGAGCCTCCCTGCCTTTCTCTTTCCCTTTGGAGATCCATCAGCTCGTAAATGTGTCCCAGGTGTGCGCTAGTGTAAGTGTGAACCCACATTTGTGTGTGTGAGTGTGTGATGGAGAGTGAGTCGGGCTCTTTGTGCTGTGTATGCACTAGTACTAGAGGCAGGTAAAGCATGATTACTCTTCCTATGGCGTGTGGCAAGGCCTAATGAGCCTAAATGAGCCTCCACCTGCCGCCTCTGCACACCTGGTCACCACGGCAACACACGGTGGGGCACCCTGGGAGTGGGTGTCAGGAGCAAAGCGCCAAATGACAAGAGCCGGGGGGGGTACGGATAGTGTAGATACAGCAAGAACCTCTGAGAAAGTCCCACAAATCTCCTATCTATTCCTTTGATGAATCAAGGTGCTAATACTAAATTTACACAAACTCCTCACACCCATTGCATAAGTGCATGAAGGCCTGACGCGTTTAGAATAAAGAGTGCACAGGATAAATAGCCCTCTTTGTGAGCATTAGACGAAGCATTAGCATTAGCCTTCGTTCCTGAGCCTTATCCTCTTTTCTCACACAAACACTGGATAAAAGTCCCATATCCCGCTTAGCACCATGCATAAAACGGCGGGATTGAAAGACGGATTAATGAAGAGAAGAGCGCTAAATGTGTGGAAGTGTGAAATGCCACTAGCACTGCAACATTTGTTTATATTGTCCGCTGATTAGCAGGTCATCAACATCAACAGACCGCAAGCAACAGTGAGGCACTTGCTGGCGTTGCACTTCTTATCTCTCTTGAGGAAGTGGAAGATCCTTCCCTTCTGTCTCTTCATCCTTTTTCCTATTTATTTGTATTTTTTAAAACAGATGTGCTCTTTGCCAGTAAGAGCCATGTCCCATTATGGGAATTAAAGCGTGCTGATTTTAATGTTTTCCTTTTATATGAATTTTAAGATGGAATGCAAATGTTTTGAACAAGACAAGCAGGGAGGGACAAAATCTTGCCGCTCTGCAATGTTTTTAAAATCTTGGAAATACATAATTGTTCCAATAGCTAAGCCATATCCTTTCCTTAGCAAACTCAACTGAACAATAGGTTTATTCATGTTCTTCAGTTCAGTCTTGGCTGTCGTAACGGTCCTAAAGCATTTGTGCCTTTTCACAAACACTTTCTTAAGGATCTCGAGAGTTTAGCTCTTTGAAGCCCTTGTCGTTGACATTTAAGCCCACAAGTGTCATTACTGTAAAGAGGGTGGACTCCTAAGCCTACTTAGTGCCGGTCTACAACTTCTCAGTGTGAAATATTGTCCCCACTCAAAAGCAAACTGGCTCCCAGCTTTAGCTTGATCAGCGGTTTGGGGCTACAGTTTCAGTCCTTGTTCCTTCTTGGATAAAGATCTACCAAGTTTCCTGAAACCTGTAATCCTTTACCAAAGTCTCACTGATTCCTCACACCAGAGTTCAGACAAATCCACATGAGGAGGGACTGATGATATCCCACCAAACAGACACATCCTAACATCTGTCACTGCTTGCATCCTGTCTGGTCAGCTCCACATTGGTGCACACCATGATAGAGTTTATTGCCACTTCATTGCCCTTGGTGGAGCATAGCAAGCCACCGCTGGCCAAACAAAGAACTTGTCGAGGGCTTTCTAAGATTATGAAAAGGGTTGAGCTTGACACTGATATATTATATGGATAGTGCTGGGTGTAACAGCCCGCTTCCCTCCAAAGTCAAACCTTCACTGACTGTTGAACTGTAAATGGCTGTCAAAGACATGAACATGACCAGAACAATTGGTGTATTCTGGATAACCATATCAAATTAAGAAATGGAGTTGGTTGCTTACCCAGGACTTTTCTTGGCATAATGAATCTAAGTTTAAACGTACATCCATTCTGTTGTTTGCCAAGTAAAACCTTTCGTCACTTCCTAAGAACTTTTCTAGAACTTCCCCATAGTTGTGAGTATAGTTATGACTGTATATGACTGTAAGTATAGTTATGCTATAACATTTTTCTTTTTTTCTTTCTTTCTTTCTTTTTCCATAGTCCAATGGGTCAAAAGGGCCCATAGTTGAAGAATAGTTTTAGTTTATACTCTAAACTTTGTGGAAAGTAGGGGAACTTTAAATGCCATTAATGTAGCATGACCATAGCTTTTTCAAATGTTTTCTTGCTCTGTAATCATAAAAATGCAACAATGCCTCAAATTGAAGATACAAGCCTTAGAGAGGCTCCCACTGACAACTTCAAGGGCAAGGCTGGTCTGTTTGTTTCCATATTGGATTTGTGAAAAAGGGGCCCTGCTGTGGCCCAGCCAGAGCTCACAGGGGTCAAGATGCCTGGAGCAGTCTTTGGGCACTAGTATGAAATCTCTTCTACTCCTTAATCCCGATCCTTTCATTCTGAAGGGGAATCTTTCACTGTTTTAGCCCTCTTGGTCTAGTACACCACAGATAATCATATGATCCTCTTTTATAGAGCTTATTAAAGGAGTCTTACCATGTATGGCTGTACCATCACATTCCTATGCTTCTTGACCTACCTCTTTTCTTTTTCTTTCACCTGGAGGGCTCAGGGTGAAGCATGTTGTGAGTGGAAATACTATTCAGCATTGCCTGATACTGGAATAATGAACATCAGTTGCTTTCTCTGTTTGAGAAATTCATTCTGAAATTCATTCATTCTGATTCTAGATCCGTTGAATGTGCCACAGTGATTCACATGACGTGTTTCCTTTTATGCGTCTGCATTTTGTTGGAATGATCATAATACATATGCTATCTCAGAGATTTCTTAGAGAGAGAAATGGTTAGAAAGCCTGTTTTGAAGGATAGAGACAACTGTTATCAGTAACTTTACTACCCACTGTAAAACATTAAGCTTGAAGATGTGGGAGACCTACAGTATGAGGTCCCTTTCTCTCTTTCTTTTTTTGTTTGGACTACACTATTGGACTACTACTGTGTAAATCTATCACACCACTAGATCTCACTCTCATCCTAACATGCTGTTCTTGTCTATTGAATAATCTCAGTGGGTATTCAGACAGCATTACACTCGCTCCAGTCCTCTCTGTGTGTGTGAATTTGCTTTAAACAAGCATATAATATCCAGCATTATTTTTGTTTGATATTTTTATTTTATTTTACATGGCCATTTTCCACCTCATTTGTGAGCCATAGGTTTTAATACCAATAATTTTTTTAAAGGTCATATGTTTGAAAGGTTACAACTGTGTGTATCCACTTCTTTTTTAATATTTTATGTTAATGTCCTCATGGTTGTGACATTACAAATCTAACAGGTACATGAAATCTTTTTCAAATGAGCAATGAAAATTCTGTCCATTTTAATGTTAGTGAAACCACCACTCTGTGCTTTTTGAAGGGCGAGAAAGTGCTAATAATGTTTCGTTCCCCTAATTACTATTATGACTCTATGTGCGGTAACTAGTTACTTAACACAAGAAAAGCCAAGACAGAGAGGAATGGAGGGAAAGAACTCTAGGTGGAGGGGAGGGGGTAACTAAGCAAAAAATGAAGAGAAACATAAAAGAATGGGAGCTGAAGGAGGTCAGGCCCATCACAGGTTTAGCATTGCCTTCAAAGATGGCTGGGACAGGTGGCAGCTCGAGACAATCTTACTCTGCAGAGCAGCATCCTCTCAGGAGGAGATAAGGTATCCCTCTGTCCATCCTCCCCCTCCTCATCTCCCACCATCCCCCCGCTCTCCTCACCTCTCCTCTCCTGCGTGGCGCTCTGTGCTGGAAGCTCTTTGATGTGTGTGAAGTGGGATGACTGGCTGGGTCTGAGGCACAGGAAGGGTTCAGTATGTAGGTCTCTGAGGTGCTTGCTACTCTGCACTCTTATTAAGGCAGTGGGGTCGGGTTAATCAGCTTTAAAGTTTATACACATACTCTTTTGTCTGCCAGCCCTGGGCAGCCACCCCTCGGCACCACCTGCTTGATAAAGAAGCAACGAAGGAGAGCGAGAGACCGAAAGATGTTCATTCCCTGACTCTCTAAGCTACGCTTTCTCGCTCTCCTAAGGCAGAGTCATCGAGGATTATTTAGGATGTTTTTGTTTTGGTGGGACAGATTAAATGGATTACAACTCCTGCTTGTTTTTGGGCCATAACTCTCAGGGTGCTGAGAGGGATGCGGGTTTGCGCTGAGGGATGGAGCAAAGTGCAGAATGTGGACGCAGAATGTAAACAAAGGGGAACAAGTGACAAATGTGAAAAATAAAAATGCAGGGAGTTGTGACGATTTATCTTCTGTTGGAGCAGGTCAAATATTCTGAGAACATCCGCTGTTGAAACAGAAGCTAATTTTATTCACAATGTATTTAGAGTTCTAAAGTCAGAAAGTGAAGCAGCTAACATTTTTCAAACAGGAAGAGAAAAGCTAGTGACAAATAAAGAGTTTGAGAGTGAGACAAATGGAGCCAGTTGTTAATGGTGCAGGTATTAATATGCCCTGAGGTGCCAACATATCTACCCCTGTGACCTGACCATGATTACACAGATTACCTCGATACAGAATCATCACTCTTCACCTTTTGCTGTCTCTTGTTCAAAAGAGGCACATGGGGATTATTGTTTTACTGGCCCTTCTTAATTATCCCGCTGTGGAATGTTCAGAAATTAATAGAAGAAACCTGTTCTGTGATTGGCTCGGTTAATGCCAAAGCCACAATTAGACCAACTTCTCTTCTCCTGATGCCTCCTTTTCCACTGCACTGTAGAAAAGCATAATCAAGATTTTCTTTTTTCATGGCTAAATTCAACATACATTTTATGTAATTTATATATCCTTACAGGGGATAGAATAGGAATATAAATAGTAACCTTTATTTAGTCTCTTTATTATATGTCATCATATAACATTATAATATCATATTGTTTGATTTTTTCTTTCAAAATTTGTTTTACATCATTTTACATGAAAAAGAATGGACAAAAAAGATTAGAGATGTGCAGAACTACATATTTTCAAACCAGTTGATGGTTTGACTGAACTAATCTGTCTTACCTGACTAAGAAACAAACCATGATCAAATGCGTTTCTTCAGGGCAATTTACATAAGGTGTGCTCTTGCATTCAAAAACCGAACTGAACCAAATGCTGAATAATCCCTGGATTATTTAGTATAAAAGTAGTTAAACTCTCTCACTTATACTTCAGCACAGAATCGGTTTTTAAATTTAAGTGGGTGGAATTTGTTAACATTTAACTGAGTGATGAACAGCAGAGAGGGCCAGAAGTCTACAGTCCGACACTCACTTTAACAACCAAAATATTTACCCACCCTCCTCTCCTTCCCTCCCTCCGTATCTCTGCTTTGTTTCCTCTGCCTGCACTTCACCACCTCAATTCCAGCCACATTTGGATAATTTATACAGCTGTAATTAACCCATTACAGTCACATTAATCTGGAACTGTAATTAAACAGAATGCACAAAAGTCAACAGTAACCCCCGCAGAGCAGTGCTCAACAGCACTCATGTTTGTCTACACGCAGATGCAGCTGGATCCAGCAACCAGTGCATGGTATGCTTTACAATACACATGCTGGTGTTTTGGTGTCCTCATGGTATGCTTCACATCATAAGCTTATCAATGCCTACAAGCACACACAGGTTTTTTCTGGTTCGCACATATACAGTGAAATAAACACTTGCTTTCCCTTTGACTCGTGCAAACTCACAGGATTTAATGCACGTCAGCACCTCAGTCATTAGCACTGTGCAGGGAGCATGTTTGAGCAGTGAGATCATGAACGAGTGAAGTGGCGTAATGTAATTTTACAATGTGCAAGGCAAGGTTTGCGGGGACCCCGTTTGTACCCGTATGCAGGTTGTACCCGTGGGTTCTGTTTGAAATCGTGTAAATAGCACAAATAAATAAAAAAGAAAGAAATTAAACAATGTTTAAGATATTTCAAATTTGTAGGTGTTCAAGTACAGAAACAGAATAATCAACTGTAAAATATCATTGCATAGTCTTCACTATATAAATTAAATATAGAATAACTCTTGTTAAAACTACAAAGTAGTTCAGTTAAGATCAGTGAATGATTTTCTCTCTTTTATTTTCTTGGATTAACATTAAGGACACTGACTACAGCTAGTAAATTAGGCGTAGTCACTTTAAGAGACAATGCATCCAATATAATGAGACACATCAGATTTCTTTCTCAACTGTTTACATTCACTTAATACATAACCAAACGTTTTTTAAGATACTTGCTAAGAAAGGTATTTTGACAATTTTGTATGTATTTGTCTATTCAAGTGCAAGAAGAGGCAAAACTCAATTAGTTTTTTAAGGGCTGTGCGACGTGGCTCACTGTGTGCATAGAACACATT
Organism: Sinocyclocheilus anophthalmus; assembly: GCA_018155175.1. Lineage (NCBI taxonomy): Eukaryota > Metazoa > Chordata > Actinopteri > Cypriniformes > Cyprinidae > Sinocyclocheilus > Sinocyclocheilus anophthalmus. The sequence continues at coordinate 5,144 of JADLZN010002511.1, read as the reverse complement.
GTGCAGGTGTTGAATTAAGTTATTTTGCATCTTTTTGTGCCTAAATGTTAAACTTTTGTGCCTGAATGTTTGTATTTGTGCTTGAATGTTTAAATTGTGTGCTTAAATATTTGTATTTGTTTGTTCAAGTTCAAGAAGATGCGAAAGAGAACTCAATTCGGTGTTTGCGCGTCTGAGACATAGCTCTTTGTGTGCGCACGGTACACAGCACGTGAGTAATCAGTTGAGTACTTTCCCATGAGTAATTAGTTGAGTTCTTTCGGATATTCCTGTGTTTGAATGCTTTAAAATCTCTTAAATGTTTTAATTGGAAAGGCTTAAAAGCATGTGCAAATGACAAGCTTTCGTGACAATGTGCAGGAGTGGCCCATCAACTGTCCTGAGCGTATTTCATGCTGTCAATGTCAATGTCAATGTCAATTTTATTTATATAGCACTATTAAACACAATGTGCTGCACAATAAAAACATTTCAATACGACGATAAAAAATAATTGCTATAAAAGAAACAGTACAGTAGAAAATTCTCATTTATAAAACGCCAAGTAAAAAAGGTAAGTTTTCAACATGGACTTAAAAACAGATAGTGAAGGTGCAGATCTAATACAGAGGTAAATAAAATTTTGTATACAAAAATCATTCAATGTTAATATTGAAATCAAATTATGCTTGCAGCACCTCCCCTTAAATAAAAGGCATATAAAAAGAAGGAAATGGGACTCGGATGTCTAAATATGGTGTGTTTGTCTGTGTGTCTTACCACAGCAATTACAGGGATGAGAACGCCTAGATTACCAGCACTGCTGGACGCCTAGAAAATAAAATAACTCAATTAAAACAACATTCAAGACACACTGAAACATTCTAGAATCCTCCTTTTAATAACTGTAAGTGTAGAGCCAGACTGCAGGTCAAACACAGACTGACTTTGAGGGCTGGTCCTTTATCACTGGCGCGTTCGCTGGCTCTCTTGCCCTCCAGGCCGAGCTGAACGAACAGCTCCAGCAGATTGACCAGCAGCTCGTCCACCAGCTGCTCCCCCTGCAGGTTAGCTGCGATATTAGCCAGAGCGTTTATCACAGCTAGAGAGCAGTGCCTGCACAAACACACACGCTTTACATTAAACCACCACCAGAGACACACTGGAAGTGGATTTTAAAGGGGTCATATGATGCGATTTCAATTTTTCCTTTCTCTTTGGAGGTGTTACAAGCTCTTGGTGCATAAAAGAAGATCTGTAAAGATGCAAAAGACTACAGTTTTAAATCAAAGAGATATTCTTTATAAAAGTAAACAGTCAGCCACGCCTACCTAAAACGCTCGTTCTAACACGCCCCCACATACATACCTATGGGAAGATTTGCATAACGCCGCCCAAATGTTCACGCAAAGAAAGAAGGCGTAACTTTTATTCTCGCTGTAGTATTGTTGTTGCTGCCGCCATGTCGTGAAGACGCTGTGTGCTGCGTTGTGAAAGCGAAACTACTTTGTTTGGTCTTCCAAAAGAGGATGATATCCGCTTCGTCATGCCTGGAGCTGATCCGTGCTGGTTGCTGAGGAAATACAACAACTTAGTGCTGACTCAGCTCTCACTTGCCGCCGCCTCAGCTTAAGCGGCCGCCGCCGGCTGTATGATTTAGAGTTTGTAAGTACGTTTTTCATATTTAAAGAATTTGCCACTGATGATTCAAACGCGAGTTTTGAGCAGTGTAGAGTAGCACTTGTTGTTTGTCATTTCTCCGATCACAAATGCAGACATGGTTTTATGTTTACGCAGCGTGATGCGCAACGCAACACGTAAAAAGACAGTATAAGTCATTATAATCAGTAATTATGTCCCCACTGGATGCAACACATGCCTAGTTTATAATGGGTTTTAATATTTTTGTCTCATAGCTCCGGCCGGACAGGGTAGTCAAACAGTATGGTAAGGGGCGTAAATTTTCCCCCCCCCCCCCCGTCACACGCTTTAGGTATTCGGCCAATCACAACGCACTGGATAGCTGGCCAATCAGAGCACACCTCGCTTTTCAGACCGATGAGCTTTGTAAAAATCGACGCGTTTCAGAAAGGCGGGGCATAGAGGAGCAACAATAATGTTCCAGTATGTGGGAAATAGTGTGTTTTTTACTTTAAACCGCATAAACACAATTCATTACACAAAATAATGTTCTTTTAAGCAAAATCATATGACCCCTTTAAGGAATAAACGTACAGATGTATGAATCAGTAAAAAATAATGAGAAAACTTTCAGAAGTCACAAAAATGTATTTATCGCCCACAGTATTTGACCTGTCCTGATGATTACGATGTAAATGCAATACGCAAATTAACAATTATAATTTTAATATAATTTATAATATTATAATTTTAAATATTATATTTAATTGTTTAAATAAGTATATTAAAATATTTGGTAAATATTTATATAAATAAAACTTTTAAGTAAAAAAAATGTATTAGTAAATTATGCTCATCCACAAGTGTAATTTACCTAAATCAAGATCCATAATATTTAACATTAATTTATATTATAATTTTAATATAATTTTATACTATTATAACTTCATATGATTCATAATATTATAATTGTAAATATTTTCTATTAAATAGAATAAAATAAAAAGTATTCATATTTGAAAATTAATTTTATACAAAACATATTGAAACATTTTAAACATATTGAAAGTCAAAATTAATAAGTCATTCCAAAATCATAATTTGTGCTTGCAACTCCTCCACTTAAAATAAAATGCATATACAAGTATGAAATGGGACTCGGCTGTCTAAATGCATACATACAGAAATCTAAAAAGATACAATTGCAAAAATCTAACTAATGAAATAGCCTGTTTAATTAAAATTTTAATGTATTCTAAAACTCAGAGAGAGGCTGGGAAATGGTCATTAAAAACTAAATTACGACATATATTGACATATATTATGACTGGACTCGTTAAGCTACAATAGCGTAAAATATGACTCATTTAAAATGTTAAAATGCCTGACACTTCCTGCTATCAAGAAATGCTATCAAGCATTTCTAATACAGTAAAATGAATGCATAAAAATGCATCAGGTGAAGTCTGCATGCTCACACACACACACACACCTGTATCCGTGGTCTTTGTAGTCTTTGGTGGCTGAATACACCACATTACTGGCTTTGACACTGATCTGCTGGAACAGGTTCCAGACCTCCTGATAGATGTATTGCTGTAGTAAAAACACAAATCACACACTGTCTGTTAGAAAAACACAAATGATCTTTTAGATCAAGATCAGGAATTAACACCCGCCAAGTCACACATAGACATCAATAGCCTCAAAAAAAAAACCAAAAACAAAAAAAAAAAAAGGGGGATGCCCGACAAAGCAAAACAAAAGAGAATGAGAAGCGCCAAATCTTAAATTCAAACACATTCTATTTATAATAATAATAATGAAATTAATAATACAGTGACATACAGTAGATTTGCCATATTCGTGAGAGAAATAAGACTTAAAATAGTCTTAATACAAAAATATTTTTTTACAAAAAGACAAAAAAAATAGATAAATAACAAAAACGACAATTATACAGAATTTGATATTTGATATTCTAAAAACTTTTCCAGGAGAAACTTTTTTTTTTAAATGTCCATTAATGTACTTTAAGTAAAAATGTTTCCTAACATCATTTAAAGCAGGATACTCCAATAAAATATTCTTTACAGTAAAGGGGGAAAAAAGGCAATTCTTCTCATTTCAATAAACATACACGGGACAAATATACATGCGACCAATCCTACATCTTGTATATGGGTCAAAGACTAAAGGCTTTCAAGCATTAAAGCAAGTTGAATACATCTTTAAACAGGTTTTCCTGTACATTAGAATGTCTTTTCAATTCTATTTTTTCCGATCAAAAAATATTGACTATCTATAAAAATAACTGACTTGACTTAATTTATTTTGCATTTGCCACCCATTCAGTGACTCAGAATCAGATTGAAAACCAAATATATTTAAATCCAGTGATTTTAACATTTTTGATATTCTGATATTTTTAGTTTTGGCTGGTAATAGTCCACTGAATGTCCAGTAGCTAGTAGTAGCCGAATAGGCTGGTGAGTGAAAAAGTTCATTTCAAACCCTGATCGAGTTGAAACAAAGTTCTCATTGCTTACTAAACTGCTCTGTTCGCTAGGCCTGCGAAAATAAATCGATGCATCGCGACTCGAGAAATGATTCGGCATCGCTTCTGAGATTTTCCGAATGCATCGCGATTCATTCCCGAGTCGATTCTGAGCTTAGTTTTGAACAGCAGATGGCGCTGCATGCTTTAGAAACAGCCGTACTCTGCTTGTTTCCAAACCCTTAAACACACTTGAACCTAAAATAATCATTCATAAAATTCGAAAAGGTGGGTTCGTGGGCCGTGTTTACAGTAATCATAAAAGCGTTCCAAGCCGAGGTGAAATTACATTCATGAAATGAATTCACTGTAAACCACGGCTTCACGGGGCTTATTGCTTTAGACGCACAAGCGCTCTTCAGCGCTCTTCTTCGTGAGCATTTGAGTGTGTGGATAAAAACTAGAATAGAGCGCCATCTGCTGTTAAAACCTAAGCTCAGAATCGATTCAAGAGAGAATCGCGATGCATTCGGAAGATCCACGAATCGATTCTGCATCGGTTTATCGTCGCAGCCCTACTGTTTGCTCACAGCTTCTGAATTACTGGTTTTAAAAAAGCTTATAAATAAACACCTCGTAATTCATTAGACACGAGTCACGATGCAGACGTACAACGCTGTGGGTGGTGAAGCGCACGAGACAAACAAAGAAGGAATCGACTGGAAATAAACGCAGCTTCACGCAGCGAGCGGCTGTGATTATGCGTGTAAATGAGATCCTCACGTTGCCGGTGATGACCATGCAGCCCAGCTGGTCTATAATCAGCACGTCTAGCTGCGAGGGCGGCTGGCAGAACTTCTGCTGCAGGATCTGCAGGATGGGCTCCATGACTTTAGGACAGTCTCTCATGGCCACAGCGATGTGTCCGAGCGCGCGGATGGTGTGATCCGGGATGAGATGAGCCTCTCTGAGGAGAAACACACCGCCACATCACCAGTGTTGGGTGTAACTAATTACTGAGTAATTA
>JADLZN010002510.1:0-27698 GCA_018155175.1 Sinocyclocheilus anophthalmus | reverse complement strand
GGTGTCAGAATTCCGCTTCATCTCAGACCAGACGGAAGAAATGGAAGCAGGCATCTACAATGCATGGAAGGAGTGCAGGTATAAATAAAGGAGCTCATTCTATAAAAACATACCTTCTATCCGCACATGACGACTCCTTTTAAGTAAGCGCTTAGAGAGGAAATATAAACGTAAAGCAGGTGAATGAATGTCAATGTGTGGGTCATCACCTCTGACCCACCTTCTTGGATCTCTCCTGTCTACTCAACCAAAGCTCTGCTATTGACCCTGAACACTTTGTATGTGATTTACGACCCATTACTGTAACCTCGACATGTTGTAATCTGCAGCAGATGTGCAGCAGCTTGGGTTGTTTTATTTTCTTTAGATTTTGCTTTACCCTGGTTTTTGGTGATGTCGCAGGGGCCAGATGCCAGCACAAGCTGAGATAAACTACCTGAATAAGGCCAAATGGCTGGAGATGTATGGAGTGGACATGCATATGGTCAAGGTATGCATTTGAAGCATGCAAGTTTGTTAAAATCAAGGTTTTGAGGAGGACTCTCTTTGGTCTGGGTATTTATCCGGAAACTTATCTGTTCTTTGTTACCGCAATCCTCCAGGCACGGGACGGAAATGAATACAGCCTAGGTTTGACCCCCACCGGAGTGCTCGTGTTTGAGGGGGAAACTAAAATTGGCCTGTTCTTCTGGTAAGTACTCCCTCACCAGCTCTTTACAGCTGAAGTGTGTAATTTTCTGCATCACTAGCAGCTACAAAAAAGGAATTGTGAAAAAACCCCAAAAATAAATACATTTTACATTTTCAGAAAAAATAATACGAAAAAAATGAGTGATTTTAACATAAAAAAAAAAAACTGGTTCCTGTGGGTCCTTGAGTCTTAAATTCAGTTTTATAAAATGTAAAGTAATAAAAAGTCTTAAATATATTACATGGTATAAAAAAGTCTTAAATTTTGAGACAGAAAAGCAGTTACTATCAAATGGCTTAATGTGATCTCCCTCATCTGTTGGAAGTAATAAAGCAGATGCATTTCAAAATAAGAGTATCAGAGTATTTCAGGTTTGTTTAGAATTAAAAATCCCACATTATGCATTAAATATTTTTTTCTTGTTATTATTGTTATTTTGGCTATGCAATATAATATGTCTGACATTTAATTTAACACAAACTCTTGTCTCCTCTCTCTGGACTGCCCTGTCACAGGAAATACTAAAAAAACATTATTTAACACATTCAGTGTATAGATGTTACTAGTATTACCACAATAATCTGTAATCTGTCTTTCTTTAAACACATTATTATTGAGATATTAGTACATAAACCAATTTCAATACATTTAAATAAAACATGTCTTGAGTGTTTTAAACTTGCAGTTACCCTGTTTTGCTGATAAACAATGTTAAATCCTCATTGAATGCGTTTAATTAAGTAAAATATTCTGAGATGCATGTAATGTCAATGGTCATTTTATCTAAAGCAAACTGGTTGTCTGCACAGGCCCAAGATCACGCGTCTGGACTTTAAGAAAAGCAAACTCACCCTGGTGGTAGTGGAGGATGATGAACAGGTAATGCAGGAGACAGAAGAGGTAAAGACACATCTCACGACACGCACGCAACAGACACTCGAAGAGCATTTACAGTTCACGATCTGTGCTTGTGATTGTGACACACTAAGAGTATGCACACTCGTGACTCGTGTGGTTAAAGCTGGTATAACAGCACCTTAAAGTATCTCTGTCCACCACTTCGACGTTCCAAAGGTGTTTTGATCGTATCTAAATCGAAGTTTAAAAGCAGTTGGTAGGTTTTTAGGGTGGGGGGGTACCAAAGTTCTTGAGGTTTCTGTATTAGGACCAGCGGATTATGTTTTTAGCTACAAATGCGATGTAGCATGCCGTGTCTTTTGTGGTGTGAAGCATTGTGTTACTTCAGTCAATTAACGAAACCACTTTTTTTTTGTGTGTGTGTGTGTGCTGAGACTGTTGGCATCTCTCCAGCTTGAATTAATAAATGACAGTCTCCCTTTAGGCATGCCTGGCATCTGAAACACGTCATACTTTATAAAGGACTGGAGCTGTGAATGTGTGGACAGAACTGCCCATCACTCGAAGTTTGAACATGTACAATAACATTGTCAGTCATGACTCTAGGGCTGGGCGATATGACGATATTAACGTATATCGACGATGTCTCGACACTATCGGGAAAACAAGGGTGTATTGGATCCATGCACTGACATCAGCCGGCTTCCAACGGTCATTCATTTTAATTTAAAGAACTAAGAGAAGAATTAAAAATCCCGCACTTGATCTGACTAATCACTTTTACCTCAGTTATGTTATTGTCCTTTTTGACGGCGATGACGACAGTTCCTAATGGGCACCTGAGCATCTGTATGCATGGATTATTTCTTATCGTCTCTCAATATAATTATCTTATTTGTTGTATAGGACCTATTGATTTATACTCGCAGTGGTAATAAAAGGATGAAAACATGAAAAAAACAAAAAGTAGCATGCATGTTTTTGAGCATATTATTTTAAACAGAACTCCTATGATTAGAACAAACGATGCAGGTATAGATTAAAAACCGCGCTATCAGCTATTTAGGCAATATTTTTTACTAGATTTTATATACCGTGTATACAATATATTGTTAATTAAGCTGATAGTATAGGCACCTATAAATTGCTGAACATTGCAACCAGAAACTATAAAGTTTGGTGCAAACGGGAGGCCTGAAGGACTTATAGTACGTATATCTCAGCCGGCACCGAGCCAAACATGACACGAGCGAGTCGGAGATTCGGCCCTCCCAACACTGAAATTATTTGTGGGCGTTGGATTTGAAGTACTAAAATAAAAAAATTAGTACAAGATTACAATACAGAAAATGAAATTACTCCGCGGGAGTCTAAATAAATAACAGCAGTTGTTTATTTCATTAAAAATTTGCCAAAAAGGACCGTGCCGAACAGTAGGCTACCGAGAAAGAAAGAAAAAAAAACCGTAATTTTTTCGCAGAATTCGTTTTTTAATCCGTCAATGATTTAGTCATACATGATACATCTCAAATCTAAGCTTTGATTACAAGTTCAAAACAGCGGACTCAATGTGTATAATTAAGGAAAGTAAAGTGCCATCAAGAAATGTCTACAAAGCATAATGCAAAAAGAAAGAGAAAAACATCGGGAGAAAATAGGCTGACTATCAAGGCCAGTTATATGGACAATCGAACATGCATTTTAATTCTCCGACGGCATGTCCAACTTCACCATGTGAACTTAGAAAATTGGGTTATTATTTTTCCGTACAACCAGTTCTACTCACAGAAAAACGAAATTATTTCCCCACAAACGCAAATGGTGATAATAACAGATGTTGGAAATATAGCACACCCCCCCCCCAAATTAAACAACCAAAGCTAAGTTTCGTTAGTTTAAGCAAAACAAACTTGTGGCAATAATTAAGACCAACTGACATGGTGTTTGTTTTGGTGCAGGCGGCAATGTTGTCTGGCGGGGGTCTGTGCGTGGTGGAGGTTGGGCTTCCGTAGACAATATTATCAGCTATGTGATATTTTTAATGCGAATTATCGAAAGATATTTTTGACATATCGCTCAGCCCTTCAGACTGTGAACAAATGAGCACAGACTGGTTTCAGGAAGCCAGAGCAAAATGTGTAGTTTTTATGTTTGTAGTTGCCAATTTTTTTTTTTACTGTAATAATAGATGTTTTGCCCACATTGGCAGCCCTGTAAATCATGCAGCAAGAGTCTGTATTAGTGGTGCTCCGACATTTTGATTGGATACGATCAAGTATCGGCGATAATCACTTTGGGATGATGATCGGACGGTCTCTAAAACAAGGTTTTGATCTCAAAAAAACGATCTCAAAAGAATAGAAACGACAAGTTTAGGACGAAAAGGAAGCAAAGATGGAGATTATTATGACATATCACTTTTTGGTGGTGTTTTGGAGTTAATAATTAAGAAAAATGAGTCCCAAGGTTAGTCTTTCAGGTTGAGAAGGGCGCCACAATACTAAAACGCAGAATAGCTTAAAAAAATGCTATTAAACTGCAAATTGGCATACTTAGAAAAGAAAATTAAGTCTAAAAGGGGAGTTGTGAGTAAAACCTATATGAATAAATCGCTGACAGAGTGTTGCAGTATGGTTGATTCAAATACATTTTTGCAGTGATATCAGGATGTGTCTGCACGAGTGGTGTATGTCTATTGGAAAAAACCAGAGCATGGTTCAGCCAATCAAAGGCGTCGACGGAGGATAGCGGTGGTGTTTTTTCGATATGGATGTAAAGGTTCAATCCTGCACGCTTTAAAATGAAAAAAACACAAAAAAAGAAAAAGGTTCACCGCCTAGTTCTCTTGAAAGAGAGGCATACAGGAAACAGAATTAGAAGAAGTTGTAGAAATCCCATGAAGAAACTGCAATCCAGCCATAGAGACAGTATAACGAAGGCACTGATAATTACCCTGTGGAGGCATCTATTACAGTTGCTGATACAACCTGTAAAAAATAGTTAAGAGGAAAAACATTAGCAGAGTGCAACGCTTTGAACAAAACGGATTAAGAATGGGGCGACTAACCTAAAAGCTGATATGTATGTTCAATTGCTTGCTAAGCCGAGAAATGAAAAATATTACACCTTCGTTTACATTTTGTCAAAGATTAGAAGTAAATCAGATAACAATAGAAAACAAAACAAAATTATTTGTACTTATTTGTTAATATTATGTGAGTGAATTGGGAATCAAATCATGTATAATGGCCACAAGTTATGAAGACCTAAATAACAAATTTTGTTCTAGTTAATATCACCTTTAACATTAGTTATGAAATTACATGAAGTATTTTATTAAATAGTTAATTAAATATAAAATTAAACAAATTGATTAATAATAATTTTAGTAAATATTAAGGGATGAACTTCGAAGTAAATATTACATTTTTGGCAAAGAACACATGTAAAAAATATTTAAAAAGTTCAAAAGAATTCAAGTAGAACCAAATCACTAATATAAAAAAAAACTAAGAATGTAAACGGATGAACCAATAGTGATATAATAATGAGTCAATAACTTGCAATGCGCAGATAAAAATAGTTATCAGAATGAGAGGCTGAGCAAGACCCTAAAAAAAGGAGACGAATTTTATCAACTGAATTAATAAAAATGTACTGGAACGAGTCCATAGATCTCTTCATTTGTTCCTTGTTTGGTAATCTAGGATACTTTCCCCAATATTCCACTGGGAGCTAAAAAAAGTTGGAGTAAGCCTTAAAGCATGAAACCACACACGCAATATCGTATAATACGTTTTCTTCTTTTCATTAATATCCTGTCTTTCTTAACTGACCTGAGACACTTTTATATGATGGATATTGATCTCTTTCAAGGACAGGAGCGGATGAGCGAAGAGCAAAAATTGAAAACGTCATAAAATCTGTCATTTCACTAAATACTAAAAGAGACCCTGACCACGAGTACAGTTTCTTTTGTACAATAATAGATGCAATCATTTTATCATTCTAGATACCAAAAGGAAAGATATGGGGCCTTAAAAATGATGCTTTCAGTCAATGCACACACACACCCACACACTTCTCCGTGGTTGGGGGAGGCGGAGGTATGTTGGAGTAATGATCAACCATGTTCTGTGTTATTTGACAGCTTATCATCCGAACACACCTCACAAGAGCAATCAAAAACCTACAGTTCTCTGTCTTTCCCTTCTTTTGGTCACACAGAACGAATTTTGTTTGTTATTATTTAAGATCAGCAAGGAGCATCAGTCGAAAAAGGCTACGGGGAGCAGGGGAAGGATGGGAATGAGGGGTTTGAGAGGAGAGGGACAGGGGGACGCGGCGCCAACGAGATGACGAGATCTGCCAGTAAGAGAGACCGTGGTTAGGCAGAGTGTGAGAGATTCCTTACGCACTAAGAACGACACTCTAAAATCAGACTGTACACAGACCGTCTCAAAAGCGCAGTTTCATGTTTGGCAGTCTCTCTAAAGGGTGTACTCCATCGGGCTGCGAATTAGACTTGAGGCAGTGAGGAGATTACAGCTGACTATCCAACTCGACTGAGCAAGAGTCTCCATATGACACGACAGCGATGGTTGTGCCTCGATGGCCATTGTAGGGGGGCGCGAAGGTTATAACTAGTGCCAGCTTTTATGTTAATGTAAAGTATCGGAACTTTGGGAGAATATCTGTTATTGAACAAGATGTGAGAGAGGGTGAGTTTCCAACGTAAGCGCAAATGTAAGGAGTGTAATGTCGCTAAATTTGTGTCTTCTTTTTTTCAATGATAGTGTCTCTGAAATTCATGAATGCCGATGCTAAAAAGAAAAATGAGCCTTCATGATGGAGTAGAAATGAGTGGGAGGGGTAATCTCTCGTGTCTAATTCCCATGCTGATACACAGATGGAAAGTAACTGAGCATCTGTCCCCATAGGGATCCGACCACAACCATAAACGTGCACTGCTCCCATGGCGCAGTGTTTGCTCGAAGACTGGAAGTGAAAGGACGCGTCTTCATCTCGCTATACAGATTCGGCTGGAATCAGCAGTTACGAATAGATTGTAAAGATCTGGAGAGATAAGATGCATTAATTTAAATTAGTTGGCCGTGACTTATGGGCACACCTTTCCGATTTAGGCCTTAAGCCGGTAATAATTTTCAACAAGCTACTTTTAGGTGTAAAAACAGGGGAGCTGCCATAGTAACCAAAAGTTTTAAGGTATAAGTTCAATCACAATAGTTGACAATTTCTGAAATTTCTGATGAGGAGCGAGAAAACCCATCTAAAACGCTGAGAGACTCAAGTGCAATTGGGATACGAGAAAAGATTGATTGTCGAGTGTTCGATTAGGAGAAATATATGATATTAGAGTTACACAGTTGGTCAATAATAGATAAGTGACCGTTTTCCACAGATATCCAAGGGTTCACATACTTTTTCCACAATCACTGTGTATTAATACGCATCCACCATAATGTTATCCGTTTGCGGTCTTGTTTTCTTCAGCACTGCAGAAAATAATGCTTGGTTTCTCAAAAGCTGTCATTTCGAAAGGTTACCTGATATCACTGAGTGTTTACATAACCCTCAAATCAAGTCATCAGTAATAAGAATTGAAATGACATCACATATTACATCACAATGGATAAACAGCAGCTAATCACAGAGATTTTGCCAGTTTCATCCACCAGCCAAATTAAGGTAAAATGGCTCAGACCCTACAATCTAAAACTTGATCTTGCTGACAGAACACAAAAACACAAGCCAAGTCCTCCGAGACTGAGAGTAAGAGAGAGGGAAAGAGTGCTGGAGTACGGGTCTTTGTAACGTGGCTAACAAAGAAAGAAGAATACATTTCCATGGTGAGCCCATTGAGGGGCGAACACTCACACTAAACTCATAAATCTCACAGACCACCAGGGCTAACGGGGCTATGCTGCCAAGAATAGTGTCAAAATTGTCAGGGGGCGTGAAATTGCAGTGTAGGCGTGTGTTTGTGTTTATTCATGTCTGCTTCTTGTTGTGACTTCAAGTGTAGCACGGTGCAACATTTTCTTTGATTTCTTCTCGCAAACATAAAAGCTGGAAAATGTAAATTGCCGAATAACAGAAACATCTGAGGCAACGCTTCCTTGACACACTTTCGCTTCAGCTTGGGAATTCACTCCACAGAGAGTAGATCCAGATTTGCCTTTCCTTTCAACCTTCCCTAGTACCTTCATCCTTCCTGGAGACATTGCATTATTCCTTTCTCTCCCCGTTCTCTCGTTCTTCAGTCGGGAGTTGAACTACAACAAAGGGACCAACATGTGACATATAAAAAGTAATCTCGTGTCAAGCAAAAAGCAAACTGTAACCAGCCAGACACATACACACAATCTCTAGGGTGTCAAAGCGGCAACACGCCGCACACAAAAATGCTGCCAGCCACTCTTCACTCTATACTGCCACAAAAGAGCAAGCGCTTGTACAAAACTCCCAATCACAGGCAATACAGCTCCGCTATCAGCAAGATGTCACTCTAAACACAATCCCACCGTTTTGAAGCAGTAGGGATCAAACTTCTATCACCTCAGTCCAGTCGCCGACAGGGATAATCTCCCAGATTGGCTTCCACACAGACAAAAGGCACAGTTTACCATCTAATTAGGGACTAAAGCCATTTTTTACAACAGCTTAATGAGGCGGTGATCAGAGCAACATGAAAATATTATTTTGCACGCTTGATGCTCAGGAGGGAGCATGGACTTTGACCTCCTGTGCAGTGCAGGAACATGGGCAATCCTACAGCTCGGAGAGGAGCGGAGCCAGGAGTTGTGCCAGTCCGAGACTCGCAACAACCCTAAATTTATCTTTCACCATTGTATTGAACAACTCTCTATTTATAAGTATCTGTTATAGATCTCCAGTGGGTGTCAACTACAAAGACAAGGGTTGGAAACATAGTGGTACTAATCATGATCAATGTTCTTTTTGCAATTTGTTCTGGAATGTGCACCTTATCCAGGCTTGCTTCCTGCTTGCAAATCTGACTCGCAACTACATAACGAAAAATCAAGTTTCACCAGTGTGTAAAATCCAAAATTCTCCTCCTCCTAACTGTGAGCATCTTGTACAACAGCTGTACCCAAATGAACTAGAACATGAGTACAGTTGTAAAGGGTGTGCACTGCAAAACTTCCTTTGATCCCTGACAAATGCTTCCAGGTAAGTCCCCAATGCGGTTGGGAATTCATCACACAACACAACAAAGAGTTCCCCTAAAGAACTCTTCACACAAGACTGTGCAGATCCAAACACAGAACAACTACTAGAACCAAACTGAATGTCTTTTAAAACACAGGGTTTGGAGTCGATAGCTCCATGGGCATGCTTGGACCAGAGTTCGAATCCCGGCTTGTGGTCCTTTCCATTCTCGCAGGCCTATTGACCATGTACCCACTATCGCCTAACTCCGACCCGACTGTGTACCAAAAACAGCACAAGGGCTTCCCATCTAACTAAGGTGTAGAGGAAGGATCCTGTCCCTTTTGAAGAAACTGTTTTTACTGGCATTATGCGTGATTTTTTAGGTGCTTAGATTAGGTAAAGGATCCATCAGTTAACCAAGTGAGTGTTGCTGATGATGTTAGGGTTATTTGAGCAAATAGTTTGCTCTGTGAATTCTGTTCAACAGCATTAAGTTTAAGAGGGTAGTCTAAACTTTATTACTCGACCATTCCAAATTAAACATTTCCCACGACCCCCCTTCCACCGACCCCGGGGGTCCCGAAACCCAGCTTATTGTTATCCAGACGGGGCTTTTATTCTGAAAATCATCTTTCGTATTCAATATTTCCTGGTAAGTTTTCTTCCTTTCATTCTGCGAATCTGAGCTGTAATTGTTTTGAAACACACGGAGCACAACAGAAAGCATATGTTAGGAAAGACCGAGATCCGACACATAAAGACCGCAGATTCCTGTCCACGAGATCCGCGCGAGTGTTGTAGTCTGGGGGTTTCTCTCGTCCCGTGATGTGGATGAGCTGCATTGATCTCTAGACATCATACATCTGATATAAGTTACTCTGTTCTAGGATTATTGATTTCTCCTCACTAAATCACTCCAGTAAGTTCATGTTGTTTATCAGTGAAGTGAAGTGTTAGTATTGTATTGAGGGCAGTGTGTTAAACAGTCTGTCTGAAACAAAAGATGCTACAGTGCCAGCTACTTTAGCTTAACACTGATACAAACAATAACACTGAGCACACATAATTCATTCAATGGAGAATTGTGTTGCTGCTTTATTCTAAATATGAACATACAGTCAGACGTTTACACACCTTTCAGAAGCTGCAATAGGTTAATAACAAAAATAATAAGAGGATCGTAAAAAATCATAAACATGTTTTTTTTAGTATTCCCGGAGCAATGTGTTTCGAATGTAACAGAGCGGGTTGGGGGTAAAAGCATACAAGTAACGCGAGTACGTAATCACATTAGCTATTCCCCAGTACAGTAACAGTAACGCATACTTTTAATTTACAAAAAAATACTTTTTTTTCAAATACGTAACGCAAGTTACTTTTTTTTTTTCCAATTTATTGACTGACAGCTCTACTGTCCCCATGTTGAGAGAAATCAGTGTTACTGTAGTTCTAAAATGAAAATAGGAGATAGACATTAATTCATCACTCACAGAAGGATTCTCAAAAGGATAAAAAAAATGTGCAACTCAGAATATGACGCTGGGACCGCATGAATGTAAATGCTAAACACACACAGATGACTTATGTATTTAAGCCATTCTAATAAGCAGAACGCTTGCTTGCTGACCTTCACGGGTCCAGTTCACGCGTCTAATAAGCACACATTACTCCGGACCAAAGCATGTGTGTCTTTGATTTAGTTGCTGGAGTGTGTTGAAGATAGTCTCTTCTGCATCTACTGTACGGACCGTAAAGACATTCCTTCAGCGCTGGAGGCTATGCAGTTTACACTTTTGGTGTGAAAAGGAGACTTTTGATATTTGCCAAGAAATAGAACATTTAGATTTTAAAAAACAAACAAGCAAGCCACACGGTCAGAGTTAAAAAGTAACGAACCCTTACTTCCATAAAAAGTAACGAAGTTAGACAGTTAATTAGTTACTTTTGTATGGAGTACCGCAAATGTAGACGCGATAGACTTTTAAGAAAGGAACTTTCCCAGCACACGAACATAGGGATATATATCCACAAGACCAAAATAGATTATCACTCAATATATTTATAGACCAAACAAATTTTACGCCTTAAGTCTTAATACTGTGTGTCTTTTTCTGTCACAGCTGTGTTTTTTGTTTAGTGATATTTGTTCATGAGTCCCTTGTTTGTCCTGGGCTGTGTTTCTCAAAAGCATAGGAAGCTAAAGTTGAATGTAGAGACCATCGGTGGCTTACGATGCTTTTGGGAAACACAGCCCTAAGCAGTAAACAAACAGCCCACTGTTCTTCCATGTCTTGCATGTGTTTGGTTTGTTCACAGCATATTCTGCCAGACATTCAGCTTTCCAGCAGTGACTGTATGGTTTTGAGATCCAAAGCTGCAAACATTGATGTCTTTGATGCTCAAGAAGGCAACACATTACAATAAGAGCTAGGGGTGTGTAAACCCCCTTCATTTAGCATGAAGTATCATTCATTTTGAAGTGTAGGTATTTGTTTTGTGGGCATTCAGATGAAATATTCCAAATAGTAAAAATACGTTTTTTGTGTGTTTGTTTGTTTGGTTGTATTTTTTGTCTTTTTTCTTTCGTTTTAGGTGTAGTAAAGCATGGATGTGGATGTGGTGAGTTTCCGTTTGCCTGGGCATGGAGACACGGCCCTGAGTAACATCAACTACCTGCGGACGCAGCAGCACTTCTGTGATGTGACCATCGTGGCGGGAGGCAGGCGCATGTTCAGGGGTCACAAGGTCGTGCTGGCTGCTTGCTCTGTGTTCCTCAGGGACCAGTTTCTCCTGAACCCCTCATCAGAGCTACAGGTAAAGCCATTTGTTGCCAGGTTCTTGTGGAATCTTCTGTATGATTAGTGTGATTTTGTTCTGTCTTATTTTTTATGCATAAGGTGAAAAATCTGGACAGCCTGAATAAATAATAATGATGTGTCTTTGCTGCACATCAGTTTTTGTGTCATCAATTTCATATTTATCTATCTCTTAAAATCATGCAAAAATGTTTGTATACATTTTAATTGAATTATTACGTGACCGTATTGTCTCTTCTTTGTTTAATAGCTGCTTCATGTATTGATTTTTTGGAATAACTTAATTGTTTTTAGATATGGCTTGCTTTTTATTTAAACTAGAAAATGTTAAATAATTTTAAATACAATTTTAGTAATCGTTCTATTTCTATGAGAATATGGAAGTCCACACCACAGCTGTATTGATAACAACTCAGAAATGTATTGTTGCAATCACTTTCAGAGTGATTTTTTTCTTCTAGCTGATGAACAATAAAAACATTGACAGCCAATTAAATTCCATCCAACTTTAAAGAGCTTGAGCATATAAAGTGGCAGACAACATAAGTGCAGCGTGTAATCATAATGTACAGAATGTTGTTGTGTGTTGGTGTGGATGCACATATAGTTAACATTATAGTTATCGTTCTTGGTGCTCATGGACCTTTGGTGTTTGTTAATTGAATTTATGCAATTCTGTTTGGTGTTGCTTTAAAATCAGAGTGTACTTTTGTTAGCAGTAAATAATTTTTTACATTAATGGTGGTTGTTTTGATTCGGTCAACAAATGCTCTCTCTATCCAGCAGGTGTCGATGTTGTACAGCTCAGCGGTGGTGTGTGAACTCCTCCAGTCCTGTTACACGGGTATGCTGCAATTCAGTGCCAAAGAGATTGTGAACTACCTGACTGCAGCCAGCTACCTGCAGATGGAGCATGTGGTGGAGAAATGCAGAGGAGCCCTGAGCCAGTACATGCAGCCGCAGAGTTGCAGCCCAGTTGTGAATGTCTCAACCTCAAACAAGGCTATTCAGACTGTGAAGTCAAAAGACTATCCGTCTATGCCGGTGATTGTCAGTGTAAGTACCCATTCATTGGGCTTTATTTGGATTCTTATACTGCATCACTGCATCCTCACAATTCAGGAAAGGAGCTCCAGGCTGCTGATGCCGAACTCTCCAACATCCCTCACAAAGATAGTTATTTGACTATACACTGTGTAAATATTTGTTAGATTTGCTTCAGATACTAATAATGCTCAAAGAGACAATGATAATAGATTATATCTAACATCTTAACGTCTTAATCTGGGAGGAACATAGAGAGTTCACAATGGCAGTCCTATCACTGGAGTTCACCAAATGGATATATTGATGGTTGTATTAGTCATACTCGCTGATGATTACACGAATATGACACATTATCCATGATTACGTCCCAGAAAAATGCAGTGCAATGTTTTCTGTAAACATTTTTGAGTAATCATTGAATTCTTGATCACTGAATTCTCACCAAACTCTCCAAATTGCTGTGTTTGCTTTGACTTTTAAAGGGGTCATATGATGCGATTTAAATTTTTCCTTCTCTTTGGAGTGTTACAAGCTCTCTTGGTGCATAAAGAAGATCTGTAAAGTTGCAAAGACGAAAGTCTCAAATCCAAAAGAGATATTCTTTATAAAAAGTTAAGAGTCAGCCACACCTACCTAAAACGGCTCGTTCTAACACGCCCCCACATATCTACATCATGATGTGGGAAGATTCGCATTACGCTGTCCAAATGTTCACGCAAAGAAAGAAGGCGTAACTTTTATTCTCGCTGTAGTATTGTTGTTGCAACCGCCGCCATGTCGTGAAGGCGCTGTGTGATTCGTTGTGAAAGCGAAACTACTTTGTTTGGTCTTCCAAAAGACGGATGAATCCCCTTCGTCATGGACTGGAGTGATCCGTGCTGGCGCGAGGAAAATACATCAAACTTGGCGCTGTCGAGCGTTGGATCGGCTTTCCACCGTGGACTAAGCGAGTCCAGCCCAGAGGTCGTCCCATGTGGTTGGCACAAGCCGACGACGCTCCTCGTCGATCCACGGCTGCGCCGTTCTCAAGCCCGCCCGCAACCGCTCACTCAAGCCTGCGCCTCAGCATACCAACTAGCCGCCGCTACTCTAGGCCTCCGGCCTCCGCTCACTAGCCCGCGGTGTGTGACGCTGTTTCGTTGTGAAAGCGAAACTACTTTGTTTGGCCTTCCAAAAGAGGACACGACTAGAAATCAGTGGTTAAGTTGTATTTACCAAATATTCAGAACAGTTAACCCAGGGGTGCCCAAACTTGGTCCTGGAGGGCCGATGTCCAGCAGAGTTTAGCTCCAACCCCAATCAAACACAACTGCCTTCAGTTCTAGTATGATAGTAAGAGCTGATAGCTGGCAGGGTGTATAAGTGTGGATGGAATCTAAATCTGCAGGGACACTGGCCCTCCAGGGACCGGTTTGGGACCCATGGTTTACCCAAATATTCAGATCTGTGCATTGCATTTTATGGGGGACTGTTTCCTGATCCTGGTAGAGTAGACTACAATACAATGCCGGCTGTTCTGACTCACAGACTGTAAGTACGTTTTTTATATTTAAAGAATTTGCCACTGACGATTCAAACGCGAGTTTTGAGCAGTGTAGAGTAGCGCTTGTTTGTCATTTCTCCGATCACAAATACAGACATGGTTATATGTTTACGCAGCGCGATTTGCAAAGCCGTAAAAAAGACAGTAAGTCATTATAATCCGTAATTATGTTGGAATTGGATGCAACAAATGCCTCGTTTATATGGGTTTTAATGTTTTTGTCTCGTCGCCTCGGCCTGACAGGGCATCATCACAATACAGTAAGGGGCGTAACATTTCCGTCACAAACTTGAGGAATTCAGTCAATCACAACGCACTGGATAGCTGACCAATCACAGCACACCTCACTTTTTCAGACCGATGAGCTTTGTAAAAATCGATGCGTTTCAGAAAGGCGGGGCATAGAGGAGAAACAATAATGTACAGTATGTGGAAAATAATGTGTTTTGGAACCTTAAACCACATTTCATTACACCAAATACACAAACTTTCAAGTTTTGAGACAATGAAGAATCTGGAAATTTGTATAATGCTCTTTTGGAAACTTTTAATTAGAACATTTAGAATCATTGCAATATTCACAATAAGCTCAGTAAAATCATTGCAAATCATGAATATTCAATATATCATCCAACCCTAATGGGTAGTTTCCATTTTCCACCACAGATGATTTGCATTTTACGTAAAGACTCATTGCCAACAGTCATCCATCAAATCAACTTCTGATTTCTCTGTTGTAAATCTCTACCAGTTTGAACACCCCAAAGGATCAGATCAGCTCATATTGTGGTAGTTTGCTCAGTTGTAGTTTACTAATTTATGTTTTTTTCCATAACAGGTAAGAGGATCAGATGCATCTGGACACTTCGAGGGAGCGGATGGGCCTGAGAGTGACATCATTCAGGTGCAGATCAACGATGAACATCAAGACCCCGAGAAGACCTCTGGTGTTGAGGAGGAAGACAGAGAAGCTGCTGTCATGTTAGACGACCACGAACCGCTGGACACAGGTATAGAGGAGCCCAATATGGAGGGGCGAGCTAAAGGCAACGGCCTCAGAGGGGCAGGCCGCATGTGGAGACGACGGCACGGAGAGCACAGGGGAGGCAGAGGAAGAGGCTTAAAACACAGGAAGCGATACATATTCAAGGACTGCAAGTTCTTGGGTAACTATCAGGAGCACCTTCCGACGCCAGATGAGACCATAAGTAGTTTTGGAGCCGATTTCAAGTCCAATCGGCATTTCACAGATGGTTCTGTCTTAGTTGAGTACAGGCCTGGAGAGGGACAAGGAGAAGAGATCGGCTCTGATGGAGGTCCTGCACACTTCGGTGTGGAAGCTTCCAGTGGGGAAGAGGGAATGGGAGTTGGGACACATACAAATGAGCATGGAACTGCTGACGAGTCCGTGGCAGTGGTTGGATCCACGTCCAGCGTAACGGGACCAGTGGTGTGTGAGCAGTGTGGACTAGCACTTTGCTCAACGCAGGACTTAGCCATGCATTCCCTGGTGTCACATCAACTGTACATGTGTCCATGCTGCGGGAAGCACTTCAGCCACTTTAATATCCTCAACCGCCACATGATCGTCCACCGTGGAGTTTCCAAGCTCCACTGTTGCCCCCTGTGCCACAAGACCTTCACTCAAAAGTCAACACTGTACGACCACATGAATGTGCACAGTGGGGAGCGGCCGTATGTATGTGCATACTGCCATGTCAGCTTTGCCCATAAGTCTGCTCTGCGCCGCCACCTGATGGAGCAACACGGAAAGACCATGCCCCAAAACCACATGGAGATGCAGCGAAACAATGAGGGTGGTGTTAGCCTAGGGTTTTAGATCATATTTAAATAGGTAAAGTGGGTGTTATAATGAAAAGGAAAATTTACCCTATTTTATTTTCTTAATACTCTTTTATATTTTTATTTTGCACAGCCATATAAATGTCTTTGAAATCGATATGTAATAACTATGCATTTGAGCTCTATAGCCTTGAGAGAATGAATGACCTTTTTATTCAGTTATTTATGGATAGTGTGCCCAAAAGAAATGCTGTATATGATTATTCACCTGTGTTTCAAACCTGTGACTCTCAACTGACTTCTTCTGTGAAACACAAAATAATATATTTAACTCTTATTGTCCATACAATTAAAATCAATGAGGTCCAAACAATAGTGACTCCACTATTACATATACATTACATATACAGGTAGCTGTTGGGCATTGCTGCATGCTGCGTTTCCGTCAGTGCCTTCGGTCCAGCTGCGGTCTTTCATAGATATTTTGTCCCCCAGGACATCTTTTGGTGGTGGGACAATGGTCAGGAACATCACCTACCCCCGCAGGTGGACACAGGATCCTTTTTATTGTCTCTTACCTTCACATACAGATATTCTTCCTTTACAGTTCAATGACCTTTCTTCCAAAACACAATCATTCTCTCCCCATACTACCTTATTCTTGCTTTTCTCACTCCATTTTTGATCCCTCATTCTTAACCATAGCTAAAAACATCCATTAATCCTTGACGCCCAACCTCCAGAGGGTAAATGGCAGTCAGTCCTCCATCCATTTTCCTTACACTCAGCAGCCAGAGCAGTGTTTATTAACTTCTCCCTCTAATGGGCTGTTTCCGTCCACTCATCCCATGGTATGATAAACTCAAACATGATTAGGTTCCTAGCTGCTTTTTACCAAAACACTATGTCCACCGATAAGGTGATGGTGGCGGCAGTCTCGGATGGGAATTTTAGCCACTGGCCAAAGTCGACCACCACTGCCCAGTCATTTTCCAGTTGCTAGGATTGATCTAGGTTCCCTCTGGGCAAGACTTGGCAAAGCCTCCCATTTTCACAAATTCTGTGAACTGCCTTTGTGGGGCAGGGGGGCTTTTGTTTGCCTTTATATGCACCTTAAGGATGTCTGCCAACACATAACCTGATTAAGTCACCATCTACACCAATGCACCAATGCGATCTTGCAGCCAGTCAGCATGTGCTGACAGTTCTCCTCTGTGCTAAACCACCAAGACACATTACTTGGACTTGATAAGGTGTCATAGGCAGACCTTATTAAAAAACTTAACCTAGCCTAGGGCTCCTATCACATGTCCTCCCAGCTCTGTCAGATGTAACCTCCAACACGCTTGCTGCTTTTGGTTTAGCGCTCTAATCAAGATACCCTTCTTCTTCCATCGTAGTTACTTCAGTCACCACTCTCTAGTCTCTCTCTATGCTTTGAGTTGGCTGCTCTACCAGCACTGGGATTCTTTCCTCCTTCACAATGAAAAATATCTGGGTCTTCAGGATCACTTGAAAAATCACAGGCCAGGTGAGCTAAAGCAGGTTGGAAATAAACTGACAGTGTGTCCCCAGAGGCTCGCTTCAGAGTGTTAACCCTGAAAAGAGGGAAACTCTGGGTCTTCCGTTTCAGAATGGGAGGTATGTCAAACCCGAGAAAGCAGGGTAAGTCAAGCCCGTTTCTGAAACTCTGAGTCAGTTACCATGGTAACTTACTCTGTGACCCAAACCTGGTCGGCTGCAGGTTTTCTTCGTTAAACCCAGAGTTTCTTTCGGTTCCTTTTTTGTTTAAATACCTCATTCATTCATTCATGCTGCAAAAATGCTTTTCTTACTGATTATTTTGGAATGTAAATTAAGTGCATTACTTAAAACAAGAAAAATAATCTTAATGCAAATGGTAAAAAGATTATTTTTCTTACCCCATTGGCAGATCATTTGCAAAATAAGAAAAATGCACTTAAAAGACTAAATACGCATGTAATTTTTCTTATGTAGAAAATGCATCTTGATTTAAGAATCTTTAGATATTTTGACTGGAAACGACAAAAATACTAAGAAAAGCATTTTTTTTTTCAGTGCTGGTATTCATTGCACATATTTTCATCATGTGAAAGAAACAAAAACGGCATGTCCTTTTATACAGGAGTTATTATTTTTCCTGTTGGATTTTAATATTCTTCCAATATTCAAATACTTGGTATTGTGGCCATCTCCTCTTCATCTGTGCTGCATTTATTCTGTTTACTTATTTTGTTTATTCAAATGTTTATTTCACTACTCTAATTAAGTAATGCAACAGTTTGAATTAGAGAACATTTAATTGTGTGAACATTTAATTATGCATGTTATAAAGAGCATTAGACTGTGGAAAAAGCTGCTTCACATTGAAATCGACACTAATAGATATTTATTTAATGTCAAATGTTTGTAAAGTCATGTAGCCTATACCCATGAACCTTTTATGCTTAAAACTTTACCTGATTTAAAAAAAAAATGTTAATACGTTTAGCTGCTTTTTTTTAATTTATGCATTTTTTTTGCCTGTGGGATACCATAAAAATCAATACTAGTTCAATAATTTACCATTTTGCCAGTTTTTACCATAACAGTAATTATGTATTGACTAGGAGGTATATATGCAGAGTTGCGGACGTCTTTTTGTTATCATAATTTCGGAGCTCAGTTTCCCATCTCAGGGTAAGTCAATTCAAAGTTGGTTGAACCTCCTTATTGAAACGGGCCCCAGGGTTGAAGTTTAATTCTAAACTAGTACATAAAGCAGCTCTGGTGAATAGCCAACAGGCTGGTGTGAAACTGACCCATAGGCATTTGCCAAGTCTAGCCAGAATACTTGGAGGTCTTTCTTGATCTTTTTGGCAGTCTAGATCTGCTCCCATATCATCAAAGCATGTTCCACACACCCAGGAAATCCTGGGACGGCCTTCTGGCAGCTTGTGTCTATGTACCCACCTCCTCCAGACATCCTAACCAGACATTCTCCTTGCTGTCACCGAAATGAAAATCTTCTCCTAAAAATTCAATATTTCAAATTGAGTGATGTTAGTGGATTCCTGTTCCTTAGATACAAAGCAACCACCCTCCATAGGTCACAACTCCTTTTTTTCTTCCAGTATGTCTGGCAAACTAAACAACTCCCTCTTGTTCTCCTTCCTTTTCTCCGCTCTTGGCATTCTCACTGGTCTCCTCACTGCTGCTAACATACCCCTTATTCCCATATCACCTTCAGACTCTTCTCCTCTTGCTCGTCTGCTTGCAAGCTTCATCTTGCACCAGCTGGAGTATCTCTTATACCCAGAACTTTCGGGGAAACTTCCTAGCTACTGTTTTAACGAATCTACCACGCATTATAAACAGCTTGACTAAACATGTTAAGCTTGGTTTCCAACCTTCCACGAAGTATGTTGGTTAGGTTACACAAATCCTGATCTAGCCACTGACTTACACTGTATGGACAAAAAAAGACACTGATACACTTGGGCAGCTTTTTGTAGTCACAGCTTTTACGTACTTGAATGAGCAAATGGGAAAGAGCAAAATCTCCTAAATCAGCCTAAAAACACTATTTACTAGTATTTTACACTATTATTACTTGTCAGATTAATGCTTATGCCCCTTGTCCATATAAGACACATATCAGACAGTGCATGTACCCATTGGCTCTTGTAAATGAAAGCTTAGACTTTGTTTCTTAATGCTGAAATATTGAGTGTTGCAGTTTCTCATATTTTTTTACAAAAAAATTTTGTTTTGATATTTTTCCCCATAGTCATTCATATTCATATGAGTAATGTTGTATATCTCACTGGAGAGAAAAAAAGAGGAAAATTCTAAAACTCTTATGTGTTTCCCAATAAATCTGATATAATGTTACTCTTTTTAGTATGCAGAGTTTATATAACAGTGCATGTCTCTGCATTTGTGTTCTGTTTCCCTTTAGGCAAAAAGAGCACTGGAAGGTCTGAACTAGAGCTCATTTCATCAATACCATCTCATGTTGTGGATTGTTGCGGGGGTAAACTTGTTCCACACAGCTGAGGTCTGCAGTAAATCAGTTATTATTCATACTCAAATACAAAATACATCTATACAAAGCTCAGATTTGCTTGATAACAAACTCAAAAACTGGCTTACAGTTTCTGCCTGTCAAACTCTGAAGATGTTTCACTGAGGTAATGTTTTTTTAGTTTGCCCATATTATGAAGTCAACCCAGGCATGCTGATGGAAAAGTGTATTGATTATTTACTGAAATCCATGACTGAGCTAAATGTCCAGATACACTGAGCGGTAAAAATGCTCAAATGCTGTGCTAATTAAAATGACAGAAAAGTAACAGTTTCACTTCATCGCTTCTTTAAAAAAAACTACATTTTTGCTGTATGTAGACAAAATCTAATGCTGGATTATTTTATAAGTTTAACATATGCTAAATAACTGTTTTCAAAGGAAGTCCTCACTGTAGACGACCTGGCTCCGTTTGTCTCTGTACGAACCCTTGGTACTGTTCTGCACAGCTGTGAAAGATAAGACACAGAAATAGAAATGGGTTAGTCAAGTGTGCAACACTCACAGTTGTTTTCCTGTGAAATGTCTTTATTTACCAAGAGAAGCCCAGACAGATTTCCCTGTGGCAGCATCGAGCATGGGCTGCTTTCTGGCAATGCTGACTTTGATGTTGACGTCACCAACAGTAGCACCATTCAGCTGAGACACAGAAAGAGAAGAAAAACAGGGGTTTCTTTCAGTAAATAAATAAAAGGGGTCCTATCACAGAAAACAAGATTTTCAAGATGAGCCTGAATATACACAATATAAAAACTCTACAATCCACACCAGACTATTTATGGATGCTAAGCTGCAAAACATCAGAAATCGACATGATATTGATGTCCCAACCATGAGCTCATTAACACAGGACCACTAGAGCTTGCATGACTGTCCATAAAAGTAGTCGGTGGGTCCCCAGATCACTTGTGTGGTTGGCTTTTAGAGTATCAAAACTATTTATAATAGCTCAAATAAAACAAATCACTAAAATTAAACATACTGAAATACTTAGTGAAGTGATAGAAATACAAAACTGAAATAAAACCCATTTAAAAAAAAATCACTTAAAATGACAAAAAGCACATAACCGTTCTAACTATTAAACTAAATGGAAAACCAAAAGGATAATAAAAGCTAATTTAAAACATGAATAAAATACAATAGTAGTATGTAGTCATTCCTTTTATTTTAAAATATAGAAACAATGGCTATATTCATGGCAACATTTACAATATAATTTCCATATAACATTTTCTTATGAAGCAAACACTACACAAAAAACATACAAGTAACAACAATAGTACTGATAAAAATCATATAGAATCTTTCACAATATTGGCGCATGAATAATACTTAACACTCATATACTTTGTGACTGTATATTTTTTGCATAAATCCTGTTACTGTACAAGTTAATATTGCGTAAGCACAACATTTGGAGAGACAAAATATTCTACTGCTATGCCCTTGTATATGACAAGTATAGAATCAAGTATGGATCACCACTAGTCCTTATTCACCACTTACGATTATATATGCATGCCTGACAAATTACATAATTACATGTAAAGTGAAGCCTGTCAAAACTGAGGTCATTTATATATGCAATTCTTGAAGGCACAGCAGCAAAAACAACCTGTTGAATTGAGGGCCAGAGAGGAAGTATAAAGTATAAAAAATATTATGATACAAAAGTGTATAAAGTGAATGTACTACTGACCTCTACCACAGCCTGGTCTGCTGATTCAATCTTCTCAAAGGTGACAAAGGCACAACTAGTAAGAAACAGAAGGCAAAAAAAGGGGTTAAATAATTTGGTTTTTTTTCCAGACATTTCTCAGTCAAACCAAAAGATTATTATAAAATACTTTATTAGGCAAGGATGCATTAAATTGATTCAAAAGTGACAGTAAAGACATTATAATGTTACAAGGCTTATATTTGAAAAAATATATCACAGTACAACTGTTATCAACATGAAATGTTTCTTGAGCATAAAATCCTTCATCAGAACTTCATCAGAATTCGTCTTACTGGCGTGGTGAGTCCATTGAAAGGTCGATGATGTTGCCATGCTGTGTGAAGGCCGAGCGCAAACTGTCTTCCACTAAACCTGTGCCGTATACATACACAGTGTTTCCTTTGCGCACACCTCTGCGCTCTGGATACGAGTCTGACCCTGAACAACAATCGAGACGTTTAGTAGACGTTCAGAATTTCAACAGAACAAGCTTATATGAGTAACTATTAGGAAAAACAGCATATGCATGAAATATGATGTTCTTCAAGGGGTCGTAGGATGCTACATGCACTTGTACAAGTTGTTTGAACTGAAATGTGTGTTGGCAGTGTGTGTACACAACCACCCTATAATGATAAAAATCCACCCAGTGTTTTTAAAAAAAATCTGGTTAAATGTTTTCCCCTTTCTCAAATCGAGCCGATCTCAGATGCCTGTCTGTGTGACGTCACAAAAACAGGCCCCTCCCACGATAGTTTGATTGACAGTAGCGTTTCAGCACAGACTGGACTGGTGTCTTACCTTAGCTCCGCCCTGAGTGAGCCGTCATCAGTCCGCCATTGTTTAGACTCCGGAGCAGTTGTAGACAAGAATGACTCCCAAGCGATTGAGGTGTTCTGATGTTGGATGTAATATGAACATAGCAGTTGTCATTTACTCCCGACATCTGAGCCGCTGAACTCGCAGTGGATTACATTGTTTCTGAAGGGAATGCGCCCCCGATCTACATAAATGCGTCTATGTTCGCGCGAATCATTCGTGATCCAGCTTCACCTCCAGAAGTGAGTATAATGTTTTGTAATGAATCTTTGCAAATCGCCTTTCCTAATAATGTGCTAATTAGCAAGTTTCACGATGAATGCGGCTAAAGTAAACAGTAAATTAAGAGCAGCTCGGAAGAGAGGGGCGGAGGTCAGCAGAGCTCATTAACATTTAAAGGAAAATGATACAAAAACGGCTTGATCTGAAAAGAGCGGTTTTACAATACCATGAGAAATTTAACAAACTATTGTAGTGATTGGCATTAATACCCAAAGTATCATACAACTTGTGGAAATGGGCATCCGGGACACCGTAACAACCACTGTAATGATCACATATGGACAATGAATGGAAGGGATTATTTTGGCACAATCACTTACGTATGTGGGTCCGATCCCGCTCTTGGTCTCTGTCTCTTGTCATCGCTCCTGTCCCTTTCACTACTCACGGCTACTGTTCACGCTAATGGTCACGGTCTCGGTCCGTTCTCTCTCCTGGTCTCTTTCACGGTCTCTCTTTCCCTTGTTCTTTCTCGATTCTCTCCCAGTCCATCTCTCTTTCCGATCGCGCTCAGGAATCGCGACTGACATTCCTCCCTCATCGTACGAGATTGAACTCTTTTGCCCAGGAACAAAATATAGGACAGATAAAAGAACAGCATTAATGTTTCTGCAATACTGTTCTATGAAGGTATAGATTAGAGTATATAGAGTTGGACAGTCTCACCTCGCATACAGGGATTCCTGTGGATTCGTTAGCAGACTACAGAACCCACAAAGAAACAGCATGGTTGTAAGTTCAGCTATGACACTATTTAATATACTAACAGATTTTAGCTATTACATATATTCCTGCATACATTACATCACACTTTTGACACAAACGTTCAAAGTTGTTTTTTTTAGGTTTTGAAAGAAGTTTCTTATGCTCACCAAGGCTGCAAAAGTACAAAAATAAAAAATTAGTAATATGTGAACAAGGTGGTATTTGTTATAATGTTAACAAAAAATCAGTATTTCTGATTCTGAAGGATCATGTGACACTGAAGACTGGAGTAATGAGGTTGAAAATTGCAGCTTTTCATCACAGGGATAAATTACATTTAAAATATTTTCAAAATAGAAAGCAGTTATTTTAAACTAATAATATTTCACAACATTACTATTTTACAGTATTTTTGATCAAATAAATTGCAGCCTTGACTGGATCATTTGTACAGTGTAAAACCGCATTACATCAGGAGGCTCCTCATCTGTAGAGACGCTCCTTTGAAATGGCAGGAATGCTGGGGCAGAACCTTTCTCAGGATCCTGAGAAACAAAGAAAATCCTTTGTATTTGTAGCTTTGTACAAAAAATCAAATACATTTTATGTTGACTCGCCATTAATGGGGTGCAAAACATCTCTTACTTTAAGTTTACCCTCAAGTGTTCTGGAGCGCTTGAAGCCTGAGTTCTTGTTCTCTGATTTGATGGCGCTGATCGCTCCGGACTTGATCAGCATTTTGGCCTGCTCCGTTGCGGTCGCTGTGTCCACCACCGGCTGATCTGACAGAGCTTAACAGAGGCAATCAGAGAGATCATTCATAGATCACAGATTTCATGCAAACTTATTTCAGGAGCATCTGGAAAGTTTAGTGATCCATAAATTGACTTACTGCGCTTCAGTCCTATCTGACCCGTCTGATTGGTGGAGCTCTGTTTCTTCAGAGCCATTAGGGCCTTTTTCTACATGACAGAAGTGAAGGTAGACAATACTGTTTGTCAAAACAATATATATATATATACAGTATATACAATATATATATACAAACAATGTGTGTATTTTGCCTTTGGCATCTCACACCCCACTCCTTGTATAAAGTTGGGGCCTAATGGTTAGAGAGTCGGACTCTAACCCAAAGGTTGTGGGTTCGAGTCACTGTACCGACAGGGATTGTAGGTGGGGGAGGTGAATGTACAGCGCTCTCTCTCCCATCTTCAGTACCACGACTGAGGTGCCCTTGATGCAGAGCAAGAACCCCCAACTGCTACCGGCGCCGCAGATAAAATGGCGGCCCAATGCTCGGGTGTGTGTTCACGGTGGTGTGTTCACTGCTGGTGTTGTTCATTGTGGTGTGTTCACGGCTGGTGTGGTGTCACGGTATGTGTGTGTGTCACTGCGTGTGTTGGTCTGTGTGTGTGTGTGTTCACGGTTGTGTGTGTGTTCAGGTTATGTGTGTGTGGTCACTGCTGTGTGTGTGCACTTTGGAGGGTTAAATGCAGAGCACTAATTCATAGTATGGGTCACCATACTTGGCCACACACGTCACTTCACTTCACTTCAAGTTTGGGCTTTAAATATCCCATATACACTGGGTATAGAAAAGAATCAGTTGCACTGAGTAATACAGCTGGATAAAACTAAAACTGTGTCCATCTTCATCTCAGGCTACAAAGCAACAGTCAGATGACTGAATCAACATTGAACTGATTTGATTTGAGCTGAATAATGAGATTTCTTCTGTAGAGTTGGTTTACAGCTCAAACGTAAAAATAAAAAAATTATACATTTTGGAACATGAATATTAATTTGCTGTTTATTATTATTTTATCTGTATTGTATAAAGCGTGTACATTTATTGTACAGATGTAAATATGACTTGACCTTTCTTGCACTTATTTGCGACAAGGATTTAAGTCAATTTTCCAACTAGAGCTTTGCACTATCAGCTGTGCGTAAAGTTGAGGTTTTTATTCAGTCTAGATTTCCAACCTCAGCCTGCACAAAAGAATGAACGTTTGTTCCTTGACTCAAAATTTTTGGATTCTTTCCACTGGTTTGCTTTCAGTTTCTATATGACTTTACTACAAAAATTGACACATTACCATGTATTGAATGAAGAAGTCAGAATGCACAAAATGCAGTGACCAGATGAAACACACTTCTAGTATCGTATGATCTTTAGTGAGACATTCATAAGCATAACAAAACATTTAGATATCTTTTGCTGTCATAAACTGATCATTCAAAAATCATTCCCATGTCTAAACCTGCTGGTTACTCTGCTGCAGTAGTGTTTGTGAGATGTTAAAGAAAATATATACCTGCTCTAGTTCATAGTTGGACATCAATGGGCATTTCCTGGTTGTAATGAGTCAAGAATTTACCCTGTTTTCTTAATTGGACTGAATCATTGCTGTAAATATCTTCTGCTTTAATTTTCTTGCCAAAACAAGGTGTTTTCAGACTATGCAAATTAGTCCACTAAGGTCACGTTAAGGAACCTAACCTATAAATAGAGTTTGAGTTTTTTTTTGATTTAAAGAATGTGCAGATTTGGATTAAAAGCTTCTATTAGAGTTGAAGTAGTTGCCAGTTGGTTGAAGATGTGTGTTTAAACAGCTCGGGTTACTTTTTTACCCTCAAGATAACTTTCATGAAAAGATCATGTCTGCACACAATGTTGACAGTAAGATTAATGAGATAGTTCACCCAAATTCCTTCATTATATGTAATTTCAAACCTATATGATATTTTTACTTCTGTGGACTTAGGTGAGAGATGTTAGGCAGGATTTGCATTTCTGAATGGTGCCCAAACATGATAACAAGTAAAGGTGAACTTTCCTTTTAATGTATATTCCCTGGTGCCATACCAGGAAGTACAGGCAGATTTTGATCCATGTTCTATTTTTAGGAATGAAAAACTCAAATGAAGGCATGACATGTGGAAACAATAACAAAACATATCTAAGACACGAACATCATTTAAAAACAAGCCATTCAGTCTTTTGGCCTCTTTTAAGGCATAAAATACCAAGGGTATTGACCATTTGATACAACAATAGTTAATATTTAACAATGCTAAAGCTGAGTGTACATGTACTCTAAATGATTAACATTGAATCTGTGCCTGGGAATAATTGCTAGAAGTCTGTTTTATTTTTAAGATGATGGGAATATTTTCACATCATCTGATCCCATTTGTGAAATGAAACTTGTCAAGCTTTTTCATAAGACTTCACTGTAAAAACATCTTGCGTTAACTTTACAGAACACAATAACAGACTGAAGAACTTCTCAACTGAATTGAAATTCAGTCAGGAAAGAAAAACACTCTCCTCTCTTTGTCGCCTTGGAAAGTCCCACGATGTTGTCAGCAAATAGGACATTGTCATGTGATGATGTAATTACTATTTTGCTTTTTACACTACTGTGAAATGCAACACGCTTTTTATTTACACATATAACACACCCATGTGTTTTATATTTGCCCAAATCAGTTTATAATTATACCTATTATGTTTTCAGATAAAAATATACTGTTTGCTACCTGGTTATTGATATGCTCTAGCAATTTTTTTTATGTTCAAAAGCAGCTTAAGTTATTAACCCATCTTCTCGTTCTTAGAGTGCTTTACTAATAATTTAGTGCAAATTCTACTCTAGAAAACTAAGAGTTAGTTTTCTAACTTTTTCATGACTGCAGCTTCCAAATGTGCAGAAACACATGATACTCCTATGCTGTTTGAAGAAATGAAAAACAATCTTTTCATGATGTGAGGTGAATAATGAGAAGTTGATCATGTATCTTCTTTCACAAGCTTACATAATAGCCAAGTCTCCAGGAAGTTAACTGAATAAGAAAATTAACCATACAGGAAAGGCTAAAAGGCACCGATTTAAATACACATAACCTGTTTTGTGTTTGGTGGACGTTAATGTGTGTGGGAGAGATAGAGATCTTGGAAGTTTCTGTGAAACAAGCTGTGTAACATTTTATAGAAACTTTGAAGCAAAGCATATTGGCACCAAGGCATAATTGTTGTGCCTTAACTTAAAGTGTGTGAGGAATTGCATCATATTTGCTCGATCTTTAATGATCAAGTTTCATGTACTAGGTAAACATAC
>JADLZN010002509.1:0-14752 GCA_018155175.1 Sinocyclocheilus anophthalmus | reverse complement strand
ATTCGTTGTACGCCCCAATGAACAGATGGAATGGATAAAGATTGTACTTTTCATGTTATTGTGCTTTTCCAGAAAGTTTTGACTCTCCGTACCCTCTTGTATGACATGTATGACTTTAACTTTAATCTGTTCTAGTTCAACTGAAGTTCCAGTCCATGAAATTTGAAATTGGAAAGAAGGGGGAAGGTTCCGCTCCACACTGAGACACCTTCATCCATCCAGCTCTTTCTCTGTCAAACTTTGATTCTCATGTGATTGTACAGTAATCAGCTGCTAAATTATTCTGCCATAGTTGAAATTGAAATTCCCATTTACAAACGCTTTGCTGTGACACATTCAGGTTCCCCAGGCACCATGGAAAAGAGTTTTATACTTTTATAATATATATAGGGGAGAGGGGATTAAGTGAGCCAGTGGGTAAGTTGACCCACCCCCTGCATCTTGGCAGCTGTACACTTTTACTGTCATGTGACCTTATATTTAGGAAACACCCATCATTTCTGCAAGACTGTGAAAAGGAGAAACACACGGGAGGAGTGGAAGGCACCCAATTACTTTAAAAACAGTTTTTGGCTTGTCAAAGTAATAAAAAAAAAGTGTATAACGATAACACAGCTGTCATCAATTAACCCAGGTATAAATTTTTTATTATGCATATTTAGCAACATATAAAACAATGCAAATCATTTAGCTAAATATTAGCCTGAACTTGTAAACTACAGTAGCTATTTTTTTTTCCAAAATGGCAGCTATGGGGCAATGTGAGCCAAATGTTGTGGGGTAAATTGAGGCAGCATTTTAACTTACCTCACCGTAAGGCACTGAAGTTAAATCTAAGTATACACTGGTATTTTAATATGATATTACGCAACTGGTTTAGTTTATCACACACACACACATATACAGGTATATACAGTGGGTATGGAAAGTATTAAGACCCCCTTAAATTTTTCAATCTTTGTTATATTGCAGCCATTTGCTTAAAATCATTTAAGTTCATTTTTTTTCCCCATTAATGTACACACAGCACCACAATTGACAGAAAAACAAAGAATTGTTGACATTTTTGCAGATTTTATTAAAAAAGAAAAACTGAAATACAACATGGTCCTAAGTATTCAGACCTAATGCGCCTGGTTACCAACTGGAAAAAAATGAAAAGAGCTGTTTTGGTGATCAGTGCAAGCTGGCTAAGTATGTATTAAAATATTTAGTATCAGCTATTGCTCACTGAATGCTATTTCAGGGCATAAGCTGCTCTAGAACTTTACTTGCTAGCTGACAAGTGACATTAGGTTGCTTGGCAAAAGTTAGCTACTTGTTTCGATAGACAAACTGACATTTTTCAAGTATTAAATTAAAATTGCAGATACATATCAGATAATACTAAATACAGATGTAGTAAATTCAATATCATGTCTTGTCTTTTTTTATTATAACTGTATTAAATGGTACAATTTTAGCATGTATATGTTTTTTTCTACACCAAATAATAAAACGTTGATTCGTATTAGTATATGAGTTTTGATGGACACTGCTAAAATGGACTCTCTCTATAAAAATACATCTTTAAATAAAGAATAACTTCTAAAGAAAAGGGAATAAAGAAGAGAAGTGAAAGTCGAAGGGAAAGACCTGACACAGAGAGATATTAAAAAAAGAGCTTCAAATCTGGTTTGAAACCAGGCTTCATGTTGAAAGTATTGGGTGGCTGCGTTATTAAAAGGAAAGATGGAAAAAGATCCTGTATTATGTGCAAAAAACAGACCCAGAAAACCTTGGTTGCTATGATTACATAAGCAGAAGAAAAAGAGACGCCCAAAAGAGGCAATGCAGCTTTCGCAATGAATTCCTGCCTGAATACTGAAATACTTTTTTCATTACATCGTCAGGCAGAATGAACTGAAATAAATTGTTTTAGATTTTAGGACCAATAGGGTCTTACTATCACATGACTGATATAATAAATGATCATTTATTCAACTTTATTACAAGTAGGATCTAACAAATTTTTATATGAAATTCTTCAGTGTACTGACCCAGTTTACCATAGTACAAACTGCCTAAAAATACAACAGCTCAATATACTATTTAATATTTGTATCGTGTCCATAATGATGTTTTAAATTCGAGATAACAGAGCTTTTAAGGGTTATTGTGTTATTGCGAATACAACACTGGCCTCTAGTGTTCATTAATGTGAGTTACACGATCATGACAATGTGGCATGTGACTTACAATTTATATGAAAATTACTATTTTTATTAGAAGACTATTCTGTTTCTGCTAAATATTAAACATATTAAATATGTGACAATGGTGTTTTTTCGGGGTTTTTTTGTTTAAATAAAGTAAGCATTTTTAAATAGCTAGCTAGACATTGAAAATGTCAGATATTAAGCTTAAATAGGCCTAAATAAATCAATAAATCATCATTATCATCAAAACCACTAAAACCTTGGAATGATATAGGCCTACCTTCAAACAATAGATGTCCTTTTAAAAAGGATGTAACATTACTTAAGTTTAAGTAAATTTACTTATATTTTTTTGCGATTTTGTACATGAAAAAACATAAAACTTTGAGGAAATAGATTTCAGAGCAAAGCTTGTGTAACCAGAGCTGGCATATATATGGTTTTTATTTTATTTAATTTTTTTATTAAAGCTGTTTTAACTGAAAGAATGCATCGATTTGCAGCTCGACTCTCTTCATGGTGTATATCCTGGCGATTGGTTTTGTTTTGATGGATAAACTGGAGCCTTGAGGAGCTCTGTTGTGTAATGAAAGAGAGCTTGTGTTTAACGCTGGATTCAGCAGCACATTCACCTGCAGGAGTCTGCTCCAGCTCTCACACACAAAGAAACGCTTTGGAGAGTTTCAAAACACAGGCTGGGTCAGCTGCCACAAAGACTGCATAGTACAGGTTTGAGTCAAATGTCCAATCACAGACATATGTGGCCCTGGATCACAAAACCAGTCATAAGGGTCAATTTTTCAAAATTGAGATGTATACATCATCTGAAAGCTGAATAAATACGCTTTCCATTGATGTATGGTTTGTTAGGATAGCACAATATTTGGCTGAGATACAACTATTTGAAAATCTGGAATCTGAGGGTGCAAAAAAATCTAAATATTGAGAAAATCATCTTTAAAGTTGTTCAAATGAAGTCCTTAGCAATGCATATTACTAATCAAAAATTAAGTTTTGATATATTTACAGTAGGACATTTACAAAATATCTTCATGGAACATGATCTTTACTTAATATCCTAATGATTTTTGGCATAAAAGAAAAATCTATAATTTTGACCCATCCAATGTATTTTTGATTATTGCTACAAATATACCCCAGCGACTCAACACTGCTTTTGTGCTGCAGGGTCACATATGTGTTTTCTGATTATGTTTATGTCAATAAATAGCAGTTTCTCATTGTGGCCACTTACCCTTGTGACAAAGAAGTACACTTTAACATACTTTAAAAATGAGTAATATACTTTAAAAGAATGTACTTAAGTACAAACTGCATGTAATGTTTTCAGATACTTGCAGTTAAATTAAAATATAGTGTACATATAAGTAACACATTAAAATAAGTGCACTTCTTTAAAGCACGACAAAAGATTATCAAAATGATGTTAAGAACCTTTAATTTGCATGATCGAAAATCTACTTGAAAGTATCTCTCTTTAAGTACACTAATGTGGCCTTTTATTTCATTAATATTATGGTTACACTTTATTTTAAGGTAATGTTGTTGCAGTGTAATTACACAACTAAGTACTGAGTATTATTAGGTTATGGTTTGGTTTAGGGTTAGTTACTTAATAATTTACTCTTATTTCTAAAGTAAGTACATGTAAGGTGCAACTACGTCACTTTGAAATAAAGTACCTTTTCTGGGTCACATTTTAGTTTAGGGACAAATTCTCACTATTAACTAGATGCTTAACAACAACTTCGCCTCAATAAACCTCCTAATTTGTTTTTTTTTGCTGCTTATTAATAATCAGTACGGTAGCTGATAAGTTTAAGTATTGGGTGGCTTAAGAGATCTAGAATATGATCATACAGAATAAGGCATTAATATGTGCTCTATAAGTACTAATAAACAGGCAATATGCTATGCATATTGTGTAATTACACTGCAACAACATTACCTTAAAATAAAGCGTAACCATAATATTAATGAAATAAAAGGCCACTTAAGTGCACTTAAATGGAGACACTTTCAAGAGAAATTTGCGATCATGTCAAATTAAAGGTTATTAAAATCATTATGTTTTAATCTTTTGTCATGCTTTAAAGAAGTACACTTATTTTAATGTGTTGATTAATGTGTACTATATGTCCAGATACTACTACTACTAGTTAATAGTGAGAATTGGTTTCTAAACTAATGCATTACCATTTTCTGTAATATACGTCAGTACAGCTTTTTAAAAATATACTTTTAAGATTTGAAGTTGACTTTTTCACAAGGGACTCTAAATATGCCCCGCTAAAATATCAAGCTTGTTCATGAAACTGTCTTTTTTCCTGAAATATCAGTAAAATGCTCAAAAGCATTTTAAAGCACGTGTCTACACAGTAATTAGCTTTCAGCCCTGAGAAATATTCACTGGAGCTCTTCAGTGATTACATATGCTCGTTATTACTTGAATTAATAAGCATTTATGCAATATAACTAATCAAATAATTAACACAATACACACTAGAGTAAGTTCACAGACATTGCTATCAGAGTCCCTCTGGTTAGAAATACACTGATATTGCTGGTGGACACTTTTGTGCCTCATTTGAATGCTTCCAGTTCTTCTTTTGTGTAAAATAAGCCCTCAAAACCACAAAAAGTGTACATTTATATTATGTAAATATGTCAAAGTACAGTGCTTCTCTTGTCATCAAGTTGCTCAATGCATGCTCTTTGCATGTCATCTATAGTTAAAAAAAGAACAAAAGAAAAATAACTTATAAAAAGAGCAAAAGTTTCAGAACACATTTATTGGAGCTGAATCTTTGGAATATGTCAGTCGATCTGATTCGATCAGAGACAGAGCAGATGTGGAGGAGATTTTCTTTCGTGATGCAGATGTTCAAATACAAAACATTGATATCCATTTTAAGGCCTTGCTGTTTTTTATTCATTTTTTTCCTTCCTACAACAGCAACGTACAGAGGCAGTATTGAAAATAAAAGTTTTCTCTGCTTCTGCATTTTCTTGTAAAAAAAAAAAGAAAATGAAAAAGAAACAAATCGGCACAAAATTTCAAGGACAGTACAAAAAGCAAAAGAGAATCGGGGTCAGGTAAACGGGAGCTTTACTATAGGAAATCTGTATACCTTTTTCAATAATGAAAACATCTCGATAATTGACCATTTCAGAATCGTATTACATATTCTGAAACTATATTAAAAAAATGAACACTGTCTTTTTTATTTCAGTTGTCTTTTTTACAAATGAATGCTATAAACACATAAACTTCATCAAATATATTGATCAGTGCAACATTGTTTCTTTTTCGTTAATGCTACAGTATGCTTTCTCACAGAATCCCGACTGAAGCCAGTCGCCTTTATCCAGCTTCAGCTGACACACACGTAGCATCGACACGAGGATTCATGTCATCGGAAACTACCGGAAAGAAACGGGAAAACAACAGTATACAGCACAGTACATGAACATACCGAGAAACCTGTAGAAAACATTAGTATTGTCAGCAGTGAAGCCCTGTTATCGGTTAAACTACGTGTGTACGGCATTGCTAAAATCAGACCCATCCAGCGGTCCAGAATCCAAACCGTCGACCCAATGACAATGAGATGAGATGGTCTCCAGACGTCTCAAGAGAATGGGTTGTTGCGATTGGACCCTGCAGTTTGAGGCAACAGTCCTTTGGTACAGACACAAGGCCAACGACAGAACGCTTGCGAAGCGATGCGTGAGAACTTTTAATAGCACCACTCTTAAAATGAGAGTTTTATTCAAGAGCACATGCATTCAAGCTCGACGGATGGTGAAAGAAGCGCTTCGATGAAACCTCAAATCAAAGCAATCAAGGCAATGACGATCATCAATTATTTTTTTGGTATGCTGGATAAACAGACATTCTGAATGTGATTATAGAGGATATGATGATTATAAATCTGTAATCCAGGTGAATAAAACTCGCCTATGAAATGCATTTATGTTCCCGTGATGAAATGCGCGCTGGATTTGTATTAACATCTGTCTTGAACAAGGGCTGCATCTTTTGGGAGCGTAGCAAAATAACCAAACAGGATGGAAAAAGCACACGTTTCACTTTCACAAAACAGTCAGACGATTGTATTTACAACATACAACCCAAGAAAAAAGGGATACTGCAGCTTTCTTTTTTGTCCTTTTACTCGTTTCTTTGAAAAGGGCATTAAAATATATTAAAACTTATGTACAATATGCAGGATTTCAACATTAAAGCGCTATGAATTTACCGGGATTTGTTTTGCAGATTCGACCGACAGCTTTTTCGAGAACTAAAGGGTTGAAAACACCAAGAAAACAACAGAGGAGGCCAAAAAAGATGTACCAAAGGCACTGACTGAACCATACCCAGAATGCAACAGGGCTGGACGATTTTCCACCCCGTTTGATCCTTGCCCTACCATGGGGTATTAACCTTCCCTTGGTCACAT
Source organism: Sinocyclocheilus anophthalmus (assembly GCA_018155175.1). Classification (NCBI taxonomy): domain Eukaryota; kingdom Metazoa; phylum Chordata; class Actinopteri; order Cypriniformes; family Cyprinidae; genus Sinocyclocheilus; species Sinocyclocheilus anophthalmus. Next base: position 8,070 of record JADLZN010002509.1, on the reverse strand, counting down.
ATGGTTCTTTTTTTTTTGTTTTGTTTTTACACATCTCCTTAAAGCGCAAAGCAATCTTTTCAAATAAAAATAAATGATTTTTTTTTCCTCCTACCCAAAAAAACAAACAAAAGATAAATACTTTATAACATTATTATATATTGGTCTCAACACCAGCATCGGATTGTAAAAATGATCAACCAAAAATAATACGAAATAAAAAATTAAAATAATAATTTCAATCATCTGTACATATTCTTATTTTTCCTTTTGTTTTGTTTTTTCCTTGTATTCAATGTTTTGTACACAGTGTCCCCTACTGGTAGGTTCCGTTCACTGCAGCTCCTGAGAAAAGCATGGCTCAGTCCCAGACCTCCCATTGGTTCGCTGAACCACAGAGCCTTGTCCTCCTCCAACCGGAAGGCATCGGCAGTCCATTTTAGCCCCGCCCTCCCTGTGGAGAGGTTCCCTCTGATTGGTCGGCGCCTCACGCTTCTGAGTACGTGTTCTGTGAGTTGAGCTTGTCCTTCTTTAACTTGACGCCGTCCACTAGCTCAAAGTTATAGTTTTCCAGGGCGGATAAGTTCCTGTCGGACATGGCGCTGTGGGAGCAGGCGCAGTAGAGGACCACGCCGCAGATGGCGCCGAGGAAGACCCCCAGCGCGCTCATGGCGATGATGGTGATGAGGATGGGGTCCAGCGTCTTCAGCATGTTTCCGGCGCCGCTGATCTCGTGGTTCTCCACAATCTCAGGGAAGTCTGTGATGTCCACGACTGGAAGAGAACAGATCAGCAAGCCTGTTTTAGATATTGCTTTTGGATTTTATGCAGTCAAACCAAAAATTATTCAGACACCAGATATGATTTTTGATATATATATATATTTTTTTACTAGTGGGGTTGCAGGACACTACAGTCACTAATTCGAGGAGTTTCCAACATTTATTTGCATTTGCATGCATTATAGTTGAGAAAGCCACCACTGATTTCATTGACGTTGTCCCAGTGAATGCTCTGTGGGACATCTGGGTCTATAAAAAAGGGGCAACATAAAACATCAGGACATGCACAGAATCAATATTGCCATCTAAAGTCAGTTGTTTTCTACAGGGGCCTCAGCCACAATAGGGCCACAATAGGCGTAAAAGATTAAAATAAGACCAAAAACAAGCTTTTAAAATCTACCAACAGCTAAAAATCCAAAACTATCAAGTTAAAATCATATTTACAATTTTAATTTGTTCCTCAACCTGCCATTATATTTAAGGACCAATGGTTGTCATGATATTGGTAGATGAGAGCAATTGTCAAAAAAGGATTTCTAAGTAATGGATATTTTTTTAAACTCAAAATATTGTATTGTGCAGAAAATAGAGCTTTCAGGAGTAAAATAAAATAAAATGAAAATAAAGTATACTAAAATTAATTTGTAATTATCTTATATACATGTTGTCACAATAAAGTAATGTAAAGTCATGGTTAATAAGTGTAAAACCCAGTTATGAAGTAAGAAAATCTGGAGGAATGTTTAAATGGAAGTATTTAATGATTGTAAATATGTTTTTAAAATATTTTGATACATAGATCTTAGTCAGCGTAGCACCATATTTAATATTTGAAGGGAATGAAAACAAGGCTGTGAGTGGTTGAAAAAATAAAATAAAAAATAATAATATAAAAACTCTATAAAAGTGTTGAAAGTTAGGAGTTGTGAAAATGACATGATCAAGGACTTTCATACAGTGTGCAAAACTGTGCGTTTGTCCTTCACAGCCTCATTTTCATTCACATTCAATTCAATATGGCATCTAACCTGACTCCCAGTGTCTGTACTTAAAAAATGTTCGAAAATGAGCAGCTTTGTCATTACAGCAGTAGTAGCAGAAATATCCAAAACCATAGGCTGTATGACACAGTCTTAATTGATCTCAGTGTATTTAGCACTATAATGGATTAACTGAGTCACCCTTGCAGTCAGCCATGTTCAGATTGTCTAAGATTTTGATGTCATCCACAGCAATGTCTCCCCAACTCTTCCTCTCCACTACGCTTTCAATTACCACCTGAAATAAAGACAAACACCAACATTACATTTGAACTATATGGACCCTGGACACAGAATTAGTCATACTTGGGGAGCAATAGCCAACAAATCATTGTATGGGTCAAAATACGAGGTTTCGTTATCCAAAAATCATTGGATATTAAGTAGAATCATGTCCATGATTATTTGGTAAATTTTCCTACTGTGAATATATAAAAACTTCATTCATGATTAGTAATATGCATCGGCGCAGAAAAAAACCGTGTTTTCATTCGGACAACTTTAAAGGCGATTTTATCAATATTTAGATTTTTTTTGTACCCTCAGATTCCAGATTTTCAAATAGTTGTATCTCGGCCAAATATTGTCCTATCCTAACAAAAACCATACATCAATGGAAAGCTTATTTATCAGCTTCAGCTTTCAGATGATGTATACATCTCAATTTCAAAAAATTGACCCGTATGATGGTTTTGTGGTCCAGGTAAATTTAACATGCACTCAATGTAAATTTTTTGTAACACACACACCACACATCACATCACACAAACACCACCCCACACACACACACACACACACACACCACACAACCACACACACACACACACACCACACACAGGTTTGTTTTTATGGTTTGTGGGGACTCTCCATAGGCGTAATGGTTTTTAATACTGTACAGACCGTATATTCTATTGCACTACACCAAACCTACCCTAAACCTACCCTCACAGGAGACTTTCTGCATTTTTTAGATTTTCAAAAAAAAATAATTCTGAAGTATTAGAAAGCCTTTGCATTACGGGGAACTGAAAATGTCCTCAGAAATGCCACTTCCGTTGTAAATGAACCTATGTCATACCTTGATTATACGACAAACTTGTCTCCTTAATAAAATTACAAACATGCACACAGACACACACCTCCTTCTTTCAGTACCTGGTAGGGTTTATTGGAGTGGGGTATGAGCACGCGGCCCTCCCTCCAGCGGTTGCCTTGATGACCGCTGACCGTCCAGAGCAGGACATCAGCTGAGCCCTGGCTGCTTTCTCTGCGCTGTTTGATGTGTAGCGTGCCAATGTGAGAGCCAAACATGTGATACCAGAAGGACAAGCACAGGTCCGAGTCCTGGCCCGACACGGATGGACTCACTAACCGAGCCACTTCTGTCTCCTGAGCACCTGTTGCCAGTGTGTAGATGAAGTTCCCTGATCCGCCTACAGCAGACGGAGAGAAACCATGTGAGGTTCAGATGTTTCACACTTTCCATGCTGTGAGGCCAATGGGTGCAGTTTTTTTCTTACCAGTGTGGTCCATGTTTGGGCCGGTGTTTAGAGTCGGGGTGCCGCTGGACTGGATCTGCCACCTGAAACCGCTGTCCTCTGACATCCAGCCACAGAATGAAGGATCACTGGCCCAGCCAAAGTCACAGGCAAACCACAGGAACGCTACAGAGAGAACACATACAAACACACAGGGAAAGATTATTAACATATACACTATTTGAGGTCATATTACCTAAGCAGGTGACACACACACAAAACACACACAAACACACCACACCACACACACACACACACAACACCCACCCACACACACACACACACGTTGTGTTTCCATGTTTGATGGGGACATTCCATAGGCGTAATGGATTTTATACTATACAAACCGTATATTCTATCGCCCTACACCAACCCCACCCCTAAACCTACCACTCCACAGGAAACTTTGTGCATTTTTAATTTCTCAAAAAAACTAATTCTGTATGTTTTATAAGCTTGTTTCCTTATGGGGACCTAAAAATGTCCCCACAATGTCAAAATTTACTAGTATCACTATCCTTGTAGGGACATTTGGTCCCCATAATGTAGTGAATACCAGGTACACACACACACACAAACACAAACACACTCAATATTATTTATATTTTGGAATGGTTACTTTTTATATTTAATAATGATACTATGATATTATTTACATTAATGCATTTTAATATAGTACAATAAATATAATATATGAGTAAACATGATAAAACAATTATGTACACCACCATTCAAAGGTTTGGGCTTGCAAAGATTTTTTAAGTATGTGAAAGAAGTCTCTTATGCTGACTAAAGCTGCATTTATTTGAGTAAAAATACAGTAAAAACAGTAATATTATTACATTTTAAAACAGCTATTTTCTCTGTGAATCTCTGTTAAACTTAATGGATTCTGTGATGGGGTGGGGCAGGCGTATTTTTCAGCATATTTCCATATCTTCAGAGTCACATGTCTTCAGAAATCAGTATAATATGCTGATCTGCTGCTCAACAAACATTTCTGATTATCATCAATGTTGAACACAGTTGTGCTGCACAATATTTTTGTGGAACCATTATCATATACTTTTGAGTCTTTAACGATAGAAAGCCCAAAAGAACAGCATTTATTTGAACACTCAGAAAAAAAAGGTACAATAGCTGTCACTAGGATGGTACCTTTTCAAAATGTACTTTTTGTACCTTATTTACTCCTAAAAGATGCATATTATTACCTTAAATGTTCATATTCATATCTAAAGAGTACATTTTAGTACCTTTTGTAAGTGACAGCTTTTATACCTTTTTTTCTGAGAGTGAAACAGAATCTTTTGTAACATTATAAATGCCTATATTGCCTATATTTTGATTAATTTAATGAAACCTTGCTGAATAAAGCTATTCAAATTTTTGTAACAGTAGTGTATAACATTTGAATGTTTCAAAGCTACTGTGTGATTGATTGGACTACACAAATCTCCAAACTACATGCTTTATATCTACTGTCCACTTGATGGCAACAAATAGTTATTTTACAAGCAGAAAACACCTCATTTAAGCATGAGCATTTCTAAATCCATTCCAAATTCAGTCGTGCCTAAGCCAGATCCACATTTATACACCAAATATAGCTAGATCTAGAGCGAGAATACAGAGCACACGAAACAATGAAGCTTTGAAACTGAGATTGACATGAAAGAAGGAGGGAGGGATTTAACGATGTTAGATTGAGAGAGAGATAGAAAGCCACAGAGAGAGACAGCATGAAGAGCAGAGAGAATTGAGACGGACAGAAAAGCAGAAGCATGTCTAGGATGTCAGCTATGCCGGAGCCTGCACAGCCTCAGCGCTGCTTTTCTAGACAGTTTAATAAAGCCAAGCGCTCCGCTCCCTTAATAATACCAGGATTCTCCACGAGCTTCACAGGGTATTTGCTCACTGAATGCAAAGGAAAGAATTTCCCATTAAAAGCCGCAGCTCAGGCATGCAGCCACTGCCGCTGCAAAAAATGCCAGTTTCCAATTAATAGTTATTTCTTCTTTACCATCTTTAAATGGATTGGGGCTGTTGCAGTGTAGGACAGCGCAAGGATACGTTTCACCGCAGTCCAGAACGTTCTACCAGTTTTGAATGCTTGTCATAGCAAATAAACCACATCCAATAATAGAAAGCACACACATCTACTCAATGTTAACCAACCAAGACCACAACACCCACCACACACACACACACAACACACACCACACACACACACACACATGCTATTAGGACCTTCAATCTATTCAGTTGTGTTGCTGTTTTGCTGTTGTGATGAGGCTCAGACAGGGCCAAACAGACACACACAGACACACACACAAACACTGGCTAATTAGACACAGGGTCGTTAAGGGGGCATTTCTCATTTGCCCATTAGTGAGCAGTCTTGAATGGCTAATCAGTCATTACGCTGAATTAGCAAATCAGAGGGGCTCTTTATAGATTTTCACAAGAACACTTCAGAAATGAGATTACATACTCATCTTTGAGTTTACACACTTAGAATCAAACGGCCTCAACAACCAAACAGAGAACTAAGAAAACATACAATAAGAATGATCTTTCTTAAAGGTGCAGTGCGTCATTTCGGTGCTGCTAGCGACACCAAATGTAACTGCAAAAATGTTTTCTGAAGAAAATTGCTTACTGGCCCTCATCAAATAGAGTGCATCATTTTGTTTCTCTTGTTCAGAAAAACAGGTAATCCTGCATGAAACTCATAAACACATATTTTAAATGTGCCCATTATTTGGGGAAATGAGCTACAATTGGCTTACTTAGAGTTGTCTGTGCACATTGAACTGGGATAGGAGAAAGTATGCTAACACTGCAAAAATGACATGCCGCACCTTTAAGGGAGTATGCATTAGCACAATCCTGGATAATTAAAGAAATTACAGATAGAATTAGAGGTAAGTACCTTTCTCACCTGGAACTGTGCTCGTCTCTGTGGTCGTCTCTGGCGCAGCGGTTCCACCTGTAGTGTGGACACAGAGAAGGCCATTAGATGAAAACTTAAAGTGAGACACTGGCTAATATTTTATTTGGATATTATCAGGAGGTAAGGATCTGACTGTGCTAATTCCCCTCTTTGTATTTGCTTAGCATTTTTAAAACGAGCTTTGCCGGATGAGACATGCAAATACGTTCAGAAACGTTGGAACCTTTACTTTAAGCATTTAGCAGAGGGGAGTGTAATTCTGTGCAACACACTCTGTGAGACTGCACTGAAGTGAACACAGAGGAGATTACAGACAGAATTTATAATGCAGTGTTAGTATTAGCAGCTGGAGAGCAGAAGAAATTTTAATAGTCACACATGAATACCAAGGTAAGTGCAAGCTAGGTTGGAATGGTGTATTATATCACTGTATACTACATACAGTGTCGTTAGTGTTAATCTTTACAAGTTTTATTTATTTTTTATTTTTCTCGTGGAGTGTCTATTTAACTAAGTGCAAAATAGCCCGCCTTGTTGGCAGAAGCTATTTACACAAACTCCGCCCACCAACGGTGGTCAACCAATGGTTGGTCTACTCAACACTACAAAAGACGATTGTATAAAATCAGCTCCAGTGGCGTAGATTGGGAAAGCATGTGCCAAAGTCATTTTCGACCCGAGTTCGAATCCACCTTTTGCCAAACTCATTCTTCTCCCTTTTCACATCACACATCAAATCGGAAAGGCATTTATTTTCAATAAAAATGAAGGAAATAATGAAAAAGTTTTAAAATAAAGAGAGTGTAGGTGTAAGGAGTGGCTGAATTTATCCAATAGGTGGATCCATTTAATATCTGAATTCAAATGATATTATTTAACAACAATACGTTATGGGATTGCACATCCAAGCAGACACAAATATTCCTCTGCGTACACACCTTTTATGTCCCTGTGGATTTTCTTCTCACAGTGCAGGTAGTCCAAACCTTTCAAAATCTCCTTCAGCATGGTGGCTATCTGGCATTCGTCAAAGGGTCCGGCTCTCACACACACACACACAAACACACCACACACACACACACACAACACACAAACAGGTTGAGGGTGTAGAGCTCATGATCGCTCGCAGATAAAGTCAAAGCACTTACCAGGTCCAGAGCCGAACCTCCTCCCAGATATTCCATTATGATCCATAGTTTACTACCCTAAAGGAAAAACAAGCCATTGAGATATGAACTGAGGTAGGAAAGCGCTGAAAAATTTCAATTATGACCAACTGTGTAATAGCTCTGATTCACTGAGTGAGTCAACTCAAAAGTGAGTTTCGTAATGCAATCTTTTTGTCTGACTTTTGTTGTTGGTACAGGAAACACTGGCAAGCATGATATCTGATGAATATATCATCACATTTTATGAGAGAAGTAACTATAATGGGATTATGACATGTGTCAGAGGAGTGAATGTGAGATCACTGGCAATCAATCTCTTATTAGTTGACAGCTTTTGTTTTTCCTTATTTTTTTATTAACTTGTCTTTCTGCTTTCAGACTGTAGACCAAAAGTTGTTGCTGTTGAAATTATAATGTATGTTTATATTTAAAAGCTTTCTCATGCACAATGTATAGCATACCCTATATTTACGCTGTTGTTTTGTTTTATTTTTATTCAGCCTTCAATTTGGATGAGACCACTGGCCAAGATATGGTATTTTTTAGCAGCTTTTTTTTCAATTAATTAAACTAAGAAATAATCCACCTATCAGAATAATTATT
>JADLZN010002508.1:0-16672 GCA_018155175.1 Sinocyclocheilus anophthalmus | reverse complement strand
TAGATATATATATAGATATATATATATATATATATATATATATATATATGAAGTAATCCGCGCATCACACCTATATATATATCTATATATTAGTGATGCGCGGATGAGCTAAAACGTCACCCGAATCCAATGATCCACCCGCCAACCGCCCGCTCCTGTATTTTTGTCTGATTTAGATAACCCCACCCGACCCGCACCCGATCATCACAATAGGGTTCGTACGGTCATAAAAAACCTGGAAAAGTAACTGAACAGCCATTTCCAGGCCTAGAAAGTTTTGTAAAAAAAAATGAACTCAAAAAGTTTTTGAAAAGTCATAAAAATCTATTTCACAATTCTCTGTATAAAAGAATTATGTTTGAGCAGGTCCTGAATTTGGATGCAGGATTGCACATATATCGCATTACTCATTCCCGCAGCTTTCGAATTTAAAATGAGGGAAATTACTGCAAAAACTTTATTCAATATAGTGTGTAGGTTAGATGAGTAAATAAATCCACACAAACAATCAGATGAAAACAGCGTAGGTGATTCAGCTGTACCGCGTCTTCTCTCTTGGACTTTCGATTCACAATCGACGATCTAGAGCGATGCACTCTGCGATAAGGACTTTAGCTCGCGTTGCAGACAGTGGACAGAATGTCATAGCCTGATGGTCATTGCTGCACGTCACAAAACCGTATTATTTTTAAGCCATTCGGTACTCGCGCTCCCCAGAGGCGCGTGCGCTCACAGTCACAACCCAAAGCGCGTACTGTGAGTACCAAATTGAGAAAGTACTGTCAGGTTTGTCTTAAGTTAATGTAAACAGTTGCGAAATAAAACGCATGAGTATCAGTATTGGATCCGTGAAATAGGTCTTGTGACAGCAGCCTATTAAAGCTGTGCCGTCTTTTATTAATGTTAATCAAACAACAAAAGACAGAGAAAATCCCTTACTGCTCTTGACTAAATGTTTTGTTGAATAACTTTTAATGTTAATTTACAGTTTATTCAATTTCTGTAGCCTATTTAAAATACGTTCATAATTTAGAAAATGTAGTTAATACTTGCATCATTTATGATTTATTTTATCCACCTGCAAATAATCAGAATGCATTTTTTTTTACCCGACCCACCCGATCCGCGGATATAACCGCCATCCGCGGATCATATATAGTGACGGGTCTCCTGTTCTCCAGTGGGTGTGGTTGGTAGACTCATCAAGGGAACAATGTACACCTGTTCTTCCCTCTATAAAGCTTAGGCTCTGTTGGCATGGGGGTGCTTGCTCCTGGCTGCGTTTGCTTGAGTTTGGACTTTGTTTATTTTGGATTTTGTTATTACTTAAAACTTGGTTCTGTCTGATGCTTTGATTAATCATGTGTCTGACAGAAATTGTGTTAGTGTTTTGATTTCTTGTTTAATTTATTTATCTATTTATGTTAATAAATATTTTGATTTCTTGTATAATTTATTTTTCTATTTATGTTAATAAATATCTGGTTAAACAAAACAACATGATGTCCTCAATCATTGGTCCGGCTTAAGCCGTATATTTATAGTTAATATATAGATAGCATTTATGACCCATTGCAACTTTTTTATTTAATTTCAGGTATCTATCAACAGGAGACTCATTCCGATCAATAGCTTTTAGCTACAGGGTGGGTTACTGCACAGTGGCAGGAATTGTAAAAGATATGTGTGAGGCAATATGGTCTGGCATGGTTCAGGAATACATGGCCTTCCCTGAACAACACCACTGGAAAAGGATTGCTGAAGACTTCCATAGGCTATGAAACTTCCCCAACTGCCTGGGGACAATTGATGGGAAGCATGTTGCAATACAGGCCCCATCATCAACAGGGTCCATGCATTATAATTACAAAGGGAGCTTCTCCATCGTCCTCCTAGCAGTATTTGATGCCATGTACCTTTTCCGGATGGTGGATGTGGGGGCATATGGGAAAAGCAGCGATGGTGGGACCCTCTGTGCCTCTGGCTTTGGTAAGGCCCTCCATCAGGGGACCCTCGACCTGCCAGAGGATGCACCTTTACCAGGAGCAGAATACCTCCAGCCTGTCCCACATGTAATTGTGGGTTATGAGGCTTTTCTTCTGAAGAAGAACCTTGTCCGACCCTACCCAGGAAAACACCTTGACAGAGAGAAGCGTGTGTTCAATTACTGTCTTTCCCGTGCAAGGAGGATGGTGGAGTGCACACTTGGGATCCTTGCTGCACAGTGGAGACTCTACCACAGAGTGCTTGGTGTCTCACCAAAAGTCGCAGATGTAGTGGTGAAGGCCACATGGATCCTTCACAATTTCCTTCGCTTTGAGGATGCTGATGAAGAGGAAGGAAGTTGTGCCCCCTGCCATTGGAGCAGCAGCTTGCTATGCAGCCCATCCAGTGAGTAGGCAGCAACAACACCTCTAGGGAAGCACTGGAAATTAGACAGAGGTACACCACCTACTTCTCTTCTCCTGCAGGTGAAGTTGCATGGCAGCATTCTGTCATCTAATGCCTTGTGATGACTCCCACCACCATCAGGACAAGCTTTAGCAGTAACATGAGGACCACTACTATCAGTAACATCAACATCAGGACCACCACCAGTAGTATCAAGAAAGACTCTTTTAAGAGCCACCCTTAGAAAAGGAGCATATTTCCATTTTTACTTTCACTAACAAAACAAAAATAAAGCAGTGTCCAAAATGAAAAGAGGAAAATAATTGACTGGGAAAGAAGATTAATTTAAATCATATTATTTTAATGATCAATTTTCATAATACAGTGTCCTAAAAGTAAATTAAAGCAATTACAGCTGTGTTACATTAAGTATTCTGTGTGAGTATTGTAGTGTTTTAATGATGGTCAGAGCTAAAACTTATTGCCTCATGTAAAACGAGGGAATTTTATTTTAAACATCTGAACGACGGCGTGGAGGGAAGACGTTTCAAAGCCCCAGCTGTAACTTACATGAAAAACCATCCTCATCATCTGGTTTATCAGCAGTGTTGGGGAGTATGTTACATGTAACGGAATTACATAATTAATTACAAAATAAAAGTAATTGTAATCACTTACAGTTACTGAGAAAAAATGTGTAATTAAATTAAAGTTACTTATGAAAATGTTAAGGATTACAAAGGGGTTACATCTGCTTTTTTCTCCACATACAGATTTAATTAATTTCTTTCATAAATTGCATTGACTGCTCTAAAATATGAAACACCAATGTTTCAGAAGTTTATAACATGCTTATGCGATTGCAATTTCCTGATATGGGTTTAGGTCTAGATATGCTTATGTTTTTTAACATAATTTTCCAAGGCTTTGTTAGATTCCAGTGTTTACTGTCATAGCTATATAAAGAATTGATTCCAAAAACAGTATCATAGCTAATAAAATACTTATTTAAAATCATAACAATATATATTTAACCTCAGAATGATCTCAAAAGTAAGCTGATTTTGGTGGGTGCTGTGCTTCAAAGGTGACAGTGATCTTCCACAGTTGGTATGATTCTGTTAGGGTCTTCATGACAGTCTGCAACCATACTTGGTAGAATGCCTCAGTGGTCATCGTTAAAACAACACCTTTTTACCTTGTCTGTTCACAGCGAGGTCATTTTGTAGCATTTCTCTTTAAATGTTAATGAGCTCTGCTCACCCGCCCCTTTCTTCCATGGAAGAGCAAATTTAAAAATAATCATAAAAAAATATAAAGTGTCAAACTTACTTCTTCTGGAGGTGCAGCTGAATCACGAACAGTGGGTATTGATCCATTCTTGAGTTTTAACTTTTTAACAAAACCTGCCTTGAAATTGTCCCTCGTTCAGAAAGCAGTCTGGAGTAAAATTATTTGCGCAGACATAAATTATTTTTGAATTGAGGTCCTGTAAAACAAAACGAATGCACTGCGTCCTCAGTGGCTCTGATGGTGGGAGAAAACTCGGATTCTTATGTTCTTCTAAATCACAAAACTACAAAACACCTGCATTGAAGACATTGTCGCTACAGCTGCTGGAGCTTGGAGAAAATTATGGGCTTTGTACAACTGGCTGAGGGCGAAAAAATATGCTAATATTGGACAGTGCATCAGCGGTTGTGGGCGAGGTCTGAACAATATGATATCATACTGCTCAGAAAATCAAAATGGCTTGATAATTGAGACTATTTAGGATTTTGGGGATTAAAAAAAAGGAGTGAATGAATTTTTATCATTGTAGGGTGGCTGTGTCCACACACTGCTAAGATACATTTATATGCTCATTTATATTAATGGTCTGTGGCTCAGGGTAGACATGCGTGAGCACCGCAAAAACGTCATGGGTTTGATTCCCAGGGAACACACATACTGGTAAAAAAGGTATAGCCTGAATGCACTGTAAGTCAATTTGGATAAAAGCGTCTGCATTAAGTTATTAATGCAAAAACACCATGTAAAAGTGAATTTTGCATCCTATGTCTACTTTAAAACTGAAATACAATCTTAATTCAAGTGATGAAGGATTTCGTAAGTGTGACAGTAATCAGTGTTGAGTAAAACTGTAAGGTTTACCCTGCCTGGTTTACAAGTTTAAAAATGATAAACAGTTGAAAACATTCGTCAGAAATTTAGAAAAAGAAAATCATGATCAAAAAAGTAATCAAATGTAATGTGTACATTCCTTTAATAAAAATGACATTTTTAAGTAGGGCTAACTTTGTAATCTGAACCTATTACATTTCAAAAGTATCCTTCCCCCCCAACACGGTTTATTATTATGGCTTTCAGGACAGCGCCGATATTCTTATATATCTGCATCTAACTTTCTCTTTGGAGCCAGAGTACGATGTGAAGGTATTTCAGGTGTGCAGGGTGGTAGAGATCTCAGGAAATCTAGGCTGTGTGCTGTTGGCCTGGGTTTGGGTCAGTGACAGGGACTGTGCATTCTCATCTGTTGTCTGAGAGGGGAAAAAAACCTGTAATAAAAAAAAAATAAGAGTAGTAGTAATATAAGTCGATTCTGACATAAATTGGTAGAGGGGACCCTGTCCCTGGATGTATGGATCAGGAAGTGAGATGGACAATACTTCCACATCCGACTGCGGCATCCTGATGCCCCTGAACATGACATCTTCTCTCATTTTTTTCTCTATGTAAGTGTCTCTCAAGTATTGCCAATTCTAGACATTTTTCTACGGAATTCATATGGACAAAACGTTAATCGCAGTTTGAGAAACACCTGGAACAAGAGGAGCTATTTGACGGACATTATACTTTCAACAACAAAAGTAGCTCTGAGGTTTGAAGCTAGGCTGACAGAGATTTTACTGTTAACTAGTTGTCTTGCTGACTCCATTTACCTGGTAGACCCATGGCAAACGGAAATTTCCCCAGGCATTATTTCAAAATTTACATTGAGCGGTAGTCAAGGGAAGTCATATGTGAGACACTGAATGTTCAGACACCAGAAATATCAATTTATCCTCCATTTTTCCGTTGTTGTGCTTTGACGTTTGTCTGTGACGTTTGTCGGAGGGTATTTGTTCCCCCCCTCTACTTAATTAGATGGCTGACCAAAAGTGACAGTGATGAGCGCTGCATTTTATCCAAAGTTGAACATTCTTCAACTCTCGGCGCCGAGAAAAAAACGCCCGAGCGCTCAGCGTGAAAAAGATGCTCAGCGATAGGCAGGCTCTTGCGTTTTTAAAAAAACGCGGCGCTCCCATTGAAAACAATTGAAAAAAAATATGCTAGCCTTAGGAAAAAACGCTTTGGTGGACACGCGGCCTTAGCGAGAAGACCATGATCAGGCAAGCAGGACAACTGGCAGCCAGTCCCGGGTGTTTTTTTTTTTGCGCCATGGGCGGGCATTGGGGGCCTGGCCCGCCCTGTGAGTCACTAGTGCCCGCCCTGGACGAGCCTGCTGTCTCCCTTCACCTGTTCAGCAGGCAGCTCCACGTCCCACCAACCACCAGTCCTTGCTTGTTTGCACAATTTTTTTTTATCAATAGGCTACTGTTATAAAAAGTTATCGTTTTGTATATATATAACTCCTGAATAAAAATAAAAATGTGTTTGGTCTGATTAAAAAAATAATAATTTTAACGTATTTGATTGGTTTGTCGATAGTGAGCGCGGAAATGTTGGGTTGTTTGCTAAGCATAGCGCTACCTCTACCGTTAGTTTTAATAAAAAAAAAATTTAATGCTGAGCGATCTCGTGTGGCAGTGCTATGGATATACGGCGTTTCTTTAATCAAAAACCACCAAAGTTGGCAGGAGAGAGCAGCAGCGATGTAACGGTAGGCGAAAGCCCTGGGTGTCGCAGTTTGCAAGACGTTGCAGAGGCCAGCCGTTCCAGTTGCCAAGGCCTCAAGCAAGGGTCGTCACAGGTGGCAGCACCAGGGGATCTCGGAGTTGAGAAACCCAACCAAGTAATCTTAAAAAACTTGCCTGCACGTGTTTTCTCAGGCAAAAAAAGATAATTCAACAGCTCCTGGTATAGAAGCAGAGACTGGCTGGAATACTCTATTCATGCTGATGCTGCATTCTGCTACCCATGCAGAATGTTTCGAGCGCCCTCCTCTGCCACAGACACCACATTTACGATTATTGGATTTTGCGACTGGAAGCATGCAGTGGAAACTGGGAAAGGACTTAATAAACATTCAGCGTCAAAAGAACACCAGACTTGTGAAGCTATGTGGAGGGACAAGGAAAGACGGATTCAGACCGGTAAAGAAATCACAACTTTAATCAATGCAGAACATTTGGAACGCAATAGATACTACTTATCATCAGTAATCGATGTCGTCGAGTTCCTTGCAGTGAACCAGCTCCCTTTTAGAGGTGACCATGATGCTTTTGATTGTATGGCTGAAGAGGGATGCGGATTATTTTTGTCCTTATTTGAATATACTTTGAGGAAAGATGCTGTGTTGGCCAAGATAGCGCAGACTATCCCACACAATGCTAGGTATACTAGCCATGACATTCAAAACAGTTTGATAGAGATAATGAGTACTTTGGTCACGGAGCACATAGTGAAAGAGGTTGGCGAGTCATTTTTTACGATAAAAGTGGATGGAACTCGAGACCCGGGGAAAAAACCCGACAGGAAGAGAGAATATTTCGATAGTTGTGCGTTTTGTGAATGAACTGAATGAGCCAACTGAACGTCTTCTGACAATTGCCACAGCTGACCAGGGAGACGCAGAAACACTGACTGACACGATAATTGAAGAATTAACAAAAGCAGGACTGAGTTCTGGGAAAATCATCAGTCAGGTGTATAACAAACATTGCACCGAGATATACACAATGTCCACTGTTTCAACCACCAATTACATTTGGTGGTCACCCATGCTTTGGCAGCAGAGCAGGCCTTGGTGGACTTTTTCACTATGTGTAACATGCTCTACAAATTCTGCAGAAAGCCTACCGTTGCCATTCTCTACAAGGGAGAGACATTGAAGCGCCTCCTAGACCAACGCTGGACTGGTCATTTTGGCACGGTCTCCGTTATTCTGAGATCATTTGATGACCTATCCACACTGCTCCGAGAAATCAACAGCAGCCCAGCCTATGGCGCAGATGTGCGAGTTGAAGCAGCAGGTTTACTACGGGCCATGTCTGAACCCAGCTTTAGGTTCATTGCAGAGATGGTGCACAAAATCTTATCGTATCTCGACCCCCCTAATCTGATGCTACAGGCAGAAGAAATTGATCTGTTAACAGGTGTGCAACTTGTAAATTCAGCATGTACGTGTATTGAAAATCTCCGTTCTGAGACGGAATTTGTGACACTCTTGAAGCGTTGCAAGGATGCAACAATAGAGCCTGTGCCAAATAAGAGACAACGCACACTAAACACATCCTTCGCCATGTATGCAGTTGAGGAAAGAATTATATATGAAGATCTCAGCGAAGAAACAGAGCTACGCAGGATGTATTTCAGTTGTATCAATGCAGTTTGTGGGGAAATGAGGGAACGCTTTGGGGAACGCAATTGTGTGCTGATGGATGCGCTCAGATCTCTGGACCCAGAGGATTCTACTTTCTTGGATGTGTCCAAAGTGAAACCTTTACTGGACCTTACTAATACACCCATTGTGGAATCTGAATACACAGTGGCTCACCAATTCCTAAGCATGCAAATGAAGGACTCATTTCCAGCCGACGGGGGTAAATGGACAATGAAAAAAGTTCTACAACACTTTCAGAAACCTCTCGAAGCAATGCCAAGCGTGATGATGTCGCTCAAACATGCTTTGACCTTTGGTGCCAGCACGGCACTCTGTGAGAACTCTTTTTCCACATTAAAGAACGTCCTTACAGAGCATCGCCTTAGCATGCTTCATCGACGCAAGGCCAATTTAATTAAGTTGGCATTTGAAAAGGACCTAACCAAAAAGTTCCGGGAGGAGTGGAAGGACATTGTTAATTTTAATGATTAAAAAAACCCTTGTAATGTAAAACTGACAGTTTATTTTTTATTTTTTAAATTTTCTGGTTCGATAGGGGGTTATTGTAAGAGAATAGCAGTGCTTTTTTTTTTGTGACCAGACTTTCAAGGAGTCATCTTCCCTTTAAGTGACACCAATCTAATCCTGTTTACGTGAAATAAGCTGCTCAAGCAGGTTTGAGCTAACGGACCTGTTGTTGTTATGACAGCAACTCCAGGATAAGCTTCAAATAACTCAAGTTAACAATCCTGGATCATGTCAAATCATCAACAATAAAATCCAGCTACAGCTAACTGAGAAATCCCTGTTCTGTCGGAGCGTTTTCACCATAGGCCTACTTATTTGACCCCAGCTGTGGAATAAAACACTAAAAAAATCACTTAACGTATAATACATATTATTTATTTATATGAGCGGCTTATAAACAACTGTGACCAAATATATGTGCTTTATATAGTATTGAACAGAAAAGGGCAATAAAAAGCTATTAAGCTAAAGATATTTGCAACAATACTTCACAATATAAAGACACACTTACTGTATATGAGCTCCATATTTCAAAAATTCTCTTTTAAAAACTATGTCTAAACTCCACATGATTGCGGCAGGTTGCTTTGAATCTCTCGACATTGGCGTGTTGCATCTGACCCTCTAACAAAACGATTTTCTCTTCTGTATGTTTGGTTTGTTTGCAACAAGAGGGTGCTTTACCGCCACCTGCTGCACTGGAGTGTGGATCAGAAGTTTGGCAAGCAAGCAAGAAAGGAAGAAATTTAAACTTTCTTGTTCGCTCCATCTGACCTGTTTTTTTAAAGGGGTCATCGGATGCCCATTTCCACAAGCTGATATGATTCTTTAGGGTCTTAATGAAAAGTCTGTATAATAGTTTGGTTAAAATTTCTCAATGTTAGTGTAAAAAAACACCTTTTTTACCCTGTCAAAACAGCTCTTTTCAGAGCAAGCCGTTTTGTAGCATTTCCTTTAAATGTTAATGAGCTCTGACCCCGCCCCTCTCTTCCAAGCTGCTCTCTGAGAGACTGTTTACTTTAGCCACATTCATCGTGAAACTTGCCAATTAGCACATTATAAGGAAAGGCGATTTGCAAAGATTCATAAAAATCATAAGCACTTCTGGAGGTGAAGCTGGATCAACAAATGCTCGTGTGACATGAATGCATTTTCGGTAGATCGGAGGTAGGGAGCATTACCTTCAGAAACAAAGTAATCTACTGCGTCTCAGCGTCTCAGATGTCGGGAAGTGAAATCGACGAACTGCTTATGTTCATTCTTACCCTCCAACAACAGATCATGTCAATCGCTTAGGAGCACTTTGTCTACAACTGATGACAGCTCACTCAGGGCGGGTTTGAGGTAAGACACCAGTCCAGTCTGTGATGAAATGCTACCGTCAATCAAACTATCGTGGGAGGGGCTTGTATGTGTGATGTCACACATACAGACATCTGAGATCGGCTCGATTTGAGAAAAGGGAAAACATTTAACCAGATTTAAAAAAAAAAACACTGGGTGGATTTTATCATCATAGGGTGGTTGTGTTACAAACACTGCCAACACATATTTTCAGTGCAAACAAACTTGTAAAAATGCATGTAGCATTCGATGACCCTTTATCGGGAGAATTGTCATTAAAGGGGGTCATATGATGTTGCTAAAAAGAACATTATTTGTGTCTTTGGTGTAATGAAATTGTGTTTATGGGTTTAAGGTTCAAAACAAATATTTTATTTCCAAATACTGTACATATGTGTTCTCCTCTTATGCCAGCTTTTCTGTAAAACGTCGGTTTACAAAGCTCATCTGGTCTGAAAAGCGAGTCGGTAGGCTGGGATTGGCCTAGCATCCAGTGGCAATAGTCAATGTCAAGTCACCGTTATTATATAGCTGCTTTTAAAAATACAGATTGTGACCAAAGCAAACAATTTTTTCTGAACGCACTTAATAGGAACATACAAGTGTATAATGCAAAATAACAATAGTAAACTCAATTTTTTCTGTTAAAGGCAGTTCATCATTGAATTTAGTGATGTCAACATCCAGCTCAGTTTCAATAATATCTTTGCAATTATGTCAACGATAAAGCTGGAAATGAAGTGTCCCCAACTAAGCAAAAGCCAAAGGCAACAGTGGCAAGAACCAAAACTCCATCAGTGACAGAATGGAGGAAAAAACCTTGGGAGAAACCAGACTCAATCGGGGGGCCAGTTCTCCTCTGACCAGAAGAACCAGCAGTACGGAAAAATCAATTAAAGGTGTAATCAAACAGATGATGAACACTATAAACAGCAATTATTATGATGCAATCAAACATATAGCAAAATGTGGTAGTTATGTATGTTGGTTCAGGGTTGGCATCATCTGAGGTCCTCTGAGGGGTTGCATCACCTCTTCTCAGGTGTTCTGGATCCAGACCGAAGCTTGTGTAAATCTTAGTTACCACGGGATGTTAATCCCGTGGCAAAAGACAGAGAAACAAATACAAAAATAATTAGCGTAGCTGCTGTTCCAAACAAGCAAAAATGATTTGTTTAACCCAAACTAAAGAATAATAATGTGCATTTGATTATATATAACTGCAGTAAAAGATTATGACGGCAGTAAAAGATTATGAGATGCATTAATTGAATGCTTGACCAAAGAGATGTCTTTAATCTAGATTTAAACAGAGAGAGTGTGTCTGAACCCCGAACGTTATCAGGAAGGCTATTCCAGAGTTTGGGAGCCAAATGCGAAAAAGCTCTACCTCCTTTAGTGGACTTTACTATCCTAGGAACTACCAAAAGTCCAAAGTTTTGCAACCTTAGGGAGCGTGATAGATTGTAGCATGGTAGAAGACTAGTTAAGTACGCAGGAGCTAACCCATTTAGGGCCTTATAGGTAAGTAATAATATTTTGTAACTGGTACGGAACTTAATAGGTATCCAGTGTAGAGACTGTAAAATTGGGGTAATATGTTTATATTTTCTTGACCTGGTAAGGACCATAGCCGCTGCATTTTGGACTACATGTAGCTTGTTTACTGAAGATGCAGGACAACCAACTAGCAGTACAGTAGTCCAGTCTAGAGGTCATGAACGCATGAACTAGCTTTTCTGCATCAGAAAAAGGTAACATGTTCCGTAGCTTGGCAATGTTTCTAAGATGGAAGAATGCCGTTTTTGTAACATGGGAAATATGATTTTCAAAGACAAGTTGCTATCTAATATAACACCAGATTTTTGACTGTAGAGGAAGTAAAAATACATCCGTCTTGTTGCAAATTGTAATCCAAAAGATTCGGTGTACTGTCTTTTGGTCCAATAAGTAATATCTCTGTCTTATCCGAATTTAATAGGAGAAAATTATTGGTCATCCATTCTTTTACATTTTTAACACACTCCGTTAGCTTAGATAATTTAGAAGTTTCATCTGGTCTTGTTGAGATATATAGTTGAGTATCATATCGGCATAACAGTGGAAACTAATCCGTATTTCCTAATAATATTACCAAGTGGAAACATGTATATCGAAAATAGCAGAGGACCTAGGACAGATCCTTGTGGCGCTCCATGTTTTACTGGTGATAATTGAGATGACTCCCCATTTAAATGAAAAAAGTGGTAGCGATCGGACAGGTAGGATCTAAACCATCTTAAAGCCTGCCCTTGGATACCTGTATAGTTTTGTAATCGATCTATGAGTATGTCATGATCTATAGTATCGAATGCAGCACTAAGGTCAAGTAAAACTAGCAATGAGACACAGCCTTGGTCTGACGCAAGAAGCAAGTCATTTGTAATTTTAACAAGTGCAGTTTCTGTGCTATGGTGGGCCTGAAACCTGAAATTCTTCATAGATATCTTTTTTTTTTTTTGCAAGGAGCACAATTGAGCAGACACAACTTTTCCTAAAATCTTAGACATAAAAGGGAAGATTTGAGATGGGTCTGTAATTTTCCAGTTCACTAGGATCTAGTTGTTGTTTCTTAATAGGAGGCTTAATAACTGCCAGCTTGAATGTTTTTGGGACGTGACCTAAAGACAACGACGAGTTAATAATATTGAGAAGCGGTTCTTCTGCTACAGGTAACAACTCTTTCAGTAATTTAGTGGGTACAGGATCTAACAGGCATGTTGTTGGTTTAGATGCAGTAATAAGTTTATTTAGCTCTCCTGTCCTATAGTTGTAAAGCACTGAAGTTTATCTTTTGGTGCGATGAATGAAAGCTAAAGTATTATACGCTGTAGAATCTACATTTTATTGTATTTCTGATGTTATCTATTTATCAGTGAAGAAATTCATAAATTCATTACTATTAAACTGTGAAGGAATATCTAGATCGGGTGACGTCTGGTTATTTGTTAATCTAACCACTGTGCTAAATAAAAACCTAGGATGGTTTTGGTTATTTTCTATGAGTTTGTGGATATGTTTGGCCCTGGCAGCTTTTAGAGCCTGTCGATAGCTGGACATACTGTTTTTCCACGCAATTCTAAAATCTTCCAGGTTAGTTTTTCTCCATTTGCGCTCAGGACTACGAGTTTTTTCTTGAGAGAATGGGTATTACAGTTGTACCATGGCACAGTACGTTTTTCCCTAACCTTTTTCAATTTGATGGGGGCAACAGCATCTAATGTATTAGAGAAGATAGTGCCCATTTTGCTAGTCATTTCGTCTAGTTCATGCGCATTTATGGGTACACAGAGCAGTTGAGATAAAACAGGCAGGTTATTTGTGAATCTGTCTTTGGTGGCTGGAAAAATAGTTCTGCCCAGACGATAACGCGGAGACATATAGTTAATATCAGTAATACGCAACATGCATGATACAAGGAAATGGCCAGCAACATCATCACTTTGAGGTACGATATCTATATCAGTAAGATCAATTCCATGCGATATAATTAAATCTAGCGTATGATTAAAACGATGAGTGGGCCCGGTGACATTTTGCTTTACTCCAAAAGAGTTTATTAGGTCAGTAAACGCAAGTCCTAATGCATAATTTATATTATCAACGTGAATGTTAAAATCTCAGACAATTAGCGCTTTATCAACAGTAATCAATAGGTCTGAGAGGAAATCTGCAAATGCTTTTAGGAAATCGGTATACGGCCCTGGTGGTCTATACACAATAGCCAGAGCAAGAAATACGATAGATTTCTTTTGCATATCTGACAGTGTAACAATAAGCATTAGTATTTCGAATGAGTTAAACCTGTATCCTGTCTTCTGAGTAACATTGAGAATATCACTATATATTGTTGCAACACCGCCGCCACGGCCAGTCTGACGGGGCTCATGCTTATAATAGTAGCATGGTGGAGTAGACTCATTTAGACCAATATATATATATATTAGCACGGTTGCAGTCAGGCAGAGTAAATCAAAACGATTATCTGTGATCATTTTATTTACAATAACTGCTTTGGGTGAGAGTGATCTAATTTTTAGGAGCCCAAACTTTAAAAATGGGTTTTGTTCATTTATTTTAAATTGTTCTGGTGTAATCACGATCAGATTTTTTCTAGATAATGCATTAAATGTATATTTTGACCTCAATATTCGGGGAACATACACATTCTTTATAGATTGGACAGCACAAGTACTTCTATCATTTAAGCGGGTAGAACACAAGTCATCAGGGCAGTTATTTGAGATTTGACTTACTAGTCACATGGAACGTTGCGTCCTGGAGATGTTGTTCGACATGAGCTCCGCCCCGACTCTGCTAGGGTGCAGGCCATCAGCGCAAAAAAGCCTAAGACGCTCCCAGAAAAGATTCCAATTAATAACAAAGAGCAGTTTCTGTTCTTTACAACATGACAATAACCATTCATTTAAAGCAAAAAGTCTACTGAACTTTCGTGTCCTCGTCGATACGTGGGAAGCGGGCCTGACACAATGATCATCATCGCGGGTGATGTGCTGCATACCATCTCGATCAGGCTCCTGAAGTCCATCTTCAGTGTCTCCGTCTGCCGCAGCATGGTGTCCAGTAGCTTCTGCGTGAAGCAACGACCGCTCCGGGGGCTCTGCTCACACCTGTCAGCGTACGAATCGCGGGTACTCTTGCGCAGACAAAATCATCTAGATGAACACGAATGCCCACGGGAAACAGTGAGTAGTGCACAATTACCTTCAGCTAATGAGCACGGACATGGGCCGGAAGATGGAGTCTACGATGATCACAGAGTCGCGTTCAGCTCTCGTCACGGGTGAGGAGCGATAAGCGAGTACGGGTGGATGATCTCGAAGTAACGGAGGCGCGGAGGGCCAGGAGATGGTCGTCGCTCCTGGGCCACCTTGGCATCGAGTCTCCGCTGTGGTGCACCCAGGGTCTGTGGTTTCCCGGCGCCGGAGTGAAGGACATCTGTGAAGATCGCGTCCTGGGTGCACCGGGTCTGTGCAGAGAAACACACGGATTAGAGGTGGTGGGAGAGTTAGCAGTGCGTTGTATACTTACCTCGGACTTGTGAGCGTCAGCCTGGGCTGTTTCCAGCGCGGCTCTCCGCGCTCTCAGCTGGGTCTGCTTTGCCACCAGGTCCCGAATCTGCTTCTCCACGGCCCTCCAGATCGAGCACCGAATGCAGCTCGAAACGTGTCCTCACCTGCACTCAAAGGAAGACACACATCCACCATTAAAGCAAGTAACAGTAAGTAAAACAATGGTAATGTGTGTGAACAGAGTATTAGTAATGTAAGCGAGATTAGCGCAACCACGCTGGCGATGCTAGCGGGCTATAGGCTAATAGCGGACTCGGAAGTCAAAAAATAGAACTAGTGATAACAAAGCGCTCTGATTGTTTTTGTTGTAGAATACGATAGGGGATGTATTCACACGTTATAAAACTGAAAAAGGATTGTGTATAAAATTGATTTTAAGATAAATTAGACGACAAAGAATTAACTTGGCGGAGTTCAAACTCAAACCACACGGCAGCAACCCGGAGTGTGTATGATCGGCAGAACGAATAGCGTCAGCAGCGGTCTATTCCTGTGACCGAAATGTTACGCCCCCTTACCATACTGTGATGATACCCTGTCAGGCCGGAAGTGGAGTGTGATGATTCAAAAGCAATAAATAAAAACCATTATAAATGAGGCATTTGTAGCATCAAGTGGGGACATAATTACTGATTATAAACACTTATACTGTCTTTTTACGCGTTGCACCGCGCAGCGTAAACAAAACCATGTCTGCATTTCCCGCTCGGATCGGAGTATGAAGAATTATGACGAAACTACAAGCCACTATCTGAGATTCAAACGACGGAGGAGTTTGAGCAGGTTCAGTGGCAAATTCTTTAAATATAAAAAACGTACTTACAGTCCGTGAATCAGAACAGCCGGCATTGTAGTCTAATCTACCAGGATCAGGAAACAGTCCTCCATAAATGTGCACACAAATGAATATTTGGGTTGAACTGTTCTGGAACAGTAACCACTGATTTCTAGTTGTGTCCATATTTTGGAAGGCCAAACAAAGTAGTTTCGCTTTCTACACAAAACACAGCGTCAACCACGGCGGCCTACAGTGAGCAGAGGCCGGGGGCTGGAGTGGGACCACGGAGAGGGGGATAGCGTGAGCGGAGGCAGGGGGCTTGAGAATGGCGTTCGTGGCCGGACGGGAATTTTGACGGGGGGCGGACTACCCACGAGGGCTTGGCGGATATACACATGTGACGACCCCGGGTGGAATCGATCCAGATGATCCCACAGCGCCAAAGTTGTTGTATTCCCAGCAAACAGCAAAGGGATCAGCTCCAGGGCATTGACGAATGCAATATGGTCCTCTCTATTGGAAGGCCAAACAAAGTAGTTTCGCTTTCACACAAAAAAAAACAGCGTCTTCACAACATGGCGGCAGCGGCAACAAAACTACAGCGAGAATAAAAGTTACACCTTCTTCTTTCTTTGCGTGAACATTTGGGCGGTCGTTATGCAAATCATCCCACATCGTGACGTAGATATGTGGGGGAGTGTTAGAACAAGCCGTTTTAGGTAGACGTGGCTGACTCTTAACTTTTATTAATATAATTCATTTGTAGTGTCTGGACCAATCAAACACACAATATATTTATTTTGTTAGCTATATTTAACAAATACACTGTAACACCCCAGGAAGCTGAACAGGCCCCTGGTTCCATGGTAACCCTGACCCCCGATACATTTACGACCTCCTGGAATTAGGTTGGGAAAATCACTGCCTTTTCCATAAGGAAAATCCACAAGGCAC